>JALBCR010000483.1:250000-443499 GCA_030710515.1 Abscondita cerata
TCTTGTCATCCCAGTACATAATAGTTATACTTATCTAGGTATAACATTAGACTCCAAACTAACTTGGGAGGAACATATAAATAATTGTATCTCAAGGTGCGAAAAAGTCTCAACATCCTTAAAGTTATTAATCGGTATAGTTGGGGAGCGGATCCAAAATTGAATCTTTTATTTTATAGAGCATATACTAGATCAATACTAGACTATGGCTCCATCTTTTATGGATCTGCGACTACTTCTCGTTTACTTAAAGTTGATAGAATTCAATTCAAAGCTTTAAGACTCGTTCTTGGTGCCTTGAAATCCACACCAACAGCCACCTTGTTAGCTGAATGTAACGAGCCTCCCCTACATATTAGACGTCTATTTCTGGCTGAAAAGTTTGTCCTTAAATGTCACAGCAACAATCAATTGTCCTTATTGAATAAGTTAACTCAAATTTCTGTAGACAATCTTACAAACAAATGGTGGGCTAACAAAAAATCCCCCGTATTAGCAGTAGCATATCCAAATATTTCCTCCTATAGTCCTAGACCCGACGGCAATCCATTCTTTAAATCCTCATTTAATATTTCGTATACCAAATCCAATATCATCATTCCCATCTACGAGGGTTGTTTTGATTGTTCTCAAATCGTTTATGAACAAATTAGTAAATTCCAGGAACCTTGTAAGATATACACAGATGGTTCTAAGTCAGAATCAGGGTGGGATGTGCTGTTTACATTTCAAATACTAACGAAAGTATGGCATATAAGTTACATTCGGATTGTTCCATATGTACCGCCGAACTGCAGGCTATTAACAAAGCACTTGACTGGATAATTACTGGCAATACTTTGCAATTCCAAGAATATATAATTATGTCTGACTCCTTGTCGGCCCTTTTGTCAATTCAGAATTCATCACGGCATCTATTTACCAATTCTTTATTAGTTGATATCTTAAGCAAAGAAATTCAAGTACAAAATTCCTCTAGGTCAGTTGCATTTATGTGGGTTAAAGGTCATTCTAATATTGTCGGCAATGAAAAAGTGGATTTATTGGCAAAAAAATGCAATCAAGTCAGGTACTATAGTCGATTATCTGCCCACAAGGGATATAATTCCCTTGAGAAAAATAAATATGCGGCACAATTGGGAAATAGAGTGGATTAATTTTGCAATTCTAGTTGTAACCCCTACTGCAAAATCCAACCAGTCCTTCCTAGTTCTCCAATGTATACAAGGTGTCGTACCGGTCATGCCTCAACTAAATCTTTCCTACACAAAATTAAAATGAGCAACACCAATGTTTGTGAATGTAATGGAAGCGTTGATGATATCAACCATTGGATTTTTCTTGTAGTGTCAATGCAAGTGCAACACATTTTTGACCAATTCACTTATCTCAAACGCTATTCCTCTTCCCCAGTGTCATATTTCTCTATTTTTCTTAGCCTCCGCTTGCCCTTCTATACGTCATATTTTATGGGAGTTCTTTAAGAGAACTAGAAGAAAAATATAGATTGTTAATTTGTCTGATGGTCTGATGGTTTTTGTTTTTTTTTTTTTTTTATTATGTAATTCATATGAGTTGAATGAGATCTGAATGTATGCTTTTAAGTCATTGTTACCTTATGTTTTTCCCTATGTATAATTTCCCTGTTTTCCGTTGCCTGTTGTGTTTGTCTATTTTAAGTCGCTATGATCGGCACCCTAGCGTGAAAAGTGTATCCCTGTTTCTTCCTATACATCGAATAAGTACATTCTTTAGTTAGTATGATTTGGAATGAATGTTGGGATTGATTGGATATAAATATATACGTTTCCGTGGCTGAATGAGTTCCTCAACTCAAAGCCAGCAATTCAAAAGGGAAAAAACGCAAAAGAAAGTTTGCAGATCGTTTAAATAATAAAATAAGATAAACAATTTAGAAACGTTCGTCATTTAAATTATTTTGTTAAAAATAAACATTGTCACTTTAAATCATATACATCTGGTAAAATGGAATCAACAAAATGTAAACAGTTCATTCCCCATTTATTGTCAGATTACAACCATTTCGTGTTCAACATTGTATTTAACACAATTCAAAGCTTTAAATCGAAAATTCCTGTATTTACACGAATTATATTGTTAGTACAGGCGTAAAACAGTCTGCGTAGTTATACGAACGTAAATAACGGACGACATTTGGAAAATACAACGTATGCATATACAATGCTATAATGTAACCACAAACCCTATTCAAGCGGTTGACCGTGATACGGGTTTCCTACTTCTGTGGTTCACCAGCAACTCTACCAACCAACATATTTAAACATAATTTTGAAATAAACGTACGAACTTAAGTTAAAACAAATTTAAAAATAAATTATTAAATAAATTTCCCATTAAACTTGATCTACAAGTACACACCCTCAATTCTTACTCTTTAACTTTCCTATCAAATTCCTGTAAACAGCTGGCTTCACAAGCAATATATTCGATATATTGCAGGATAAAATAAGATTACACCAACCTTTACGTGTCTTGAGAGAAAATTTCTCTACTCCACTTAATTTTCCTGAAGGGAATTTCCAGACCTCCACGCGATAAAGTCTGTAGGTGATTGGAATGTTGATTAGGTGGGGAAAAAGATCGAAGAGTCTCCCTTAGGGATTCTCCACGTCGAACGTCTTGGAAAAGTATATTAATATTTTATAACTCTAAGTTTATGAACTTGTAAATTAAGAGAACCGTGAGAAGGAAACTTGGGGCGGTTTGGAAATATGTAATCTACATTTTCCTGAACAGCAATACATGTAAATAAACGTACAATTAAATTAAGTGTTTAAATATGAAAAAAATGAGTAAAAAGTTTTAGAAATGAGGTGACATATTTCAATATAAACTGGAGTTGTAGGCCATAAAAGCTTCATTTTTAATCCACTCGTAGCGTCGGACGGGATAATTTAAATTACAAAGCGAGTTTGCAGATGATGCTATTATAAAAAGCGCCAACCAGGGGGACCATCATAATCCAATTAGTATTCAATGCGAACGACGCACCACCAAATACAGCGAAGTTTTCAAATTAAAAGTTCGCCGACTGTACGAACTAAACCAACCGACCGCGATAATGTGATTTTTGTTCATGTTTGAACAGCTATTGATTTATGTATGACATAAAAAACCACCAGTGCGAAAAATTGTACGAAATGCACAAACAAATACTATTGATTTAACAAAAAAAAGGTAAGGTTCTTTTGCCCATAATAAACACTATTGTTATATTAACCGCTTGTAACGTTAAACACAAAAGAACTTAGACAGGCGAAGTATTTAACTTTTAGTAATCCTTTTTGCTTTACGATAAATCAATATCTTCAAGTTTGTAGGTAGATAGAACTTACTTAAACCTTAAAAGCTCTCAGGAACAAAAATTTTACTAAAAATTCTAGAGCTTTGCTCGAAAAATACTGAATAATTAATCGTACTTAAACAAACAAGATTTTATAAGCGGAAAGTACATATACCTACTGGATTTATGTTAATTCAATGAATTTAGACTAAGTTTTAAAATTTTATTAAGAAAATTCTAAAATAGGTTCATATTTAACAGGAAATAATTTGCAAAAATCTAAAAACTTAAGTGCATGTCAAAACACAGCAAGTGAAAAAACAATAAAATAATAAGTCAATCTTTTGGTGAGTATTTCAAAAATATCAACGATTTTTTGATAAACTATTTAATAGTATGTTATGTAACAAGGGATTAAAATTCTTTCTTAATATACTAAGGGCAATGTTAATTATCGCCCGAGGGATTAATGGACTTTAGTCCTATGCTTTATACATTGTTTTATGCACTCTAAGAAAAAATTTGATTGATACAAAAATGAATTGCAGTTAAAGAAAATTATAGTTGTATTAACTAGTTGGTTAATAAAAACACACTTTTTAAGATATTAATACAAACCATGGTAGAACATCAGTTAATAAAAAATAAATTTTATAAAACGTCAAATGCAGTTCCAGTAGACTACTCCGCAGTTGTTATAGAAACAACATTTTACTTCAAATCCCTTGGGATTGCAAAACTATTTTATTCCCTTGAGATTTGTAATGATACTTTAATCTTCGAAAGGAGGAACTTAAGTAGATACTTTAGTTCTTGGATTTAATGTTTTATTTAAACCTTTTGATTCGGCATGCAGTACTGTGTTGTTCCGTAGATTACAGACATATTATTTTTTATCAAAACTTAGTGTATTTATGCAAAGTATAACACAATAAAAAAACATGGGAATCTTATAAAATATTAAATAAAAGTCGTTTATTTAATTCAAAACACTAAACGCCATTTTACAAATTATCAATATCAAAGTTTTCTACTAAGTCTGAGGCAGAATTACTTTCAAGACGGTTCCAGAAATGTATCCTGTTTCTGGGCATTAAATCTTCTAAAATTTTAATAATTTTTTTCCTTTTTAATCAGCCCTAACATTGTTTTTTCAATTTTTTTTCATAATTTGTTGTAGTATATAATTTAATTACAACTGGTTCTTCATTATAAATTAAATATTCGAAGAAGTCGTCCAAGCAAACGGGGAGCTTTTATTATCTAGAAAAGTACATTCTAATGTAAAGGCATCGTTTTCGCTCATGATTAGCAATTACGATTGAGCGCCACCTTATTGTAAAAATTTCCAAGGTTTGGCGATTTTTCCACGAGTGTGCATAATTCGGTAATGACCGGAGTATCCCAATTCATTCAGAAAAAAATTATGAAAAACACTTGCACTTCGACAGATGTGTTATAGCTAATTATGTGTTGGCAAAAATAATAATCTCGAATCGCCTGCTGTAAGTTTGCAAGACGTTGTACAATAGCAAACAAACACCGAGAATCACTCGACAGCTGCTTCGTCATTTTGGGACTCTTCAGGAGTGAGAGAACTCGACTATAAGTTCACTATTGTACAAATGTCATCTGTCGATAAAGTTGCTTTAATTCAAATGCATTTTCGAGCTGGTTCCGTTACACGAGACGACACTAAATGTCGCAACACTTCTACTTTTTTTAGGCAAACAATATTTTTGACTTTTTCTTTATTTCCAAGCTTTCGTCACTACTTCTTGCTGGTACGGTTCTTCTTGTTATAGGTACAATTTGAACATTTTTATCCATTTGCAAGGTAAAATATACGCTAAGGTCCAGTATTATTTTCAAATTTTAATTCGTTCTTCTTCAGAAAACATTCAAGTACATTTTTCTACATAGGGAGGTTTTATGGGATCTTTTGTCTTGTCGCAGACCACTTTTTTTATTCCTAGTTACGCGTTTACATTTTGCATTTTCCTTATTTCGTTAATTGGTTCTGCACTAGCAGCAATGCAGTCATTGAAAATTCCAACTAATGTTGGTTATAATATTGTCACTTAGATCAGTTTCATTGCTACTATACGTTGAGGCTCATTTATTACTATACCTACATACTATACCTACAACTATCGTGACACATATAAGTGAGGTATTGAAAATTATTTTGAAATATCGGGTGAATTCACGGTTTATTAGTATTTTTATTGTAAGAAAAAATACTATACAACATATGTATTTGTACATGACCACATTGTATGAGTCACATAAGTCAGAATTATATTGACGTATGCCAAAGTTACGACTGTAATCTTTTTTTCAAATGTAAGACATTTTTTTCTGTATACAACAAATTAATAGTATATTATACACCAAGGACTTCACAACCATGGTGTATATACTATTTTTTCCATATAATGTCAAAGTTACGACAGTGAACTTTTTTTCAAATTGCACCCTGTATTTTTTGTTTGATGGATTCTTATAAGAATTTTTTTCTGTAAACAACAACTTAAAAAAAATTATACAGTTGCATTATAAATTTTTTGATAAAATAGTATATAATTAGATATCTTATTTCATTATTACAATTAGACTAATGTCTATTTTAATTGTTTTTATGATCATAAAAGTAAAATAATAGAGGGAGCATTTAATTGCTCTACATTATTTTTCTAAAAAATTTATGGGATCTTTTAAATTTATAATTTTTTCGTTTTTCAATAGCTAAGCTATCATCATCAGCGAACCGATAGTTAGAGAGAAATTTGAATACAATTGCGCGAACACCAAACTGAATCGCCCGGTGCAGTTTTTTAATGTTAAAAAGTAATTAACTTATGTTTCTTTTACCATAACGTTTCCACCACTACCCATATTAAATTTAACGTTTTTAATCGATAAGTTCACAGTAGAAACTCATAGGAATTAACCGGTACATGGTCAAAACATGCTGTAATGCCGTTAACACTGTTCTATAAGTCTGCGTCAAGTCGAAACACAGTATCGTATCGTTAAAAATCTTTTTTTACCTCTACCACAGAGTAATGTACATACTTGGTTTTGGAATAAAGAGACAAAATGATGGAGATACTGGGTTGTAATACAAAGTTATTCAAAAGTAATAAAGTTATTGACGAAATTCCTAGTGCTGAAGGTGCACACAGTACATATATGAAAATTGTATATGTTCGGTTCAGACGTGGAGCAGCCGATCTCACTTGTTTGATATGAATATAAGCAGTGCGGCAAATGAGTTTAGGTAGGGGAAGGTTTGTTAAAGTGACCCAGACGGGTAAAGTGGCCACTTTCTTTTTAAAACCAACTAATTAGCGCCATCCGTCAACGGCGTGTGGAAACAGTTCAATGCCCGATGCCATATTGCTCCAGTAAACACGGACGCGCTTGGTTCACGTGGAAAGATTTTATTACAAAAAAGTGATTTTGTGGTCTTTGATCTAAGGTAAGTGGTGTAAACATTGTGATAAATTACTGTGCTCAACAAAAGTTATAAAGAATGTGATATTTTATCGGTTTAGTCTCTATATTGAACTAGTTATTTCACGGCAAACGTTGATAATATAACCTCATTTGACATTTGAACAGTTTCCTTTTTTCGTCGCATGGCGTTTCGGGTAAAGTGGCCTACTCAGTGGTTAGGTAAAGTGACCTAGGTAGACCACTTTACCCGTCTAAGTAGTAGCTTTTCCAGTTTTAAATAATGTTTAGTATTGTTTTAGATAATGCCAAGTACATACAAACGGAAGTCGCACCAACAGACATGGGACCCAGATTCAATGGAAAAAGCTATAAGGGCTGTAAGAAACGAAGAAATGGGCTTCCTCAAGGCTAGCAAAGAATTCAAAGTTCCTCGGTCGACGCTCAAAAGACGTGTAAAAGGAATAAACAAAGAAGCTGTTGAAAATAAAAAAATTTTGGGATCTTGCCGTCCAACTTTTAGTCCGGAGCAAGAAGAAGAATTAGTGCATCACATTTTAGAAATGGAAAAGCGATTTTACGGATTAACTCTACAAGATGTACGGAGACTGGCCTATCAGTTGGCTGAACGCAATAATATAAAACATAAGTTTAGTAAAGATACTAAAATGGCTGGAAAAGCATGGATTTCTGCTTTTAGAAAACGTCATCCGAACTGACACTAAGAAGCCCAGAAGCAACCTCTCTTGCTCGAGCACAGGGCTTTAATAAAGTAAGTGTCACAAAATTTTTGACCTTCTAGAAGAGGTAAGGTCTAAAAAAAGCTACCCACCTCATCGTATTTTCAATGTAGATGAGTCTGGCTTTACGACAGTGCAGAGTAAGAGCTCTAAAATATTGGCGCAAAAAGGAAAGAAGCAGGTGGGCGCTATCACCTCAGCAGAGCGAGGAATATTAAGCACCGTTGTAATTTGTATGGCGGCTGGTGGAAACTTTATTCCCCTTTTATTATTTTTCCTCGGAAAAGAATGAAGGTGGAACTTCAAGATGGGGCACCACCAGGTACAGCATTTGCTTGTCATTCGTCAGGGTGGATGCAGTTGGACATTTTTACAGAATGGTTTACACATTTCCTCAAATTCGCCAAGCCAACTGAAGATGATCCAGCTCTCCTGATTCTGGATGGACATAAAACGCACACTAAAAATTTGGATTTTATTGAATTGTCAAGAAAAATCACACCACCGTCTTGTGTTTGCCGCCACACTGCAGTCACAGGCTTCAACCACTGGATGTTTCTTTCATGGGGCCTGTGAACAAATACTACATCCGCGCAGTTGAGAAGTATCTTCGCAATAACCCAGGAAGAGCAATAACTGTCTTTCAATTCAGCAAACTCTTTGGCGAAGCTTACAGTGAGGCAGCCCAACAGTCTATTGCAGTCAATGGTTTTCGTAAATGTGGAATAGAGCCAATAGATCGCCACGTCTTTAAAGATCATGACTTTTTGGCTGCAGACACAACAGATACGGTTCTTGCTGAACCGGAAACACAACAGAATAAGTCCAACAAAGAGAATGAGACACCTGATACAGGAGAGTCTCCATCAGTTCTACAGGATACCCTGGAAGAAACACTAGCAATGACACCGCCAATGTTGGATTCGCAAGCAAGCACATTAACGTCGCCAATATTAGGTCCACAAGCAAGCACATCTTTTGCAGTATCGCCTAAGGACTTGTTTCCGATTCCCAAGGCATTGCCTAAAACAACAAAACTAACCAGAAAGAGGGGTCGTACAGCAATCTTAACTAGCAGTCCATATAAAAATGAATTGCAAGAAGAAAAACACTACAGGAGCAGAAGAAAACTCCAAAAGAGTTTCTAAATTTGCTATTGTTTCAAATAAAAGTGCTAAGAAGCCTAAAATTAAAATTAAGAAATGCATCGATACTGATGACGATGATATGGATGACGACCCTGAATGTTTTTACTGCAGGGAAACTTGGTCTAAGTCAAAACATGATGATGGCTGGATACAGTGTTCTATTTGTAAACGATGGGCTCATGAAGCATGCTCAGGCTGTGGTGACGAAGATAATGACTTTATTTGCGAATTTTGTTCTTAACATTAAATTTTGAGTTTGATAAGTTGATAACCAATTAATAATTAAGAAAATTTGAGTTACTTTGTCTTATTTCATTATTTTCTTTGTGAAATTTTAATAAAATTTGAATTAATGTAACAAAAACTGAATTTTATTGAGACTATGCCACTTTACCCAACCTGGGTAGGTAAAGTGGCCAATTTCCCATTTCGCTTTTAAACTTATAAATACTATTAAATACTTTGTTATATGAGAAAATAACAATCTGATATGGAAACTACATTAGGTTGAGAGAATAAATTGATAATATAACATAAAATATATTGATATATATTGAAGAGGTAGTCATTCAAAGCTTAGGGTGGCCACTTTGCCCGACCTTCCCCTATATTGCACGTTTTTAAATCATAGCTCGTCAAAAAATGTGATCATTACGTCGAATGCATTTTCCTTGAGAAACTCTTCAAATAAAGGCTTAAGAGAAAAACCACATCCTATATTACAAAAAAAAACAAATTGAAATTTGAAATATTCAACCCATGATTGATTGAAACCTTACACAACCTTACTTCGCAAACACTATACCAAAAACACTGATTATTGCTTGCATTTTTGTAAGAGGTTAATAATTCTTCAGATTTCTACAAATTATTACATTTTGGTTAACAATTCTATTTGTTTCTTGAGAAGGAGTTTGGGGAATTGTGTGAATCTTGCAAATCATCGAATCATTGATTTCGCACTCCACTTTCCTTTCACTTCTTGTTTTTTATCCATATTCATTTTTCTAACACCTTCTCCAATAAAGTTAGATCTTTTTCTCATAAACGGATTATGGAAACATTAAATTTTTAATTAATAATAACAATGTATAATAAACTAGTTGTTCGATAGAATTAATATACTAAACTAAAAGTTCAAAAATAAAGTTTAATTATCAATAAAGGATAAAAAATGATTTTATAAATTTCAATTTTAAATGTATTGATTGAACGCATAAATACGTGCTCAATACAAAAACGCAATTTGCAATTCAATATGGTGTGTGGATGTTCATGCAGTAAACATTAGTTGATTTAACTCTTATCCGAAATTAACTAGATTATTATTTAGAATTTGATTCGTGTCGATATTAATGAATTGCATGTCATTAAAACAGAATAAAATAAGTACTAGTTTAATAGCAGATTCATTTCAGATTTTAAAGCTATTACAGTTTACTGAGATTTTTGTTCAATTTGTGAAAAATCTCGTGAATCTGGATCTCTACACATCGTGCGAGCCTAAGAGAGCACGTGCAAACGAATCCAAATAACCGAAAGTATCCCATGGGAAATGATTTCTCGAAAAACCAAAAGCTGTATAACGTTAAATAAAGTTCGAGTCCGAGAGTGGTAGAAAACAAGTATTTCAGGCGTTTGAAATGAAAACAGTAAACTGAAGGCCACGTTAGAATCGAGCTGTGTAAAAGCGGTGAGGGAAACGGGAATTATGTAGGATGAGTGCTCTTCCCGGGATTGAAGTAAGCGAGGCGATGCTTTCCTTCGCCTTTTTATAAACCTGAAGGCAGCGCTGCATGAATAACAAAAGATCTCCACAGGGAACCGACAATCCGCTCGCTCTCCAAGTTTTATGCAAATTTTAACGGTAAGTATATTCGTGGAAAATTTTGCCTGCAGTAGGTTTTTAATGCTAATTCTGCGGTATATCATTATTATTATTACGCTTTAGAGAATTTCTTAAAACATTTTCACTGATGTTGAAAGATGTGTCGTGTTTTGCCTTAAATAAATTTCGGTTGAACCCAAACAAAACTATAAAGATATATCTACACATATGTCGTTTTCAACTGAACTTGCTTGTTGATGGAAGCAAATAAAAAGCTGAATATGATTTTACTACTACCACTCAGACACTGTAAATTTATGGGCAAATAAAATTGCGATTCCTCTTTTTAATGTGTAAATGTGAATATTCTTGTATGCACGAAAATTTATATAAAATGGAAAGCCTCGACGCTTAAATAACACAGAAAAATCGTTCACGTTTACTTTTTTTCATGTGCAATTTGACTAATTACATCATATCATTACAAATATTAAAACAAATGTGTTGTTGTTTACATTTAACAAGAATATTTCATAACATTGTGTTGGTATAATTGATTAATTAAAGATATACTGTCGTATTTTAGTAATTATTTATCGAACTGAAAAATTTTATAAGCGAAACTTTTGTCCAAACTCTAAACAAATCACCGATATCGTAAACAAATGGTGCATCGTGAAAGTTCACATTGCGACAGATACTCAAAATGTGTGTAAAATTAAATTCGAAACAACTTTATTTGAAAGAAATCACGAGACGCCAGGCCAGGTTACCAGATAAATTCGCAAGAAATATGAGTACCTAAATCAATTTTATCACGAATAATATTCGAATTACTATTTCATGAGTGAACTACTAATAGAAA
This sequence comes from Abscondita cerata, assembly GCA_030710515.1. Taxonomy (NCBI): domain Eukaryota; kingdom Metazoa; phylum Arthropoda; class Insecta; order Coleoptera; family Lampyridae; genus Abscondita; species Abscondita cerata. The sequence goes on from JALBCR010000483.1 coordinate 261,366, forward strand.
CTCAGTTTATTTTGATTTTTATATAACTGCATAGCATGAAGCACAATAACAAATTAAAAATAATAATGTGTATAAAATTGCTTTTATTGAAAATATTGAATGTACAGTTACTATAATAATTTTAGTAGAATCACTATTATTAACCGGGTCACAAAGAGAAGCAGATGAACTAGTAAAAGAAGCATTGAAAACAAAAAGTTGCAGTTGCCGTAGTTTCAGTGTTTCTTAAATTTTCAATCAAGTCAAATTAATGTTAGGTAAATACAATATCTGAAAATTAGTCAATTCTGCGGCCGTATTTAAATATTTTATCATAGAGTTCCCTATTGTTTTTACATACGACTCCTTGCTTATAATCTTGAACATTCTTTCTTTTCATGTTAAATCCCCAGTAATATAGGGCACACAACAAACATTCTGCAAATTGGTGTTGAGGGGTTGAGTAAGGACAAATCAGATTTCTTGTCTAATATTTGTTTCAGGAATAGGGTCGATATTTTACTTTTACAGGAAACACACTGTGGAGATGAGATTGTTTTGCTATTTCTTTAACCTACTTTTTTCCCGTCATTGTTGTGACTGGCGCTTGGACCGGTCTATTATGTGTCGTCGTGCAAGGCTATGCTGTTATATTTTATGTTCTGATTTACCTTCTATAATGTTTACACACTTGGTTAATATTATTACATATGAATACTAGGGTGGGTAAGGTTTGACATGTTTAGATTTTAGTGGTTTTCCTAAACCTTCAAGCAAATGCTTTGCCAAGACGAACCAATCCACAATTGTACACCAACAGAAAACACCAAAAACTGCACCAAAAACTTGACTCGGACACGTGTTTCAACAGCTAAGCTGTTATCATCAGCGATACCGATACTAAAAAAACAACGGGAAGCTTATATGTACTATCTGCTTATCACGCATCGTTAAACTTAATTGATTCTTAGATAAGCTTAAATAATTCCGAAAATCCTAATGGACCGTTATCATTATAATTCATAAGCAAATTTCTGTTTTTAAAAATTTCTAAACTTTCATAAGAATCAAGTTCGTTTTATTATCTACCCTCTTAATTAATTCAATGTCGCCTACTCTATGGCCATTTTCAAGCATATGCATGGCAATACTGGACCTATCTGTGCGATGATATTTGACATGAGCTACGTGCTCTTTAAAACGAGTTTTAATAGGTCTCTTGGTTTGCCCTATATATACTTGGTTACAGTCTTTACAATTAATTTTATATATTCCCGATTTATCACACATTTCTATTGGGTCTTTCGGATTGCCTAAAAAGATTTTGCAAGTTGTTATTACTAGAAGTCACTGTTTGATAATCAAATTTTGAAAATATTTTTTGAAGACCTTTTGTGTATGTGGGATAATTTGGTAATTTGACATATTTCTTATCTATTTTGCTATTACTAGTTCCTAACGTTGTAATGTTTCTAATGTTTAACTTATGTTTATGTTTTCTAATTATGTTTGTGACAATTGATTCTTGAAAACCATTGTATGATGCAATCTGCTTAATATTTCGCAGTTCTTTATCAAAGTTTTGTTTTGACAATGGGAAATGTAATAATCGGTGAATCAAAAGTTGAAAGATGCAAGTTTATGTTGCATACTATGGTTGGAATCATTTGTTATAAACCTCATAGTGTTAGTGTCTTTACGATAAATATCTATATCTAGTTTGTTGCCATTTCTTGTCACTAAAGTGTCTAAGAAAGGTAACTTAAGGTTTGTTTCTGTTTCATAGGTAAACTTGATCGTCTCAAATTTTGAATTTAAAATTTCTACAAATGCTGAGGGCTGTAAACTTTAGTGTCGATGACTGCAAAACGTCATCTACATATCTACACCAAATTCTAGGAAAATAATCTAATTTATTTTTATATAAGTTTCAAATTTACCCATGAAGTTGCTAAACGGATAATGTTTTACCCTTTTTTGTAACATAATTTTTTTTATAAATTTTTTTTTTTTTTTAAAAATATTTTTTAATCATAAATAATTTTTATAATTTAATAAAAATTTCTTTTTTTTAATTTTTTAAATTTTTTTTTTATAAAATTTTTTTTAAAAAAGTTTTAGAGTAAATTTTTTTGTGTTTTTTTTGTTTTTTTTTTTTTTTTATAAAAGGGGTTGGTTTGGGTTTTCTTTCCTTGATCAAGATGGCTTCAGGTCTACACTACGGAACAGGTTCTTCAAGATTAAAAGTAAGATTTCTTTTGTTAAATGTGACATTGAATTTCTTAAATCTTGCCGCAAAGCAGGTGTTTTTCCAAAATTTATTAAAGTTTATGCAAATTTTAATTCATACTCATGTAAAAGGCGCTTGAATTTGCTAAGCGTAAATGGTTAGATTTGGAAATTAAATGTCATTATGGTAAATTAGGTAAATTAGAGTTAGAAGCATATGAGTTACATTTAAAACTGACTTCAGGATTAAATGATGACGAGTATGTTCAATGGATTAAGTTTTTGCACCATATTAATGAAATTATTCAACACAAATTTTGGCAAAAAAAGATGACCCACAACAAAAGTTCACAGAATTATCTAAAAAAGAAAAGAGGTGCACAGACTTGATCCCCAAAAATCTAACATAGTGGTAAACAAATCCTCGGAGATTTTTAACAATGACGAATTAACTTTGTTGAATAAAGGCTTGAAATATAACCTCAAATTTAACAAAGCGCCCATAGATAAGATTATTGTAGGAATTGAAAGTTCGATCAAACTTTTAGACGATAATTCTAAAAATTCATTAGGAATGCCTGTAAAATTCAAATTTCAGATAATATTCAGCAGTTACCAAAATTTAAATTTAACGCGAGAGAAATAAACATTGTTAAAAATCTTAAAGAGAAAAATTGTTGTTATCTCAAAGCAGATAAAGGCAATAAAGTAGTTATTTTGGACAAAGAGGATTATTTTGAGTCAGTTCAGGTGATGCTTAATGAAGGCCCCTATTCATTAATATCTAAAAATCCTCTTCCCAAAATGATTGCTGATACCCGTAGAGTCTTATTAGAATGTGGAAATATTATACCAAAACAACTTAGGTTTAGACTAACGGTATCTAACCCGGTTCTTCCTAGAATGTATTGTTTACCTAAGATACATAAACCCGGAAAAGCAATGCGTCCCATTGTTTCAGGTATTAATGCTCCTACTTATCTGATATCTAAATGGTTGTCAAATAAATTCAACAGTTTTGAATATCAACAATCAAATTTCAGTGTTCAAAATTCATACGATTTTATTGAAAAATTAAAAACATTGAGCTGACTGAGAACGAAGTTTTAGTTTCATTCGATGTCTGTTCATTGTTTCCAAGCGTTCCGATAGATATCACTTTAGATTATTTGAAAGATATGTTACACCAAAACCATTTAGACAATTCAGAAGTAGATAATTTTATTAAATTAGCAAGATTATGTATGAGTCAAACCTACTTTCAAATTAACAATAATATTTATCAACAAAATTATGGTACAACAATGGGTAACAGCTTATCTCCGTTTATGGCTAACCTGTTCATGGGTAAATTTGAAACTGATATAAAAAATAAATTAGATTATTTTCCTAGAATTTGGTGTAGATATGTAGATGACGTTTTGCAGTCATCGACACTAAAGTTTACAGCCCTCAGCAATTTGTAGAAATTTTAAATTCAAAATTTGAGACGATCAAGTTTACCTATGAAACAGAAACAAACCTTAAGTTACCTTTCTTAGACACTTTAGTGACAAGAAATGGCAACAAACTAGATATAGATATTTATCGTAAAGACACTAACACTATGAGGTTTATAACAAATGATTCCAACCATAGTATGCAACATAAACTTGCATCTTTCAACTTTTGATTCACCGATTATTACATTTCCCATTGTCAAAACAAAACTTTGATAAAGAACTGCGAAATATTAAGCAGATTGCATCATACAATGGTTTTCAAGAATCAATTGTCACAAACATAATTAGAAAACATAAACATAAGTTAAACATTAGAAACATTACAACGTTAGGAACTAGTAATAGCAAAATAGATAAGAAATATGTCAAATTACCAAATTATCCCACATACACAAAAGGTCTTCAAAAATATTTTCAAAATTTGATTATAAAACAGTAACCTCTAGTAGTAACAACTTGCAAAATCTTTTAGGCAATCCGAAAGACCCAATAGAAATGTGTGATAAATCGGGAATATATAAAATTAATTGTAAAGACTGTAACCAAGTATATATAGGGCAAACCAAGAGACCTATTAAAACTCGTTTTAAAGAGCACGTAGCTCATGTCAAATATCATCGCACAGATAGGTCCAGTGTTGCCATGCATATGCTTGAAAATGGCCATAGAGTAGGCGACATTGAATTAATTAAGAGGGTAGATAATAAAAACGAACTTGATTCTTATGAAAGTTTAGAAATTTTAAAAACAGAAATTTGCTTATGAATTATGATGATAACGGTCCATTAGGATTTTCGGAATTATTTAAGCTTATCTAAGAATCAATTAAGTTTAACGATGCGTGATAAGCAGATAGTATATATAAGCTTCCCGTTGTTTTTTTTTTTAGTATCGGTATCGCTGATGATAACAGCTTAGCTGTTGAAACACGTGTCCGAGTCAAGTTTTTGGTGCAGTTTTTGGTGTTTTTCTGTTGGTTAAATAGACGCTGCAGTTGGTGTTCCTTTCCTTTGAACAATTGTACACGGGTTCGTCACCATACTGTAGAGGTTTATACTGATCTTCTGGGGCACCATACATAAATTAAATAAATAAATAAATCCCCAGTCTTGTTGGCAAGGTGAACCAGTACTCTACAATACTCCTTAGTCAATAAACAGTCATGTGATTCCGAAAAATAACTACAATGGTTTCCCGTGCCTCCCGAACACTAATAAAAAAATAACACCATACAATTACCATCAAGCGTTCATTTAGATTTTAGAACATTACAACAAATATTTACAAATTAATGTTAAGGGGTTGCGTAAGGATAAATCATCTTTTTTCTTTTAGTAATAGGGTACATACTTCACTGTGTAGTTAATAAAGGTGTAGTACATCTTGCTACTTATATTAAAACTTGTTTTTGAAGAATAAAAAATTTTAGTTTTTAAAATGGCTTCTCATTCTAACCGTCGGCTAAGTCGTTGGAATTCTTAAATAAAACAAATAAAATTTAGTGTATTGTTACTAAATAACTATTTATTATACTTGCATCAAAAAATATAAATAACCTGTAGTTACCTAAGAAGTATTTTTGAAAGTAACAAAGTTCTGCACAAATTCCATAAATAAAACTACGAAACTGAAAAATAGTATAAAGTACTCGTTACAGAAAAAACAATCCCTCTTTAATAGAATCTCTCAGGCACTGTAATTGTACTTGTAATTGACAATTTTTGTGCAAATTCTTTCGTTGTCTATGTTGACACTTCGAAGGTTAATAGAAGTTAATTTTATTGCATTTCATTTCTTATGTTTAATGCGACAAAATTACAATAAAAATATTTAATAAATTTAAACTGTACTTTTAATATCCAGACAATACAGACATAGTACTTATTAAACGAAATTACAAGAAAATGTGAAGATTCTTTTTTATATTATAATAAAAAGGGCCGTCATGACAACATTGATTTAAGTACGCCAATTGATAAAAAGGGGTTTGAAAGGGGGAGATGCCGTCAATAAAAAAACGTTTTGTGTCAATTTATTTAAAATATTTTTTGATGTACATAAAGGAATCGGTAAAGGATCAACAAGGGTTTGTTATGAAATACACTTCAACTGACATCAGACATTTATTTATAAGAGAACGATTGTATCTCAATTGCGTAACTAAATAAAGCCATGTTTCATTGTTCTGAAAACCGTAGAATTTAATTCTGAAATGATGTGCAATAAGTATTCTAAAATACGCACTTGTCTTTAACCAACAAAAACATTAAAAAGTATGTACAACAATTTTAAGAGGTTAACGGTGACTTTGTCTTTGAGCTGCGAACCCCACAAAACAAATTTTATAGTACGAAGCAATTGATGGAATTAGTGAATTAATAGGGGAAAATTTAGGGAAAAACCCTAATACCTGTCATTATTGTATTTTCTTCTCATTTATTAAAGTCAACGAACCTGCGTCTTAGATTTGATCCTGACTTTTTTTAAAAAGTAAGTAGTATATTGAAGTACATATTTATTCATTTATTTATTCACTCACTATACGGCCTACATCCCTTTGGTTACATGAAAAGAAAAATATAAACGTAACAGTTTACGTACTAGACATATTAACACGTTTGCTGCCACGAGACTCTACTGAAGTGTCTCGGTAAAAATTCTTTTCTGGAGCCGTGACACAACGTCTGTGCCTCACACAGAGCAAGTCTTTCTGTGAGTGAGATACGACGGCAGTGCCTCGAATACCGTGTATTTAAATGGCAGCACATTCTGCGTGGCCCGCTGGGCCAGCAGAGCCAAGAACCCTTCGAAAATTATTCTTAGCTACTTCAAAATGTCTAGATATCGAGTGCAGCTTATCGTCCTGTGTTTTGAAATTTTCCGATATTTTATTTCCACTCATAGACCTCTATTTATGAGCATTCCTACCTTTTTTTGATCAAGATAATTGCGTTAGATGAGAAAGTGCAATAACGATGAAAAAAATCGAAAATGTTATGGAAGCTGATGCTAATTATAAAGCTATCTTGAGAAAATGAATAAGTGCTGTAAAATCATTTATTTGAACAGAACGAAGAAAAATAATACAAAGAAAAATTTGAGGTAAATAATGCAAACTATAGTTTGAATACTGAATAAACGTCTAAGAATGAACACAATCATGAACGAAAAAAAAACAATTTACACAATAAACTTTATCACAAGCATAGCATTTCCAAGTTGATCTTGCTGTTTTCCGTTGAGCAACATCTCTTCCAAATTCTTGAGTTATTTTTTCATAGCACACAATACAGCGCAGTCGTTTCCTGTATTCTCCAAATCATGTTTTTTGGTGAATCTCTCACATCTTGTTCAGGTTTTTTGTTTATTTGAAGGATAGTTTCCAAAATATTTTCTTTGAATTCTGTTATTGTCATTTTGGATTTAGTAACTTCTGAATATACGGCGTGTGCATTAATCATTGCAGTTCCCAATATAAGTTCTACGGCAATTTCCTGTATCATTTGACGCCACGTGGTAAAGGACTGTTATAGGCTCTGATAGATCAATAAATGCCTTACTGTCATTGTACGATATAATGAGCTGTGGTTTTTGTCTTTCAGGATTTTTACGATTTGGTACTACTTGCATCTCATCAAGATGCTTAGTACTAAGAGCTAATACTTCGCGTTTATCCTTCCATTTTATAATGGTGATTCCAGGTTTACAATATCTTGCAAATATTTTACCTGTTTTCAATTTTTTCGATTCAACTTCTTTAGGATTGAATTTTCGTCTTCTTCTTAGCGTTCCAACCAAGTGTGTTTTATTTTGTAGCAATACTTTTGCCAGTTTCACACTTGTATAATAATTGTCCACATAAAGAGTTCTTCCTTTGCCTAAAAGCGTTTCCATAAGATCAACAACTACTTTTTCTGATGCAGAAAGTCCCTCTCTGGTATTTTCAGATTTTCCGGCATAGACGCTAAAGTTGAAAGTATATCCTCCCTTTGTGCATAGTTTGTATAATTTTAGGCCAAATTTATGGCGTTTGTTTTTTATGTACTGTCTGAAGCCAATTCTTCCACGAAAAGGTACCAAAGTTTCATCTATGCAGACATCTGCAGATGGAGTGATGATATATTGAAATCTTTCAACCAACTTACTTATTATTGGTCGTATTTTGCGAAGCTTATCAGTTTTTTCGTTGGGTTGAGGAACAGCTTCGTTGTCGCTAAAATGAATCATTCGAAGTAGGAGTTCGAATCTGTTCCTAGACATATAATTGGGGATGTTATTTGTATAAATTTTGTTTTTGGACCAGTAGTCGGCGATTTTTGGAAGTCGACATAATCCCATCCATAGAATTATTCCTAGAAACATTTCCACTTCACTAGAATCAGTGTCAATCCATTTGTGAATTCGTGATTTTGGTTGGGTCACCTTGTTTTTCATTTGTGCAGCATATGTGTTCGTTTCAGTCACAATTATCTCTATAATTTCGTCTGTTACAAATAATTTAAAGTATAATCATAAGGATCCTTATCAAGAAAAGCTGCTTGTATATCATCACGTACTCCTACCGAGTTTTCACTGAAACCGAAATCACACAACTACGAATTATCATCGATAGACGCCCAGTTGGGTACTTCTTCATTTTCACTTTTGCTTTCGGCATCCGATACATTTTCATCATCTAAAGTTTGTAGTAAAACTTCTTCTATTGTTTGTGATACTGTGTCAAAGTTTTCGACTCTTTGAGCCACTGACGGGGCGGTGGTGGATGAAGTAGAATTTTCTTTACGAGTATTCGTTTTAGGCACAGATTTAGTGTGGCCTCTCAAATCTCTCGACTTTTTAATTTTTTTCTTTATGGGCGAATCAAGAATACTTTCATCGCTAGACTCGTCGCTAGATGATTCCGCTATAGGCTATAATTCTTCCGAAGAATCGTTATTCGGAAACGGTTCCAAATCTTCATCGGACATAAATTCATCCCACAATTTTTGTAAATCCTTTTGTTGCCGCTCGTAAGTCATTATAAATGGAAAAATGAACTCACTACTTGAACTCAGCCCACGAATTGAATTTTACGTCTTGAACGATCCGTTAGCATATGAAGACTAAATGATGACAGCTTCGCTACATGATTATGTCTACGCTCTTTGCGACTTGTCAAATCTTGCAAAATGAGGCACTATGTATGTGTCACACGGCGTGGAAAAAAGTTTATGTTCTTGGGGCCTTGAGACACAATTACCGTGCCTCATTCAAAAAGCTGTATAACATTGCAAAAAAAAATTAATTTTTTCAAGTATCAACCCATCATTTTTGAGCGTTAATCAAATGATTTGTGTAAAAATCTGAAAATGGCCCGGCGGGCAGAATTTTTTTTTCCATCGTGTTAACATTAAAAATACAATATAAAAGTAGCGCAAGACTTAGATAAATTAAATAACGGACTTACGTAGCTACTGCTTAAAGGTGTGTATAGAAACATTGAAAACTCTGAGATTTGGGTTATGATCAATGAGACAATTCAACTCTCTTATTATTCTTGACAAAGATTCATGGTAACCATAATTTGTACAATGGAAATTAGAACGTAATAATAGATTACTTCTGGTAGTGCAACCAAAAGATTTAAACAATGAAATTGATTTTATTTAATAATTAGGGACTATCGATGTAGTTATTTAATAATTTAAGAAGAAATATAAAATCGGCTATACGTCTTCTACGCTCCAATGAATCCAAGTTAATGAAATTCAAAGAGTCCATATAGTTGAGTTCAATGTTACTAAGATTCATTCTCCAGACCATAAGTTTTATAAATTTTTTTTGAACACTTTTTATTGACCTATTAAGCTTTTGAGGTGAATGTGACCAAATTATAGAGCCATATTCAGTTTTTGACCTAACCAGTGAAACGTATAGAGTTTGAAGAAAGTGGGCATTAAAGTCCTTACAGACCCTAAATATAAATCTATGAAGCTTAAACGCAGATGAAATTGTTAGCAATATATGCTTTTGAAAAGTAATACGACTATCATACAAAATACCTAACTGTTTCACATCTGAAACAATGTTTATCATGTTATTTTCGATACAGTAAGAACGACTACATGGATTTTGTTTTCTAGTTGGTTATTGTTACACCACTGAACTAGATTATTTAAATTATTTTGTATCATTTGTGAATCATCTGCAAATAATAAAAAGTTACTATATTTAATATATTCTCGGTTATCATTGACAAAAATGTTAAATAAAATGGAACCACAATGCGAACCTTGTGGAACCCCAGATAATACGTTAATTGATTTCGACAGTGTTCTATTAATATAAACACTTTGTGACCTTCCTGTTAAATAACTTTGGATCCAATCCTGTTATCAGAAAATCCATAACTCTTTAATTTATTTACGACTATGTAGTGATTAACTCTATCAAAGGTGTTAGAGAAGTCAGTGTAAATTGATTTTCCAGAGATACTATCAAATAGTTGTTATAAATCAACAAGTTTGACAAAGTGGACCTACTAGACATGAATCCATATTGCTCGTCTGCAATAATTTGTTTAGATAACCACTGAAGTTAAATAGAAATTAACTTGTCAAATATTTTTGGAATAATAGATTGAATACATATTCCTCGATAATTATTGTCGACATTTTTGCTACCAGATTTAAAAATAGGAGTAATGAAACTATGTTTCCATAAATCGGGGAAGGTACACTCATGAAATTTAAAACTTGGACACCACAATTTCTGTAAACAAAAGTTTGCACATTGTGAAGCGGGCTTAATGGTATCATTTACAATCCTAACAGCAGGTAGTCTCAGCAGGGGTTATCTTATAGAAGGACTGTAGAATGAATCATTACACTAAGCACGTTTTAGAAAATAGGTAATTTACGTTGCTTACTTAATTTTTTCTTTAAAGAATATATTTGAAGGTATCGCTAATTAAACACCATAGCTCGATTAATTATCGAATCAAAATTTTGTTTAGGAAATGTTTACAAAATAAAATTAGAAATAATTTTGATTTAAAAAACGTCTACAAGCAATAACTTTTAAATTAAATCAAAAACTAAACATGGTTATTTGGGTTGACTGATTATTACTTATTTTAAATAAATCTAACCTACTAATTATTGTAAGTTATTAAAAAAATCATTAAACTCTCTATTCATAATATTTAGTCCTTACAAAATGTATATTTTATGACGTTTCATTTTTTCTGTAGTTAATATAAAAAGTGAAAATAAAAACTAAGGCAATTCTTATTGTCAACGTATATATTTAGTTTTTGACAAGAATTTATTACATAATTATAATTAAGATACCAAGTTATAGTTTAAAATTAAATGAAAACTTTTTTTTAAATAAAGGTATTACTATATAAATAAATATAAGAAATCAATAATGGGTGTGACCTCCATTATTATTGATACATTCTTGGAGGCGTCTGCTCATTGACGCTATCAAGGTATCAATATAATTAATATTAATCGTTTCCAGCGGTATCAATGGCTGCAATTAGTGCATTAGTTTACACACAATGCTTCTAAGGTTTATAATAACAATGAATATACACAATTATATTATACATGCTTAGGATTAAAGCGTTGATTGCAAAATTTATACACAACGTATATGAATAAAATGTACCAACAAATTTCCCCGTCATGTAGATGGCTCTACCGTCGATTTAAATCTGTTCTTTTTATTATCTGTACAACAGACGTACACACACACACTTGGTCATTGCCACAGAAATCAGAGTTTGAAATACAAACTCCAACTACAATTGGCAATGCAAAACATCGACAACAGAAAAAGACAGCTACAATTGATAGTTATTTACTTTAAAGTGTGGTAGGTGTATTTTACACCTTGATACTCGCTACAGTTAGAGATCACGACATTTGCATTCAAATACTACCGACCAAATCATTAAAAATACTACTATTTAGACAATATTAATAATCATGATGTAATAAAGTAATAATTTATGGCAAGTTCTGATAACAGTGGTTCAATGATGACTGTGGGCAGCCAGGGTTGTGTTAGTTGACTGGACTTGACTTTGTTGATGACAGCTATCAAAGCTTCAACATTCCACCCAGGTCGAAAATAAAATCTTGTGATTTCTTCACTTTAGCCGTTTGGATTCGGTGTTAAATTGTAGATCCAATGTATATGTGTCTATGCTGCAACACTGAGACGAAGAGTGGCGGTACATCCTAAAGGAGGATTATAATCTTTGAGGGTTTAAGATTTTTTTAGTCCATATCATTTTCCATTCGAAAATTTATAACTTTTCTTGCTCCGGCTTGATTGCTACTTTATACACTTTCATATTTGTACTTGACTTTATGCTTTTAAATTGCATGTTCTTGTAGTTATAATAGGCTCTGTGTCGTCCCTGTATTCTGTTGTCAACCTCTGTGCACCTTTCTCTTTTGCTGTTTATTGATACACCCAAGTATTTAAAGTTTCCAGTGGCTTCCAATTCATAGTTTCCTATTTTTGCTGTATTGATTTCTGTTTTCCCTTATTTATTTTCATGTACTTGCTTTTCCCTTGATTTATTAAGATATCTTTCTCCTTCGCTTCGCTTTTGTCTTTTTGGACAATAATTTTTCGCTTAAAGTTAATGGGTCTAAGTGTTGTTTTACGATAAAACGTTTGTTCGTCCAACATTATTCTCTGTGTGTTCTTAGATTAAATGCTATTTAATAATCACGATGGGAATTGTATGACACCCTAACTAATCCATTTAGTGTGGTTTCTGTTTACTGTCTGTCTTTTCACGTTTTGTCTTTACATATATCTGTATAGTATCGTGTCCTTACTTTTCCTATCTTACTCATTATTTCCTTAATCCATTACACCTCCTTGGCTTTTATTAATTTAGTGCTATCTTTCCTACATTCTTGTTATCTGCTTATCTCTCTGAACTTAACCACTTTAATCTTATTTCGTTGCATTATTTCTCTGAATTCTTCATCAAACAATTTTTGTCGTCTGGTCGCTCTTCCCGGGATTTTGTAGTTTATGTTGATATTCTGTGCTAACTACGTACTTCTCCATTTCTGTTGCTAAGCTTTCTAGTCTCATTCCATTTATATTCATTATGCATAGTTTTTCTTATTACTCCTACATCTTTGCTTTGAAAAATCCCATCAGAATTAGGGTAGGTATAATGTTTTGTTTCTCTTTCACAGGTCATGCTTATTTTTTCGTAGAACTCGTCCTTTCTCTACTTCATTTGCAAACTCCGTTGATGTAGACATTTATGATTAGCTACCTCCTTTTTTAATCTAATGTATGAAATTCTTTCGCAATTCTCTTAAATACTACGAAATCCTTCCTCAAATTTTTACTTATCAGAATTGTCCTTCTTTGTTCCCCTCCTCCGTACCACATTATGTACTTTCGTTGTCAATTCTCCCTTCTCATTACCACTTCGTTTCTTGCAGAGCCAATATATTACGGTGGTTGTTTAAATAAAAGCAAATTAAACTAAAATTTAAGACTATAATTTATTTATTATCTCAGAACTCAGAATTCAATAAACACTAATAGTTTACAGAAAGACAAATTTAATCAAACAAAGTAAATATTTTATTTAAAAAATAAATTTTGTGTGTTAATACACATTTTATTTATAATTTAAAGAATCGACCTTTAAACGCTCGGTGATGTCATTGGTAAAACCTTGGTGACGTCAGTAGATGTAGATGGTTTCGGAGTTGAACGGTGGCATTTTTCTTGCTTGACCTTTCTTCCTTTGAATTATACTGGTCACTTTAAGTTTTGGCAAGAGATTTTTTATTTAGTAATTAAGTGCACTTTTTAATTAATTTGTAATGTAATAGTATCGATCAATTTAAGAATCGTCTACCATCTCCTCTATCGATCGACTTCTCTACTTATTTTACATGTTCATACTTTGAATCTGAAATGCCGACTCCTCTTTATTGTTTACACTTTTTCCTCTCGTCAACACTCAAAAACAATCGTGTGCTTTTTTAATCGTTCGCTTTTCTTTTCTACTACACACGATTTTTCCTTTGACCTTTTAAAATCATTTGTTTATAAAAATAACTTTAACCTCCACACTTTTTGAACACCTAGCTGTCTGTGTTCATAATCAACGGAAATACTTTGATAGACACTTCTTTACGTAATGTTGATTTTCATTTATGCATGCTACAAATAACAACTTAATATACTTAATATCGTTGGGAAATAGATATTATTTTGTTACATTTAGTACAGTTACTGAGTGCACATTTTCAAAATATTTTTGATTATACAGTGGTGGTAGCATTGTTATCGGAACCTTCATTAATACAGGGCGAAGTAAAACGGACACCAAGTAATATCTCAAAATTTTTAAATGGACCACCCTATACATATGTCTTTTTAGGAATTGTTAGTATAATTAATTAGCTTTTAAACGATAAATATACGTAGGAAATCAGTCAATGGAAACGGTAAATATTTTATGAAAACCGAAAAATATTGTATGTATTTAATTAATCTAAATTCCATTCGTTTTATTTATCTCGATGACGTCATACTTTTGAATTAAATGAAAGGATTTTTTTACAATTTAAATCAAATTATTTTCTTAAACAAAATGTAGATCGGTTTTTAGAAGTCTTAAACTTTAATCATCTCTATTCTACGTTTGAATTAAATAGAAACGTTTACTATAAATTTCAATAATCAATACTTCAATTCAAAATATTATTGAAAATAACTCTTTATTATGGTTTTTCTTTCCCAATTCGTTGCACCCTAACTTTCCAAATCTTCTATTTCATACATTTGTCCACCCACAATCACTTATTGTATCTTAGTTAAGCCATATGTCCCTGTAGATAAGATGTACCAAAAGTCCAGATCTCTTTCCCTTTTAGTTCTTTAGTTTTTCTAAATATTTCCATTTTTGTCCAATTTTTGTAGCTTAACTGGCACTGCTCTTTTTTATACTACAATTTTTTTATTTCTAACTTCGGGTTAACTTCTACTCCTATTTCCCCCAGAATTCCCCCGCTTTTTTTTACCTGTGACTGTTCGTCTCTATCTGAGTAAGTTAATCTATGCACTATTACGTTGTTTCTCCTTATTTCTCTCTCAACTTTTTCCAATCTTTCCCTTGATCTCGAACAGTTTTCGTTAATTTTGGTTTTCGCCTTCCTATATTAAGAGAGTTGAAGAGGGTTGAAAGTGGGTGTGTTATATTTTTAACGATTACCATAGGTGTTAATATGGTAACCGGAACCGACAGCTTAACGTGCCTTCCGAAGCACGGTGTGAGGTGTTCTAAATTAGAAAATCTCTCGCCGTAACTGGAATCGAACACTCACGGTTCTAGTAGAGACGAAGTTTTGCACCCTAAAATGGATGTTTTTTCTAGACTAGTGACCAGATTAAAAGAGCAGTTGGTTCGCTTGGAAAAAGCACCTTCCATAAAGGGTCCATGCGTCCTTGGCACGTTATTAGTATTGAAATTTGAAATGTCACTTATGTAGTACCATTGAATTCAGAAAATTATGCACATTTCAAAAACTCAATAATATGCAGGTGTTCACTTTCAAAATCAAAAGTTAGTGTCACTTCCTGTGAAACCAAAAGTGAAAGAAAAATAACTTATATGGCCAAAAGTACCTCTTATTATGTGTATAAGATATCCCAAATTTCAATCAATTACCTTCAAAAATAAAAGAAACATGAGATGTGTACCATGGTCCTGTTATATCCCGAAAGCAAAATAAATTTCCCACTTTTACGTGCCCATAACTTATTTCTCAAGGAACTTAGACACGAGATAATTCTAAGTTTAGTCAATGGTTTAGGCAAGGATATGATTACTTCGTTATGCAGGATGTCGTAATGGAACAGTCAGAAAAATATGTTTAATAAACCTTTTTATTACTCAAAATTGACAAAGTATTTCAATCTTTCTTAATTGTGTACGACATTCAACGATACAATTTTTATTTGAATAATTATTTTAAAGCAACGCCTATAGAAAGATTGTTTATACATTTTGTCCACACTGTATTAAATCATACAAGTTTTGCATTATATGCATTGGGTACATTTTGTTGTAACGCTAAGGTGTAGTTTGGTGACACCTATACTTGTTTAGATAAGCTAGATATTTTTTCCCAAAGCTTGGCCTTAGAATTGATAACATTATCAAATTGATCTAATAAAAATTTATTACTGTTGAAATGATAAAATTTCACTTTAATTTGATATTAGCATGGCACTTCGAAAACGATTATCGAATTAAATAATAGACATAAATTTGTAACGACTTACATTTTATCGTGCAAATGATACACTTCATTGAACATATCTGACTTGAAAAACAATAAAAATACACCCTGTTCAGTCTCGTTTTAATACACAAATTCAATATAGTTCTGAAAGGTAGCTTAAAGCCACTTGCTTTATCAATACCGCTTTGGAGTTTGAAAACCTCTCGAAAAACACACATTTGTTATTTCGCTCGAGATGTTTTATTTCCTATTCAATTTTAAAATTAAAATGAAATATCTATATTTAAAAAGTAGAACTTGATCCTAAATATGTTTGTACTTTTTTAGTAATTACTGAAGTTTTGACGTAATCGGCTTTACTTGTGTCGATTGTGTATGTTGCGTTTTCTCATTGTGTTCTTTGAGAGTTCTTAAGAGTACTTCAAAGAAAATACCGAACTTCGTGCTAAAAGCCAAAACGTACTTAGAAATCTTAATCGACGTTCTTCGCATAGCTACTTCAGGAAGTGGCGAGGATCTGTTCGCGGTTGTCATGCCGACGACGAGATATTGTAAGGAGGGCTTCGTTCTGCTTCACTGCACTGCTTTTGAAGAATAATCATGAAATACGAGGGTGCAGACGTATACTCTATTTTGTTCCATTTACCCGTATAAAACGCGAGCAGTCGTCCGTGTATTTTCTCGAGTAGATTTTCCATTCCCCAAAGATAATGAAGAATGATATTTACATCAGTCTTACCAAACTACTAATTAAATGGAATTACGTATTTCAAATAGCAATTTTTGGAATAAACTTGTACAAAATTACATTTGTAATTCTTGTTGGTTTAATGTAATTAAAACGGTGTTTTATGTAACATTTTGTATTTAACGTTCTAATTTTAAAGAATGCTTAAGGCGGCTCTTATAAGTTTGTTAAACATTTGTAATTAAATTTTAAGTAGTTGGCATTAGCGGCAACAATAAAATTTTTACTTCGTCTAAATATTTTTCTTTTTTGTTACGTGCAAACTATAAAAGGGCGGTCTTTGCTTTAAACGAAAATCAGTTCAGAAGGCAATAAAATTTAATTGATTTTTTAAGGGCACTTCGAACGACACTTATACTTATGTTAAAATTATATGAGTAGTATATGGACTGGAGCAAATTCGTTTAATTTTTATGCTTTGTGTTTCATTTTTTAGCGCTTTTATTGTTGTAAACATTTTTTACGTTATGTAAATATCTTAATTTATCTTGGTGTGGGCTTAATATAAAAATCACATCGTGTTGAAATGATCAAGGAAGTTATTTAATAATACAAAGGTGTACCCTATTCATTGCAAAAAATGCGTGACCAGTTTTATAATTCTAAGCCGAGATTCTTTAGGCTGAATATATCATGCATAAAGGATCCCTCCCACTTGTACTTGTCTAAATTCAAGTGAAGGCGTTTGATGGTATTTATTGCTTCGTCTATAAAATTCTTAAGTGTAATTTTAAATTGCTTTATAGAAAGGTAATGGTTTGGTAATAATTAGAAATGATTTTAATGTGCGACTAAATTAAGTGGAACCGGTAAAATAATTTAAAGCTAGAAATACTTAAAAGAATTATTAATTAAAGATGCCGCTTTTTTATATTTGAAAACACATAAAAATAAAATAAAAATGTCTATAAACTGTAAACTATGTACAAAACTTTTTTATTCGATCGCAGGTGTGGTAAAAGTAAAAATTTACATATGGTGAACATGTAAGGCTACAAAAGGAAAGTGGTCATCTGCTAATAATCACAAACGCTCTTTTGAGTTCTGCCATATTACGAAAATTATGTTCAATGTATGATGTTTCTTATGAAATTGCTTATAAAATAAGTGTAATTAATGTAAACTATTTTGTTCGTTCGACTACCTGAAACGGAAAGGTAAAATTATTATTGTAAAGTTCTTGACCAAATTCAATTTCTCTGTTCCCCCAATCTACATTTATTTATGTCTGCTACGGTTTTTCATTCTTTTTCGGGAGTAACTTGATTAGGTGTTTTATTCTACATTTCTCAGCACTGTTCTCTGTCGAATCCTTCTTCTTCAACTTGTTTATTATAGTTAGAAATTCACCAATTTTTTTCAATATAATAAATTGAGAATGTAGTGGTAAGGGGAAAGCTACAAAACTTGATGTCTTTGTTGCAGACATTTCATTAACTGCATACATTCTCTCTGGTTTGAACTTAAAAATCATAACGAGTTTAAATTTTAAATGTATCCGAATAAAATAGAAAAGAACCTACTGTGTAACAAAATTTCAAGGTATAACTTGAAAATTCTAAATTCCTTTGATGTAGGTATCGAGTTTTGAGCATCTGCCTTTTTTTAGTTAGAACTAATGCCCCGTTCACACTGAGATGATCCGTCTTTTTTTCCGGATCGTATTTTATGACGAAACGTATTTTTATTGTAGTGGCTTATGAAATTTTACGACAAACTTCATACGCGCGTACGGTATTACGAATCGTGAAAAATGCCGGATACGTCCGACGTCGACATTCGGTTTGGTCAACAAATTCACGAATGCGGATTCGGTAAAAAGACGTATCCGTTTTTAAAACATACGGAGGTATACGAGCGAGTTCACACGGCAATTTTTTTAAGATTCGTTTTTATTTAAAAGCCTGGTCGGGGCGAGTCTAGACGTGTAAAGATGCGCGCATTGCATTGAATATATTGTGCTGTGCACTATGACGGACAAGGAGAGAGAAAAAATGTTTGATAAACTGATAGACAGAGAAGTGTTGATAAGTTTGGTACAACAAAGACCGGTGTTGTGGGACAAGTATCTACATATTTACAAAGACAGAGTTGCTAAAACGGCAGCATGGCAGGAAGTATGTCTAATTTTAAAGGAGAATTTTGATGAAATGGAGCAAAAAGAAAGACAATTTTTTGATAAGTACTTATCATAGTCATTCAAAAACTTTTAAAATACATACACCAAACATTTTAATTAGGAACTTGTTTGATTTTTTTATTTTATATGGTGTCTTCTTGCCAGGGTACTAATCCAGCTACTGATGAAAAGTAGTTCATAAATTCAAGTCGTACTGAATTAGCAGATCTACCACCTCGTATTCTTTCTTCGTTAGGTAGGTTTTCAAGAATAAATTCATCTCCTTCTGGTTGATTGTCAAAATTAAAGCCCTCTTTTTCTCTAATGAAATTCTGGAGAACGGTACATGCTTTGACTACCCATACAGCGGTTTCTTTTTTGACGTCTAAGAGTTGATGAAAAATTCTCCACTTATTTGCCAATATACCAAATGCACACTCTACGTACCTCCTAGATCTAGTTAAATATTCGTTTATCTTTATCTATATGCGTCCCACCAAAAGGTCTTCATAAATTTTCATGTAAACCAAATCCTTCATCGCCTATTATTACATATGGAACTGTAGTATTTGAGCTTGTACTTAGAGGACTTGGTTCTGGAATATTTAGATTGCCTTCGGTCAACATTTTCCAAAAATTTGATTCTTTAAATATTGAAGAATCACACTCTTTGCCATAAGAACCCACACGTACATAAATGAATTGATAATCGGAATCTACTACCGCTAATAAAACGATATAAAATAAATCTTTATAGTTCATGTACATTGAACCACTATTTGTTGGCTTCTTAATCCTGATGTGCTTCCCATCTACAGCACCAAGACAGTGGGGGAAATTGGCTTTATCGTTAAAAGCACGTGCTATTTTCTCCCATTCAAAAGCTTTGTCGGAGACAGCCCTAAACTCATCATGTAAATTATTCCATATGGATTGTGTCACTTCTACTATGATGTTGCTGATGGTCGATACACCTATTTGATAGGTATAGTGAAGCTCCTTGTAGGAACATCCTGACGCCAAAGATCTGAAAAAATAAACAATATTCTCGTAAATATTTTAAATAATTCCAATAATTATATGCAGTACATTATACTATAGCTCTGTTCGCGTTCAATTTTAGGAACTGTCCCAAACAGTTCTTGTTTCTCATTGGCAAATAGAAATCCTTGGGACTGTTTTAGGCCAATGACAATAAAAAAACCATTTTAGAACAGTTCTCAAAATTGAAACCGAACGGAGCTATTTCCAGTAAAATGATTTTTCTGGTAATTTTTGCTTTTGACCACGACCGTACCATTGGTAGCAAATAGAGAAATGAACGACATAGGCGTCTATCAGAAATCACCAATCGCATCATCAATAAGTTGGCCAAACTTTGTGTTGGCAAAGTTGTGTGATACACTGTTTCGAAGATTAAACCTATTATTTCTTTCAGGAAAGTATGTTCTCAAAAATGGACACAAATAAGAGATGCTTGGGTAAAAACTCTGAATGCCAGTAAAGCATCCAAGAAATCTGGCTCTGGTGCCAATTCTGTTAAAACTTACAAATACGATAAGAAATTATAAAGAAAAATGCCAACAGTTAACTGTTACGAAATGTGAGTGTTAAAGTGCATCGAGCTATCTAAGCGATAACTTTAATGCTTAAAACACACGTGTGACGATAAAGCCATAAGGAATTATTTTTTATAAAGGAAGTTGTCGATCCAGGAGATACGCATGATAACACATCTACTACCAGGAATGCAAACAAAGAGGACGAGACAGTAATGGAAGAAAATAACGATGAACAGAATGAAGTCAATAAAAATGAAATTGATGATGACAAGGAAAAACATGACAATGTTGAAAAGAATCAAGTCTCTCAAATAGCACCTGAAGACAAAAAACGAACACGGTTAAACCCACCTTTTAGAAAGAGAAAGTCTATGAATGAAATGGACGGAAAAATGCTACAGTTTATCGATACTCAATTGAATTTTTAAAAGTATCTTACCATCACTGCAGTCATTTGATGATGACCAAATCTTACAGTTTCAATCTAATACAGAATATTAAAAGAAGTCAATTTAATAACGTTTTGCCACAGAGGTTTTTTCTGATCATTATTATCATAATGAATATGATAAACGCTGTTTTGTTAGGCCTCCGAAGCAATCACCAACAGATTCATCGTGCTCTACACAACTTGGTACTATAGAATCACCTTCATCTGCAACCCACTCTACACAACTTGACTCTGTACAATCACCGTCAGAAACATTCAGCTCGATTCAAATGGACTCTAAATTATCACCGACAGAAGCAGCCACCTACACAGAACTTAGGGCTACGCAATCATTGGCAACATCATCCACCTTCACTCAATCTCAAGACTCAAACTTGTTTCTAGATCTAAATTTATGTGATTTTTGAAATAAAATAATTCAAATATTAACAAGTCCTTTGTCAATTTCTCTTACCTTAAGCGTATCGACAATTTCTCTTCAACGCTAATAGCTTTTCTCATGTTTGTGTTCTGTTTTCTCAAATCAAAATTTACTCTTTGAGGAAGATCATTGAATGTAGTTACCGACATCCAAAAATAATTGAAAAATTTTGCTTCGTCTTCCCTTAACTGCCACATTAGGATTCGAAAAGTTTCCAAATAAGGTCGTTGTCTTACAAGTGGATGCACCCAATATCTTCTTGTTTTCCTCCGATGACAACGCCGATGATACCAATACAAAATAGCAAGACTATTCACGTCCATCTTGTGGAAATGTCTCCTTCGTAATAATCACGATCTATTTTTGTTTTTCACGTATCTGCATTAATGACTACTAAACACCGTGTGAACATTATGTTCATTTATGACGAATCGTTTTTAAGACGATACGTCAAAAACGGACCTCCGTCTGAACGGGCTGTAACGGTTTTTCCAATATACTGCCTTACCCATGACAATAAGGAACAGTTCTTCCGAATTTGTCAATAAATGCTCATGAAACAATTTAAAAAAATTCTGTCATCATTTTTTGTCTTTGAGGAGAAAATTGAGGATGATACAAAAGTGTATCATTGGTCACTTCACACACCATCACAAAATTAGAAAAACTCCTTCCGCTTTTATTTTTCGTTTCACATTCTCGTTTTGCCGCGATGTAGTGTTGTCTATATTGGACCGGTCTGTATTTTTGTGATTATAACTTGGAAACATAAAAACTAATGCAAGTGGGAATAAAATTGTTTTTTCCAATTGAGTGTAATAAAAATTTTTATTACACGCAAAAAGCGTTGAATAATATTTTAGCAGCGCACTCTATAAGCTACTATATTCAGCAAAGAAATGTTTTACATTTACTAGAATAATAAAGCAATTGGAAAAAATATTGTATTAAATTCGTTATATACTCGTTCAACGAGAGGAATTATGGCACGACAAGCAGAGCGAGGAGTGCCATAATGGAACTGCTTATACAACTAATTTAATAATATACTATTTTCCCACCAACCTTATCTTTTTTTAAATTATAAGAAGTAATTTTGCGTTTTAAAAATGTTGTGGCTCAAACTTCTGACATCGTTGGGAAAAAAGATATAATTTTGTTACATTTAGTACAGTTATTGAGTGCACATTTTCAAAATATTTTTGATTATACAGTGGTGGTAGCATAAAATTACATTTTTAAAAATGTAACACCAAAACAATACATGTGTTTATTTAATAAGAAAAAATACAAAAGTAATTATACGTGACCTTTTGTCGCAGAATCGATTTAGTCTGTCCTATTTTTAATTTTCATTCACCTCAACTCCCGATTTCTGTAATTTCTGTGTTTCTCCGAATTAGGGTAATAAAGCGTACGAGCGTTAAAAATATATAGCATGTCAATGTACAGGGTATTTTAGAAGATGACTCGTATCCTTTAACGCTCTGTTATAAATAAAGTAACTTGAAATAATTGAACATGTATTTCTATTAACATGTTTTTTCCATGTCATGTCATGTTTAATTTAATTACATTTTGTTATCGGAACCTTCATTAATACAGGGCGAAGTAAAATGGACACCAAGTTATATTTCAAAATTTTTAAAGCGGACCACCCTATACATATGTCTTTTCAGGAATTGTTAGTACAATTAATTAGGTTTTAAACGATAAATATATGTAGGGAATCAGTCAATGGAAACGGTAAATATTTTTTATAAACCGAAAAATATTGTATGTATTTAATTAAGGTAAATTCCATTCGTTTTATTTATCTAGATGACGTCATGTGTGCATTAAATCACGAAATAACCGTCGTGTGTAATTTAAAGCATAAATATGAGCACAGATACCAATACATCTTTATTTACCTATTTGTTGATTGAGGTAACATACGCGAATCCAAAGTATGAGATTCAGAAGATGAAGTGAATATTCAATTTTTGGTTTTTAAATGAATTCTTAACGCAAACAAATATTTTTCTCCAAAAAGTTAATATTTGTCTTTTTGTTGTTTTGTTCTTTTTGAAAAAGTTTTTATATGCGTACATCTCCGATACATAAATTAAATTTTGGTCTTTCATTTACAACAAAGATTATGACATGCCGTACATTTGACATTTACGTTAATTACCAAAACTGTACTATTCGTACTGTTTGAACAAGAAAACGAAATTTGTTGTTGATGTTGTCCTTGTTAGTTAGGTACTTGAGTTAATAAGAGATATACAAAACGACTCTCTTGGTACAATACGTTAGCTAATAATGTATATTTTGTATTCTATAGTAAGAAAGGATAGTCATATACAAATGCGCATTCGATTCTTCGATTAATCGGGACGAGTAAAACGAATGGATTACATCTTAATTTTTGACTTTCATTTTGGGTTTCCTAACGAATTAGAATGTTTTATAAATTGTCATCGTAAATACGGATGCTTCCATATTTTTTACTGTTATGAACTTCAAAATAAATATTCGGAATGATGCTGAAAACAATTTTTTCTAAATGATGTTTTATTTTTTGACGAAGCCTCTTTTCATTATTATTTGGACACTATTCACAGTTACTTCGGACAAAACGAAATGGTCAATGGTCCATAAATGTATGGGAAGGAATTGTAGGATATAATGTTATTGGACCATACTTTTTTAAGATGGTCTTACTAGAAGGAGTTATTTGATTTTCTTATAAATCATTTGTGAGAATTACTAGAGAAATTTTCAAGAATTAGTTTGTGGATCCAACAAAATGGAGCATTTGTACATTACGTTCGTTGTATGCGACATTTTACGAACATGTGGATAGATCATGTAGGTCCGACTTTGTGGCTTCCTCGATCTCCAGATCTGATCTAAATGAATTTTTCTATGAACCTTCTATTGAAAACATGAGAGAAAAAATTCGTAACGCCTTTTCTCCCATATCTACCTATTGCAAAGAGTTAGTTAAAACCTCATTTTTAAAATGAATGGATGAGAGAAATGTATGGCAACGAATGGTCGAAATTTTGAACATTTATTGTGAATTTTTTTTTACAAAAAGTTAATGTTCGTTTAAATTTTTTGCTAGTTTTTGTAATGTAAATTCTTTAAATGTTAGTTCAAAAATACCATTTTGATTTCTAAAAAGTACTGCTAACTGTTCTGTCGTTTATTATAGGAACAATCTTAATGTATCTATTATATTTTAATACATGCCTACTTAGTTTAAAAAAATGTTTTCAACATCGTTTTGAATATCTATTTTGAAGTAAGTATGTTATACGTAGTTGATAACAGTGAAAGATATGAACACATCCGTATTTACGATTACAATTTATAAAACAATCTAATGGTTTAGAAAATCCAAAATGTAAAGATACTTTAAGTTTTGCATGCAAAATGCAATAGTTATGGTTTTCATAAAATATTTACCGTTTCCATTGACTTATAGCCTACATATTCTATATATAATAACAATTCCTAAAAACACAAAAATTTTGAAAAATTGCTTGGTTTGCATTTATCTCTTCTAAAATATCCTGTAAAATACATTAACATATTATGTTTTATTAAAGCTTTCAATGAGATCTTTTTGAATCTTGAAAAAAATATGGTGTGATTCATTAAAAAAAATGCAAGTTTATGGTGCCACGACTTTTTGGAACATGATTTTGGCAAAAATAGAACAGATTCAATTTAGGCGCCGCGGTCCAATATACGCAACTTCCCCTACATGTCGTACCAATTTCAAATACTATTAAGTTTCTGTAAACATCTACTCTTTGATCGAACATTTTCGACATACTCTCAGAAAAGTGAGCTCCATGTCACAATGGTCATACAGCAGTTTTATTAAAGTTGTTAATATCGGTAAGGGTTTTGCATATGGCTTCAGGTCCTCTAACTTATCACATTTGATAAATAGAACTTACAACTCTGATACTAATTTTAAAAGCTACTCTTCTATTCTATGCAAAAACAAAGAAAAGTTTTTAAACAAATTAGAATGTATTAGAATCAAAAAAATGTACCTCTCCACAATAGGTAAGGAAATAAGCAGGATCCGACGTGAAGAACCTAGAAATATTTGCTTTGTTCTTTTTGTTTTTTTTTTAATTTTTTCTAACAATACTAAAATGAAAATTTATAAATATGGTATGAAAGTTTACAATATTGTACATAAACTTGACACAGTATTTTATGAAGATAAAGGTTTTTTTAGTTTTTCAAAGTTTGTGTTTCGTCTAATTGAGTTAGTTGATGATTTAGGGAGGAGATATTAAATATTATAATAAAAAAATGTAGTAATATTAGAATATAGAATTAAAAAAATAATAAAAAAAAAAAGGGGAAAATAAAAAAAAAAAAAAAAGAGGAAAAACTTCTAAATATGAACTTGACATTATAGTCGATAAACTTAATTTTGTAGTAATTTATGAGAGAAAAATGTTCTTCTTAGGTTTTCAAAGTTTGTAGTTCAATCTAACCAGAAAATATTAAACATAAACGCACCAATTCTGTAATTTATATAGCAATATCTTTCTCGAAGTGTTATATTTCCGATTGCATTTCAACTAGCCCATGTAATCAATATTTACTATTATATAAACAGTTCAAAAATCATTCAAACCAATCATAAAAGTTTATAGCTTTTTATATTATTTGGTGAGATGGTCTTCTTCTTTTTATTTTTATTTCTTTTTTTTGCCGCAGTTTCCTACGGACTCTTACTTATAGGAAGGTGATTCGAAAAGAAAAAGCTATTTCAGTGTACAGGGTGAGTTTTAAGTCGGAATAGCTTGATTACTCCTATGTTTTAAAGTATCAATTTTTGGTATAGCATATGTATTATAAAAAGTTTAGTCTACAGCCACCCTGTATAAATGATACACCCTGTATATAACAAAACATTTTTAATAACTGCGCTCAAATGTACAATTTACAACGCCGTTTGGATAATTTTGATATCATAGGAGTAATCAACCTATACCGTCTTAAAAATTCACCCTGTATATGCGACGTTTCGCATTGTAGGGTTAATGCGATTTAAAAGCAAAGAAAGCTTTTTATATGTTCTTCTTATTTCATTTGTGTGTTACAGTTTTGCAGAAATTTTAATGGAGGTGGAATAAATTAAATGAACTTAGTCTCGGCTCACATAAGTAGGCCTAACAAAAAAATCGTGTTACAGCTTTGTGTTTTCAGAAGGTATGGTTAATTAATAACAATATCTATGTCAAAATACAGGAGAAGAAAGGCACTGTTTTATTTATTTCTTTTTACCTATAATAATAGAGTTAAAATAAGAAAAGAACACAAAAGTTACAAAAACAAAAATATTGTTCTTAAAATAATAAAGAAAAAAACTGAATAATATTGATTATAACAAATCTAATAATTATGGAAACAGGGCAGTACACAATAGTTGTGCTGCCATTTTGTTTTGTATATTAAAAAAAAAATTACTGCTATTCAATTTTGATGGTATTCTGTGTTATGATGACCTACATCTCTATACGGGTGTGTCTCGACGATAGCATGTTAGACGAATAATGAGAACGAAAAAACCGATTCAGCTGAAAACTCACAACTTTATACAAATGAACATGGTCTATGCGATCCAAGTATTTCGTTGTGCGCATAATTATATTATACTACTATTATGTCATAGAAAACTAATAGATTAAAACCCCGTCCTATCGGACGAGACCAGGATGCAACAAAACCTCCCCTGGTAGATCCCCGCCACCTGGACCCCCATTCGCCCTCTATGCTCCATTCTAAGTCCAACCATATACTTGGCTTTGGTCTAGCACCTATATTGGCCGAGTCTATAGAGGGACAAAGAAACAGACAAATTTTGAATTTTCGTATATAGATAAGTTGTGTCTGAGGCTGCTACTGTTATTTTATACAGTATATGTCAACTAACTTGGTTATGATCAGTTTACAAACCATAAAGTTGGCAACGACGAATTTTTGAATTTGTAGTCCTACAAAGAACTTTAGTGCCTTATTATATAATATTCTATTAAATCAGTGGTATCTATGTTACATGTCAAATTCGTAAATCTAATTGGAAGTTAAACGAACGGGAAAACACCAAAAAACTGCACCGAAAAACTATACTCGGGCACGTGTTTCATTAGCAAAGCTATCATCATCAGCGAGCCGATACTAAAAATAATTCGTTAAAATAGACACTGTAGTTTATCGTTCCATTCCTTTGGGCTAATTGGAAGTGTATTTTTTAAAGTATTTTTTAAATTAACGGAAATGTTACGGAATAGGGCCGTAAATATGAACTGAACATTTCTTGTAATGAAATCTAAACTGAACAATTTTAAAATGCAAATAATGTTTTTATGTTTTTTTTTTAAATACCTCTTCTAACTTTGAATTTATTTCAATGGTTTAGTTTCAGAATCACATACAGCTTCTTATAGTTCCATATTAGAGGTCTCTAGCAGTTCTTAGTAGAGAAATTTGATTCATAAACTGAAGTATCCGTGGTGCGTTAGGTTAGGTTTACGTTTATCCATGAATGAATAATCGAAATATAGTCAAAGTTTCAAAACAACCCACTTTTCATAAATAGTTAAGAAAATTGAAGCGTTTTAGTTTCAGTTAAAAATAATCATTTCTATAACATGTAACGAAAATATGTTATGAAAAAAAGTTAGATAATTATCTATTTTGTGTATTATTAATATACCCCTATGGTTTCAAAACGAGATACTTGTAACATAAATGTTTGGTTTATCACACCTCTTCCATTAACAATACAAAATATTAGTGTACTTGAAAAAAAACGTTTTGGTTATTTTTTAAATCTGGATGGCGTGTCATTTTGGAATTATATGATTCAAATACATATAGGTATTCTAAAGTTCTAAAATAACTAGACTCTATAGTATTGATTATTCAGTAAATTTTATCGTTTACATACTGATATTTTAATCATTATAAACTAAGATATCAATTAATAACAAAAAATGTATACTACAGTTACGAAGTATTCATTTTAACTCTGAATTTTGAATACTGATTGGTTTCTGCATCATAATTTTCACAAGATTGTCTAGTGAATTGTAATTGTTTCTGACAGCGGTATGGTATTCTTCGTAATTTTCATCGCAATTTTCTTTGCTACGCACTTTCTATACGATCTTATACGTTTACAGTATCGTGTCCGTGTCGAGTTCTGTCGAACCGGTTGTTTTCAATTGCTATTACGTCACAAACCATGCCGTTTTTTTACAAATATTCGAAGAATACCTTCTAGAAATATGAAATTATTTTTGTACATTAATATTATTTGAATACTTGTTATATAAACATATTACGATCAGAACATCCTAGATACGCATAGAAGTCGCATAATAATCGATTACAATACTATTATTTTTGGATACAGAAATAATATATATATTGTGTTTGCAAATTTTTAGACTCCAACGTTTTATGTACGAAATGGCAAACTCAAAAAGAACGGATTAAAAAGAAAGAGTTCGCCAAGCAAATACAAGGATTAGAGGGATGAGTAATTAGGGAAAGCCTAGACGCATGGAAAGTTCGCTTGGGGTAATTGAGAGAGATTAAGGGATTGCGAGTACGGTATAAACAGAACCCTCTATAGTGCAGACCGATTTTCAATTCAGGCCATACTATAATTAATATGAACTCTTAGTGTCGGTAACTATTAGTTGATTTTAATGTACTGCTAATTGAGAAACGACTAAACTTCTAAGTTTCACTTATTATTGATTGTAACAATTTATTCATTTAAGTTTAATATTTATATTTAAATTTTGATTGCTTTATTTGGACTACTAGAAATTATTTCTTGCAATCGAAGAATTTAGCAGTTAATTAGAGACCACTTGTTGTCAACAAGGTTATTTATTGATTTTGTATGTATTATAATGTATATTATCATGAACATGATGAAATGTATATCTTTTGTAACACATGATTTTATGTAACGAATGCGATCATTACACCCTCAACAAAACATATTTCATGAAATATTTTCTTCTAATTAAAAAGGGACTGAAATCTGAAAACCTGACCTATAAGCAATATGTTCTTAATTATCTTCTGGTGCTAGCTCATTATTAATAATTATATTAAGATTAATTTTGCAGTTTCGAAGGAACTCTAGCCCAGTTTAGATACCCAATAAAAATTCTTCGTTAGCACATGTTGAAGTTGATGGTGTAGCGTTAGTCATAGTGTGTACAACCTTAATTTTACGTACAGATTCTTCGATGCAGTCTTCTGTAAACTTGATAAGCGCCAGCCCACATGCTTCTTTATGGCCAAAAAATCGCGTCTTTATTGGCTAAAAATGTGACACCGCTGCGTCGAAAGCAATGCACAAAGTAATTTTTAATTTCTGGCAGTTTCAAGTACGTGGCAATATTCATAAGCAATGCCCACCGGGGAATTAATGCATTTGCCATCATTGTATCCTATGTGTAAAACAATCGTTGACCTTCTGATGCCCTCGAGTATTGATGTATTGTCCAGTCCATTGTGAATTCCAAATAACAAAATGGCGTTGAAATAGTTTAATATGCAAACAAAATAAACTACTTCAACTTAACCTAACCTAACCTAACTCAGATAACAACACTAAAGTCGGTCTGACAGCTTAAAATCCCTATTTTTTTAAAGACATATCATTCATATCTCCAACTTTCAAAGCTCTCGGAAAAAAAATTATTATTATTAATAAATATTCAAAATAGTGGACTTCTTACACCACCGGTTCATTACACTGTTCTATTTGAGAGAGGATTTAGTTACAATATATGAATATACTAGCAAAGCCAACATTCTACGCATGAACAATAATTGGCCTCAGCACTTACATTAACATTCATCAGTTGACTAATCAATATGAATACAGAGTACATGGATACATAACATATTGATAAGAGATAAATTATATAATACTGTTCCTAAACATTTCAAGGATTTAAATTCGTCTACTTTTAAACGGCAAACGAACTAGTTATTTACATTAGAGTGTGGAAAGTAGGAGTTTACGGCGCGGCAGCTTTGTTTGAGCTTGAGCGCCGTAAAATATATTTACACACGAAATTTGTATAATTTTTGTGGTCAATGATCATCATCAAAGAGTAAAAAGGAACAAAATTATTTCTACAGATTTTAAGTAGGCCTGGGTATTTAACCATTTTGACATGCACCACCTAATATGTCAGTTAATTTGTTTAACTGACGTATAGATGGCGCCATCAATATCATCATCAATAAAAAAATTGAATCTTATTCTGTATATTATCGTGCCAAATATGGTGTAAATCAATTTATCGGATTTTGTTCTTAGTTTATTTTTAAAACATTCCCAAATACCAGATAAATCAGCCACTACTTTACTGCATAGTAGCCGTACTTTACCGCATTGTGTGTAAAAATCAAGTTTCAAGATAAGTATGAACAACTGAAAAATGTGCTTTACAGTTCAGGAGGCCAAAAAGTTATTTAGCAGTCAGCTGAGAACTAAACTTTAGGCATTTTTTTTCATCAAAATGTAATATTTTTTTTGTTTTTATTACAAACTGTAATCATTTTTTTGTAGTAGTTTATATGTAGAATGTAATGATAATATGTTCATTATCTCTTTTAAATCAAGGTTTAATTGGTAAATTAGATACTGTTATTTTGCCACTAAGCTGAACTTCCTCTTGAGATAAATAAAGACGTTTATGATTGAATGAATGAATAATTGCAAATGAATTCAGAGAAAAATTTACAAAAATTATGAAAATTTTAAAATTTGATGACGTAATTTATTGACGTCGACGTTGGACTATATTTTCGGACTTCTAACGACCTCAGAAGTTGAGATATATGCATAACTTGTCCATGTTAAGGAGTCTATATACTAAAGTTGTATGATACTGTTGTTTATTGTGGCCACGTGCCTTAGTAGGAACTAAATTATTTATTGCAGTATTGGATACTTCACGAATTCCGGGTGGAGTGCCTCAAACTTCTTTTTCATACCTCCGGTCATTATTGACAGTTTTGTAGGATTCAAAATCGGCCGGGAACATCAAATTCCCGGCCTAGACCTTACAAAAGTGACATTTGGTAAAATTCCCTAGAGAGCGGGGTGGCACCATTGTTACTTAATTTTCTAAATGTCAACAAAACGGACACAAAAGAGAAAATCATCCAATGCTTAATAAACAAATAAACGTTGATTTTTATGGAATCCTCACGCAGATGTAACCGTAACGTTAATGTAAGTACCAATTAATACTTTTACATGAACTAATGTGATTACTTTTAGGTTATGTGTGGTGGGTTGTAAAGCAATTAATTTTGAATATTTTTCAATGTTGATGTCTTTAATATTCAGAGTTGATTTTAACATTGAAAATATGAACCAGAGTTGCAGAATTGTTTTTTTTATTTCTCATCAAAATATACAAGAAGAACGTACTCGTTGTAAATGTTAGTGGTACTATTACTATCGCACAATTTCTTAAATTCTTCATACGCTTTCCAGTACCGAAGTTACAGATTTTGCTGGTAATAAATTATTAATCACTGCTTCCGCTGTATCTTTTATATGAGCTGGTGTTTCCATACTTCGTTTTCCATTAAATTCTTCGCCACAAAGTGTCACTTTAAATTTAAATTTGAAAACCAAGTAAATATGCAGTGACAAGTGGGTACCAACCAGAAAAAAATAAATCCTTAGAAATAAATTGTTGAACTAAATAATAATTTTGTAAGTATTTTGAGATTTGTCGGCATAAAAAATTTTGTGGATTACACGTCCAGAAAATGTTTTGCGAGTGCTCGTGTTGCTCCGCCTCGGCAAGACGCCTCGGCTACGCAATATCACTCACACTCGCAAAATATCATTTTCTGGACTAGTGATCCAAATAACTATATATTCACTATTTTGTTAGGGTTTTATATCGAAGAACTGTAATTCTGACCAAATTATTGAAAAATTGTCAAACTGAGAACATTATTGTGTTGACCTTCTAGTCAAAAATGGTCATTCGTGAAAAGCGCTTCTATCAGTAGTTTGAAATAGGCAAGGATAAAATGACTTTTTCTTTATAAAGTTCGTGGTAAAAATGGTTAACAAGATTTACAAATTCTTGCCGAAATTCCTCACGTGAGTAATG
This sequence comes from Abscondita cerata, assembly GCA_030710515.1. Classification (NCBI taxonomy): domain Eukaryota; kingdom Metazoa; phylum Arthropoda; class Insecta; order Coleoptera; family Lampyridae; genus Abscondita; species Abscondita cerata. Next base: position 293,871 of record JALBCR010000483.1, read on the forward strand.
CCGCACTTATAACGTAAATAACTATTAATAACTTTAATTATTGATTATAAACTTAATCAATGCTTTAATCGAGTCAGTTTTGGTATATACCAGTATTATTTGGATAAAGATACGTTAAAAATATTCCTCTGTATGAAAGCTTTATACGTAAACCGCAAGAAAATTACGACTAACAATATCTACAGCTACTTCAAGTAATAAGACTTCTTCTGATAATTAATTTCAATAATTATTAAACATACAGGAAATATGCATTTGCAATTACGATAAAACAAGGTTAAAAAAATCATGGTAGGTATTCTTAGTAATAGTAGGTAATGTATGTTAATTTGACTTTATTTCTTTCTTTCCAATAACAACCTTGCTAAAATTATTGTTTACTTGTAAGTGATCACCAAACGGAAATTTTTTTAAGTAAATATAGACGGTTTATGTATTTAATAAATTTCAAAAAAAGCTCATTATTTGCGGTTTTTTTTGCTTCACAAAGTAGGAGATACCGTACAACATTAGTAAACTCGATGAATTAAAATAAAGAAAATAAATCGTTTCACATTCCTTCCATCCTAGAAACTTCCCCACTCAATTTACTATAGTATTAATGCACCAACATTGACATTAATTTTAATTTAATGCAAATATGATTACAACTGGTTGATATGAATAGCAAATTGTGAAGATAATTAAACGTGAAATAACTTAAATCGTCTTCTAATCGATATGAGTGCATCCTGCATTTTATGCAGATGGTTGTCACTTAAATTTTTATATTGAAAATTCCGTAGTATCCGCTCTGATTTTAATTAATTGGTCAAAATTAAACTAAATCGTACACGAAATTGTATAATTCAAAATTAATTGTATGAAATAGCATTGTAATTTAGTAATAAATTAAATCTTAATTGAAATTAAAATGCATTACCGTGACGTCAAAGTTAACATAATTCCGATTAGTGTTTGTATTAACATGCTTTACCTACAATGAAATAATGGTCATGGAAATCTTAATTTATTAACGTGTTACACAACTACCTTTTAACATTTAGTGACAAATTTCTAAAATAAATAATTAAGCGAAAGCGCGAGACGTTAAATTCTAAAAGCAGGTTCTAGTTTAAACATTTCATGTTTGGAGGAGGCTGGTTGCGCTCTTGGCGGAATACCGCTAGCTCCAAAGTGTTAATTGAACTAATTAGGGTGTTAATTACTCTGCCAGTGGCGGCAAAGCGAGCTGGTAAGGGCATACTTGTTGAATTATCTCTACCAGGAATACAGAGAAGTATAAAGCAAAAGAGAGAACGGTAGTTAATTTTAGTTAAATAAGCGGTTAAAACTTACGTGTTCAAAAAACCTTTTTAATTATTCCTTTAGAATTTATTTGATCATTTCAAATACGTTTAAAAAATTTTACGAGTTTTCTTAAAAGTGAGGTACGAAATCAATGCAAATGTAAGTGACGTGAGTAATTTACAAGAGTAAAATATAGGACGAGTGAGAGAGGAAGATTGTTGCAGAAGTGTGCGGTGGGAGTCCCAGGGTAGTTAATGTTGTAATCAGAATCCGGGGCGCGATTCCACGTGTACGAGTTTCGCTTCGGTTACGGTGCACGGAAGAGAACATTACGACCTGTCACCCGCTTAAGCCTCAGCGGATTAATTTGATTTCGAGCTTGTTCTAAATTAGTTTTGCTCGGAGAAGGTTTAGCTTTTTATAAGGATATTAATACATCTTACGAGAAGATTTTGTTATATTTGTCTTGCCAACTTGACAAATGGGAATTATTTTTAAATTATCTCTAATTGAAACGTATTGGATTTTTACAAAAAATCCTAAAAAACAATATCTACCTTGTTTTCAATAACTTTCATTTATTATTTGTTTTTGATATCAATTAACGAATTGAACTAGTTTACCGCTAATTGCAGCCAATATTTTCAATCACAATCTGATTAAAAATTTCCGTTCTTTACTATGTTATTTTACGTGCTACACTGGCAGAAGTTTGTGGCATTGAATTTTGATGTTTTATAATTTTCGTACACTTTTCTATTTTTGTAAGGGCAGATTGAAGGATTGGATTTTATTTCAGTGTAGACGAAGAACGCATTAATAGATTTAAACCGAACAATTTCGAAAACAATAGTGATAGATTTTAATTTTTTTATGTTTGATATTCATGACAGAAAGTGCTCTCAAAGGTATCAGTAGCCCTAACATCCCTTTAAAAATTTAGGGGTTGTGGTTCCAGAGCGAAGGGATAAATAATTAGTAGTCAAAATTCGTGAAAAGGGGCACCCCTCGCAAATAAATTTGACATGTCTACGCGGTTGGTGAAAATTCGTATTTAACTATCCAAAAATGTTTGAAATGACCCAAATTGTAGAATATAAGCAATAATAAAATAACTAATTACAAAATAATTAAAAGATAATAGAAAATTAAATCATGTACCTATTGAAAAATTGATAAAAATATTAATACTTTTAATTAATATTTTTATCACAATTCAAAATTAAATTGAGTTTATATTGCTGCTCAAACAATAGAAAATCTTGCTATCACCCCCAACCCCCAAATTTATCATACTGACCGCTCCTATTCTATGATACTCTACCCTCTATGTTGATCACAAATATATCTTACAGAGCTGTTTCTCTTTTTCACATTCACTCTGTACAACTCAACCCCATTGCGAATTTAAATAAATAATTGGGTTGTTATATATTTTCTACTATTATTGATTATGTTTTGTCGTATTGACAGTAATATCGTAATATAACTTAAAAAAAAGGAAATAAGTATGCAAGGGAACAAAAATCTATAACAATCTCGTATCGTAACCTGAACTGTTCACCCTATTTCTTATTAAATTCTAAATAATGTATGAAGGTCAGGTTAGTAATATTTAAAGTAGATAATAACACATGGGCTGAAAAACCCCGAGCCTAATAGCCCCCATACACGTAACAGTATACTTGCGCAAGTCTGGACTTGTACAAATAGACGTATTTCAGACGTGACCACACACGGCTCAAGCATGCTTGCACAAATATCATTTCACTGATATTTGTACAAGTGAGCGTACGTGCAGCTACTAGCTAAAATCTAATTTCTTGAAAGTTGTTTTGTGCAATGGATGACGCAATTGCATTAGTTGGCTTTATTTTAGCGACGAAAAAACTGAAAACTCACTAGAGAAACCGGACTATATGGACTAAAGACTGGTTAAAAAAAACAGAACATTATTCGCACATCAGATTGTTGAATGAATTAAAATTTGCACCCAAAGACTGGCATAACTATCTGCGCATGGATGAAGAAACTTATTTAAAACTTCTGTCAGTGGTAACGCCATATATTAAAAAACAAGATACTGTTATGCGGCAATCCATATCACTGCGCGAAAGATTAACAGCCACTTTAAGGTATCTCGCAACTGGAAGGAGCTACGAAGACCTAAAATTTGCAACAATAATATCACCTCAGGCTTTGGGTGTTATTATTCCTTAAACATGTGACGCGATTTACAGAATACTGACGAAAGATTATTTGAATGTGAGTAATAAAAATAAAAGTTTTGCATATTAATAAGAATTATAATCATGTATTTTGTTTTGGTTCACAACATTCATAACAAAAAAACAGGAAGAACTAAATATCTCATTTATCTATCGATATGCCGAAACTGTTATAAATTATAACGCATCAAAGTTTGATAAATATGTCCCGACAGAATGGTCTGGAATAGATAAAAGCACAGTGGTGTCTTCAGATGAATGTTGTGAGTTTGAGTTATTATATTGCGATGAAGAAATATCATCATATTCTTATTGGATATCTAGTATCGGAGTGGAAGGAGATTGAGTTAATTCTAAATTAATTAACTGTTGTGGTTCATATATTTCAGTTGCATGAATGGATTGTTGTGTGTGGTGTGGTGAAGGACTGGGAGTTGCAGTTGCGTGAATGTATTGTTGTGTGTGGTGTGGTGGAGGACTGGGAGTTGCAGTTGCATGAATGTATTGTTGTGTGTGGTGTGGTGGAGGACCGGAAGTAGGAGCGGCGCGAATAAACTCATTTTGTGGTAGTGTCAAATTTCCCATTTCCGCTTGAAATAGTGTATCATTTATAGTTTTTCTTTTGGGAGGTCTAGCACGACTTGATGTTTGTTGAGAGGTAGAATCAGTTCCCGATGAGCTGTCATGTATATCTTGTAAATTTAAAGCTGATTCCTGAAACAATATCATTAATTTTTTTTTAGTTTCCAGAAACTGAAGAAGAATGGAAAAACATCGCGATACAATTTGAAGAAAGATGGAATTTTCCACATTGTCTTGGAGCAATGGACAGAAAACACATAGATATTCCCCCAAGTGGAAGTGGCTCATATTTTTATAATTATAAAGGTCGACACAGTATGATACTTCTTGCAATAGTAGATGCAAAGTATAAATTCATAATGTGTGACTTTGAAGTTAATGGCAGGATTTCAGACAGAGGTGTGCTTCAAACTACTAAATTCTTCGAAAAGCTTCAGACAAACCAATTGAATATCCTTATAGATGAACCTATCAAAGGAAGTTCTAAAGTACTTCCATATATATTTGTAACTGACGAGAAAGAAAAATATGCAACTATCGAGTTTCTAGAGCTAGACGCATTGTTGAGAATGCGTTCGCCATTTTATCTTCTAGATTTAGAATATATAAAACTCAAATTAATATGGAACCAAAAAGTATTGAGAAGGTGGTAATGGCAAGCTGTGTTTTGCATACCTTTTTAATATCGGTATCTTCGAACTCATATAATTCCCCAGAATGTTTTGACCATGAAAACATAGAAGATGGAATTATTGCTCCAGGTTTAAATTCAATTGATTCGAACATGGAACCTTTACTTCGAAGAAGCTCTGGAAATAATCCAACCGGCGCCAAAAATATTCGAAACCAGTATGTACACTACTTTAATAATGAGGGAAGTGTACCTTGGCAAGATAACTTTATCCATTAAGGTGACCTCAACCAGATGAGGAAATACTGGATCCTGCTTACTAACCTACCACGATATTATCTTTTATTTTTTTATGTTATTTAAAAAAAAATTTGATAGTAAATTATAATAAAGTCATATTCTTCATATGATCATCATCATTCTTTAATTAATACTTATATCTCTGTTATTATACATTTACATGGGGCTCTAATTGATTGGCTGTATAGAAAGTTAAGACATGGTTTAATAAAAATGTGTAAAAACAAAAGATTTGGCTGTATGGTTTTCATCTCTGCCTGTCCTAAATATTTCATTTAGACTACTATTACCAAAGAAGGGATTCGGCCTTAACTTCAGACATAAAAAAAACATTAGACTTGGCTGTATGGGCTATGTTCCCTTTGCCTTACCCGTAAGGGAGAATATTAACAAAAAAAAATTACCAAAGAAGATAGATTACTTTTTTAAATAATTTGATACTACTTTGGAGTTTTGGCGCCAGCCCGGAAAAAGTTGCATCGGGACAATGTATTATTTTCTAAAACTAGTGTAATTTCGAGTTGTTATGTGTAAATACAATGCGTTTCTGAAAATGGCGTCACAGGTGCCGCGCCGCAGATTAGGGATTTTTCATGTGGCAACGTTGCCATTTCTTGTATCTAACATATAAATGAAGTTGCCTAGCTGCTTCTATAGGGACCTGTTTTTCAATGACGTTGCCATATTGTGCAAGAAATCCAGTAAATTCTTATCAAACAACGACATCTGTTTTTGAAAATTGTAAAAGCGGCCCCTATTTTCAGAATCGCACTGTATGTATATGTAGATTTTTGGGCATAAGATCTTCGACAACGTGCACAAGTGTAGGAAAGTGATATATTGCCGTGAATTGTCATTTTCCGCGTTGTTTCTAAAACTCCATAGAGCCCCTAGTAATTTCTCCACTATTTTATTGGGGTAGGACTAACGTGACTAACTTGACTATGACGGACTCTGACTGACTACGACTGACTAATTGACATGAATACGCTGAATAATACTGAATTTATACAAATTACTTGATATTGGCCAATACTCTAAAGACTGGGTCCATATTAAAAGAAAAAAAAAGTACTACTTTTAATCAGCTCCTCAGGCAACTTTAGGTCTACCTTCAGAGTATGAGAAATTAAAAATAAGTTTAATTACCTGTTTTTTATTATCAATATGCATAATTTCAACGTAATTTTAATCTTTATTTTATTAGTATATAATATGTATGTATTTACTTCTGAACTTTCAGTGTCATCAATGTTAGTACCAGAAAGTCTTGGCGTTCCTTGGTCGTTATCCAAAAATTGTAATAATTCGTAGTACCATAATGTAAGTTTATACACATCACCGGTACCTGCTCCTGATCGAGTTGACTCTTCAACCTTTCTCTTTTCTTTACGATAATTCGTACGTAAAACATTAAATTTTTTAACAATTGCATCACGGTTGGCGTTCTGTTGTAATTTTCGGTATTCTTCTATTAATTTATTATAAGCAGCATTTTTTTTTGCCCCTGTGGTGGTATTCTTTATTTTTTATTTGCCAAAAGCATGGTTTACTTCTGTAAATATTTATGAATTCTTCTATTATAACGCGAACTCCATGTCTCTCATTTTGGCGCAAAAACAACGTGCGTGCGTGGAAGTGGCTAGAACAGTACCGAAACTTGCGCGCAATACTCCCACACACGTTCATGTAAACTTGCCCTCATGTAAGCCCATGTGTTGCTCTTTTAACTTGTAGCACCATATTGTCCAAAATTGATCATGGATTTTTACAAACAGTTTTATTTAAACTCTTGATCCCATAGGATTAAATATACTTATACGAGAAATGCATCATCTCCCCCGGAATGTATAAGGCCCAAATTTGCATATGAACTTCCCGAAGTTGCCGATAGGTGGCGATACGTGTTACATTATTATAATATTTTAGTTTCCTGTTATTTTCATACCTAACACTCAATTAAAAATTAAAGATTAATTCAAACAAACTGAATAGTATATCCTAGTAATATTTATACAAATGAAATATTAAAAACTTAAAAAAATCTATTTTTAAATTATTGCGTTGTTCCGTCGTGTGGTAACATTATTTCCGGTTTCCGATTTTGAATCGATATTCATCACGATATTCAATCAATGACGAAACCGAAAAGCCAACGCATAACGCCATCTATCAGTGACTGAAGGAAACACTAAGACGTATAGAGAATCTACTGCTTGTATCTATGGGACGTTCTATATTCCGGGGAGATGATGTATTTCTGCTTATACCTATACGTACGAAAGGGTCATTATAAAACTCGAGCGGAGTGAGTGTTTTAACGCTCAACAGTGACAAGAAGTCTAATTGCCATAAGAACAAATTGAAAACAATATTTTATTGTTTGACACGAAACTCTACAAACTCAACATTGTTTAAAATTAGTAAATTTAATTTGACCTTTTGTTTGACATTTTTTAAATCCAGTTGAAGTTCAAACAAACTAACTTATGGAAAACAGGAGTATTTTTAGATTATCTCTTCGCTATCTATTATTAAGATAATGTTTGACTATTTCCTAAGCTAAAATCGAACTTTGCCACGGATATGGTATCGTAACGAGGTACGGTATTAGGCAAACTGATGTTTCTAGAAGTAAATCGCCCCAGAGAAAATACTGGAAATTATTTTCGAGTTTCTGAAACCAGGGGCCGTAATTAGTATCCTCAATTTTAAAACCGGTTTTCTGTAAAAAAATTGTTGTGTTAACCATAGTTAAGAGTGAATACTGTTTTAAAGCTGAGACAAATTCGAGCATTTTCGGAAATAAATGTCGATAACTTCAAAAACGCTTAACGTATTTTAATAAACTTCGTTATTAATGGCGCTATGAGTGATGTGATAGCGATTGCTTATCTCCTCTGAAAAAAAAAATAATTACAACAATATGACTTTTTACATCATTAGATAGTATAACAAGGGCCCAACAACCCAGTGAAAACGGCATCTCAATATCTTTATTCTAAACTATAATATATGTTAATTTTCAACAACAAATAAAATGATGGTTTAAATGAAAATAGAAGGTACAAAAAAGATTTATAGATTATCGCCACCATGTGTGGGCTTTGCGCCAAAAGAAATAACTAATTGGTTATAAACAGATATTTAAGCGCCACGGTGTTAAAATAATGAAGTATCAAGTATGAGACGGCCGTTTTGTAATTATTCATTTTTGAAAATTCTTGTGAATAAAACTAAAATTGCACGTAACCTTTGTTTAAACACAATATTTAATGCTGTGTTCCTCAGTGCTCGTCGTACTATGAAGAAAATCGTAATTCTTGCTTTTTTATTCTAAAAAAAATTGTTTAGAATGCTGGATACTACCTTTGAACGTTGAAAAAAAGTATCAAACTATACGAGAGAATGTAGCGATCATTTTAAAAATGAAACAATAGGATAAAGTTTCAGATTAAAAATCATAAATAACTTACATCAACTTGAGAATCTTAAATATATCTACTGAAAAGGGTACAATACAATATAGATTTAGCTACAGATTAAATAGGTAAAATAGGAGAATAGGCTACAATAGCATGAAATTGCTAAGGTAGGTAAAATTCATAGTTTTGCGTATTCTATATATTGTTATCTTGTTTTAGTGTAAACATTTTATCTGAAGAACCGGAACCGGGCCACTGCAATTTCTGAAGTGAATGTTTTTGAAGGTTTTCCGATTTTTGTTATATAAAACATAATTTCAAACTAAAAGCATTTGCGAGATTAACAAATATGAAATTATTAAATGAAATAGTCGGGATTGTGGAGAAATATAATAAGACAAAGATTTCTGGTAATAATGTATTATTAACAATTGTTGCGTGTGATGCAAAACTGCGTATCTTCAAAAAACTGCAATTACACTATTTTTTCTAGATTTTGCATCATCTAGTTGCTAAAGCGAAAATATCGGCACTTTGTGGCGGCCAAAAAACCAAACAAAATACGAAATAGATACACTCTAAAAAATGCTTTAATTTACACACAAACTATTGAAATAGGTACATAAAAGAAAAATGAGTGTCTCTTGCAAGATTAACAAAGCAACTCTGTCTCGTTATTCTTACTTACTAGGCGAGGGGTGAACGTTGCACCCCCAAGGCACCCGGAATTCGGAATCACCCGAAAACTGGCGACACAACTACAAAAATATAAAATATTTAAATGTCGTTCTTAACATGCCCCCGACCTCGTAAGGCGAGACTTTCAAAAAAAAAAGGAGAGAAGGGCTAACAAACAACTTACAACTATACAACTAAGAAATAAGACAGTTACAGATGGAATACTAAAACTAAACAATTGTCACTTGTTAATTTGTAGGTAAAGGGCAAGTTTTGGGAAAGGTTCGGCGCACTTCACCAGACACTGTGTGTATTGACGCCACTCTGTTCACACCATCACCACCAGGATATAGCTTTACAATTCGTCCAAGTTTCCAGCGTAGTGGAGGAAGATTGTCTTCTTTAAGAAGCACTGGTGCACCCTCTTGTAGATCAGATGAGTTGACTTTCCACTTTGTTCGTTGTTGAAGCGTGGAAACATATTATTTTCTCCAGCATTTCCATATACGTTGGTGTAGTTGTTGATCTGTTGGTAGCACGTGAGTCTCGACTCCTTTAGCTCGCTAACGTCCGGATCCGGTAGGGATGTTACCGATTTCCCAATGAGAAAATGAGATGGAGTTAGGGGCTGAAGATCATTAGGATTGGAAGGGAGAGGGGACAGTGGGAGGGAGTTAAGGATTGCCTCGACTTGAATAAGCAAAGTGGCAAACTCCTCGTACGTTAAAATTTCGTTGCCCACGGTTCACTTAATATGATGTTTGGCCGATTTAATTCCGGCCTCCCATAAACCTCCAAAATGAGGACTATGTGCGGGGATAAAATGCCATTCAGTGCCCTCACTAACAAAGGCATCACATAGGGACGACAAATCTTTCTTAAGAAAAGTGGCTAACTCTTTAAGTTGAGACTTGGCTCCTGAAAAGTTAGTTCTGTTATCCGAGTATATACGCAAGGGTTTACCTCTGCGAGATACAAAACGGCGTAAAGTCATGATAAAGGCTTCAGTGGATAAACTTGTGACCAGTTCCAAATACGCAGCCTTGGTGGCAAAACAAATAAACAAACATAAATATGACTTGTACAGTTTGCAACCCCGGCCTTTGCGATCCTTAATCTGAAATGGTCCGCCATAGTCAACACCAGTAATATGGAAAGGAGGGGACGGTTCAACCCGAGATGAAGGTAAATCTCCTATAATGGGCGAGATAATGTTTGGTGAAAACCGAAAACATTTTAAACACTCGCGTACTACTCGTTTGACAATAGAGCGAGCTGAGGTGATGCAGAATCGATCTCTCAGAGAGGATAATAATAATTGAGGGCCAGCGTGAAGCATTCGTGTATGTTCTCGACTAACAATCACTTTGGAGAGATGATGTTTTCCGGAAAGAAGCACCGGATGCTTTTTGTCAAAGGGAAAATTAGAGTTTCGAAGCCTACCGCCAACACGAAGGATACCATCATTGTCCAGAAATGGATTTAAGCTCAGCAGTGTTGAGGATGGTTTTAAAGGTTTGTTAGCCAGTAACTGTTTCATTTCATCTGGAAATGCTTCCATTTGAGAGATTTTGAGTAAACAAGAAAGTGCGGATCTCAGTTCGTTGAATGTAAGTGAGCCGGAAGTGCGATCTTTAGGTTTGATAAAACATTTTTTACGAAATCGAAGACAAAAGGCTATCACTCTTTCTAACCAATTCATGCTGGAGTAGTTAGCGATGGATATTGGAAGGTCCAGCACCGTGGCGCATGATTTAACAGTTTCCTTTGTTTCAGGAAGGTCTAAACTTAAAGAATAGGACCCTGGCCAAGAAAAATCTTTTTTGGGTAGCCATAATGGACCGTGCCACCAAAGATTTGAACATTTTAGAGTCTGAGTGGAGATACCTCTTGATAGCAAATCAGCGGGATTATCTTTTGTGGGCACATGATTCCAAATACAATGAGAAGTGCGTTCTTGAATGTCGGAAACGCGATTGCAAACAAATGTTTTTAAGATGCTTGGTTTGGTCTTTAACCAACTAAGCACTATGGTCGAACCAGACCATAAATATATGGAAGATATCGGCATGTTCAAAGCTTTAATCACCTGCTCCATTAGCTTGGACAGTAGAGCAGCGGAGCACAGCTCAAGTTTCGGTATTGTAGTAGGTCTCAAGGGTGCAACCTTTGATTTTGAGCACAGGAGGCGTGAATGAGTTTGACCGAGTTGGTCAACAGATCTGACATAGAACGTTTAGCTCGTTGAGCATTATTAGATCACTACGATATGAGTCCCATTTTAGCAAAACGTTGTGGGGAATAACGTCGTCCCATGATAATTTTTCCAACCACAACTGTTGAAGAAGAATTTTTGCACCAATTGTGCAAGGAGATGGCAGCCCTAATGGATCAAATATCTGAGAAATCTCAGATAGCATAGATCTTTTCGTTACTTTCTTAGCAGTTGATGGAGGTATTGTAAAGATAAAGGTATCTGCCTGGAAACACCAACTGAGGCCTAGGGTGTTAGTGCGATCATGCAAGCCAAATTTTAAAATTCCTGGATGCAATTCTGAATTAGGCAAGCCGGCAAGAACATTGGGGTCATTGGAGGCCCACTTACGAAGATGGAAACAACCTATTTGCAAAACATGTGCAATTTCCGAACATATCTTCCGAGCGTCGGCTAAATTGTCTGCTCCAGTCAGGAGGTCATCAACATTGAAGTCGGATTTAATTATTTGACAAATTGATGGTTTACTAACTTCACATTCTAATCGGAGCTGATGCAAACAACGAATTGCCAGGAAGGAAGCAGAGGCCGTGCCGTACGTGACAGTATTTAAATTGAAAGATTGAATAGGTTTTGTAGGGCAGGATCTCCACAAAATTTTCTGAAGTGACCTTTGAGTAGGATCAATCAGCACTTGCCACAATCTGTATGTCATTTAATTACTGACCCGTTGAAGTTTGGGAGGAGCCATTGAAAACGACACGAAGTTTCGTTGTCAAGCTTTCATCTTTAGTTATTCCGTGATGAGGAAGATAATATGATTTCTCCGAAGATTTGGAGTTTGAGATGGACATGTGTCCCAAATTTTGATATTCTTGCATGAACGAAACATACTGATTTAACAACTCTGTATTACAGTGAAGTCGACGCTCGAGAGCGAAGAATCTTTTTTGGGCAATATAAAATGAATCCCCAAGAGTCACTTGGTTGTTTTAAAGGAATGGAGACGATAAACCTTCCATCGGCATCTCTACGAAAAGTTTTAGTAAAATGAGTTTCGCAGGCCGATTCTTTTGATGAGAGCACCTTCTCTACAGGATAGCTCTCAAGCTCCCAGAATTTCGAAATACGATCGGAGAGGTCATCTTGAATGCTAATATTGCATATACTTTGAGTGAATACTGGACGGTTTACAGGACCAGATAAAACCCATCCAAATTTGGTTTTTTGTAGAATCGGTAGATTTGGCCCTAATTGTATTTGACCTACACATAATAAATTAAAGAACTGTGAGCAACCAATTAGAAGATCTATATCACCTGGCTTGTCAAAACGGGGGTCCGATAACTGAACATTGAATGGAATCTGAAACATATTGCGATTCAAGCGCAAGCGGGGCGAGACGCCGGTTATTTCATCCAAAACCAAGCACGATAGTGATATTTGAAAATTGGAATAATGTGAGCGTACTACTACTTCACATTTTGAGTCGATGCGAGCTGCAGAATTGCTTATTTCAGCAACCATAATGTTTGCATCATAGATACGCACCTTAAGTTTTTTGCAAAGAGATGATCGGATAAAGTGCGATTGTGATCCAGAATCAAGCAAAATGCGAACAGAATGGGAGTTGCCGTCGGAATCAAAAATTTGATCAGACGCCGTTGGTAACAAAACTTGAGATGCACTTGATCAGAACACCGAAATTTTTTGAGATGGACCGGACTGATCAGCAGTCACAAGAGCATCTGATTGAACTTGAGAATTGTCATCAGAGGAAGGTGTAGCATGTAAAAGAGAGTGATGCCTTTTTCTGCAAACACGACAAGAATATCTGGATGCATATTGCGGCAGAAAATGATCCCTGTGAAGACAATTGATGCAAAACCTTAATTCTTTGGTTTTGTCTAACCTTTATTGAGGAGATAATTTTAAAAAAGCATCACAGGAGCTCAAAGGGTGTGAGTCCTTGCAAAGCGCACATTGGGGTGTGTTCACAGCAAATGATATAGAAAGAATTGAGTTTGATTTTTCTTGTGTGAATTGAATTCAGAAAGAGGTGGCAAATCAGAACTTGAGTTATTTCTTAGAGTTTCCCATTCTCGTGACGTAGTTGAATCCAGTTTTCCAGACATCATATGAATAATAACAATTTCAAATAATTGTTCCGCATTTGCAATAGATTTTAACGCTTAAAACTGAAAAACTGCGTATCTTCAAAAAACTGCAATCACACTATTTTTTCTAGATTTTGCAACATCTAGTTGCTAAAGCGAAAATGTCAGCACTTTGCGGCGGCCAACAAACCAAACAAAATACGAAATAGATACACTCTAAAAAATGCTTTAATTTACACACAAACTACTGAAATAGGTACATCAAAGAAAAATGAGTGTCTCTTGCGAGATTAACAAAACAACTCTGTCTCGTTACTCTTACTTACTAGGCGAGGGGTGAACGTTGCACCCCCAAGGCACCCGGAATTCGGAATCACCCGAAAACCGGCGACACAACTACAAAAATATTTAAATGTCGTTCTTAACAACAATAATACAACATAATAATTAGATTTCACATTGCGCCATCAAAATATTAAGCTATTCTATTTTCTGATGAAGAAGAAAATATACACAACATACCCATTAACATTTGAAAGTATTAGAATAGTACTAAAGTGTACAAAATAAAATAGAGCATTTAATTGGCACCTAATTATCACTTAGTTATTGCATAAACAATTTTCCAAAATAATGTTCCTTCTTAGTTTTTAGGCGCGATGGTTGCAGCTTTATTTCAATCATCACACATTTTACCAAGAAAACATCGAGCGTTTAATTTGCCAATAGATCATATTATTTTATCCGACATAAAAAATTTAATATTTTAAAGTAGTTCAAATAAATGTTTTAAGTGTTATACTTTATCCCATAGTATTATCAAATGAACTGAGGGTCTTTATTTCATTTATTAATTTTATATCCCAATTAGCTAAAGCGAAATAATTAAAATGTTTTATATGTACTTTAAAACATTTTTTATTATCTCTGGAAATAATTTTATTTACTTAACTTGTTATTACCCGTGCTTTGCTAAATAAATATTCTTTTATTTTTATCACAACAAAATTTTATTTTTTGCCCATATTATTAAAATATGTATAATAGAAGTTACAAATTATATGGGTGAAGTATGAATTTTTGTCAGTTCGTTAATCGAATTAGTTTTTTTGTTTGTAATTGATCGATTATCAGAATTTAATTTAAAAAAATGTATTGAAACGTAGACAATAAGTATATGTTTTAAAGTTGTAAACTGCAAAGTCGATAATACTATCGATGGTCTTTTTCTTTAGTAAACTATGTGTGTGAAATTAAATTTTTAGTCGACCCTAACAAAAAGTAAATTTTTCTACGATCGTGCAAAAGTAACTACTTTCTATATTGTCAGCTCTAGGGTGGCACCATCGATCGATATTTTTCAACTTACATATCTATGTCTTCATTACCGCCAATATCATATTTTTCTTTCATAGTTAGCCTCAATGATCACAAATCTTTTAATTTTCCAATGAACCTTATTTATAAAAAAAATCACCAAAAAATTGTGTGTGTATCTCTGCGTGAGGTGGAAATTAACAGCGAGAAGTTGCTAATTTATTCAACTTAATCGTAATTTACTAAACCTATCATCCTTACTCATATCTAAACTATTTCTAAAACAATTTTGGAACAAACCAACATATAATGTAACGTTGAGTGGCCATGAATTTAGCAGAAATCACCGACAAAATTATCACAAGTTTCAAAGATGATACAATAATATGGTTATTAATATATTTATATTAGTAATATTGTTAAACATTAATATTAATAACTAAATACGAAGCTGAGCTATCTACACTTCGTCCAATAGCCTCGGGTGTGCCGCAAAGAAGCGTACTGGGCCTTATACTATACCTCTTATATTCAGCGGACCTGCCGAATAGTATAGATGTAACTAAAACTACATTCGCTGACGACATCGCTATCCTTGCAGTTCGCCCAAATATCACTGAAGCCAAAAATATGCTCCAGATATCGGCATATCGGAATCAATGAGTCCAAATCTAATCATATCGTCTTTACGAAATGTCGCAGTGCACCCTTACCTGTCATAATAAATAAAGAAAAGTACTTGGAATGCACCTTTATAAAGGATTAACTTAGAGGTCGCATATTTTGAAAAAGCGCAAGCAACTCAATGAAAAATGTAGTAAACACTGTAGGTTAATCGATAGAAAGTCACAGTTAAAGTTCAGTAATAAACTATTAGCATACAACGAAATATTAAAACCGGCCTGGACCTATGTAATACACCTTTGTGAGACAAAAGCAAACTTCTACATAGCAATCCTTGAACGATTTCAGTCAAAAGTGCTACGTACCACGGTCGACGTCCCATGGTTTTTATTTATTTTTCTTATATAGATTGATGTCCTATGGAACACACCCCTTCACGCTACTTTGTACTTCAACAAATATGTTTATTGTGATACAAATAACTATTACCAACTAAATAAATCTCCTACAGACCCAACTTCTTATCGTCCAATAAGTTTGTTAAATCTAGTTTTGGAAAGATTGATTTTTCAAAGAATTAATCCGTTAATGGAAGACAAATTACCAATTGAACAAGCAGGATTTCGATCCGGTAGAAGTAAAAATTCAAACTCAGTAAAAGTAGAGAAATCGATTATCACCAAGATGAAAAAGTGTGTACAAAAGAAAAGAAAATCTACTTTTCTAGTGTTAGAATTTTCCTGAATACGTGTTACGTTCCTTATTACGGTTCTGGCTACTTTCGCCGCAAGTGTAATAGGACAAGGTCAACTTTTAAATCCAATTGCGCTCGCTTGCATTCTTTCTGTTTGTGTTTGACATGCAACGAGTACAGTTTGTTGTTTGTAAAAGGAACTGCAAAATGGAAATTCTAAACATAAGTCAGTGTGATGGATTAATCTGAAATTATTATAACCATCCATCTGTTGGAGAATATAAAGTACATTATAAATGTAACTAGAAATGAAACAGCATGTTGTTTAGATTAAACGTTTGCAGGTGAGCACACTAACCTATATTTCGCCGCGTGGCGACGGTTTGCTACATTTGGTTTCTCTAATTATCCAATTACCAGTACTAGTACCGTTTCTTAATCATAACTTAGAACTATTGATGTCGAATGCTCCAAAGGACGCCTTAATGAATGATACATGTAGGTTATCATAGCTTAAGTAACTTATCTCAAGGTAATATACATTTAATAGTAAAGAACTTTATGTCGCTAGACAAATTTACTTGTACTCGACGGTGTCTTATTTCCTTCTTGTGTGTGTTGTTATCAAAGTAACCTTGACTACTTTGATGAATTACTTTATAGTTAAGGTGGCGCTTCTAAATTATCTACTCCTTGTTACATATGAACCCACACGCTCTGTGTTCGTACTCAAAATTAGCTGGTTAAGTTCGTCGCTCAATCAATTAAACAGCTCTTAAACCGATGTGATATTTTAATTGCCTGTAACAGGGTTTGATGGAATACATCCAGAATTTTTGAAAAATTTGGGAAATTATTTTTTGAAGTGGTTACTTATGTTTCTCAATGACATTTATAATGCAGGTAAGTTACCAACAGATTTAAAAAAATGTAAAGTCGTTGCAATTTTAAAGGAAAATAAATCTACATTCTCTTTAAATGCCTCGATAAAGACGTTCGGTCTTTATTTACGGTCGAAACGTCGGCAAACAAAAAGTTTATGGTTATAGATTGATGACCCATCCTACAAAGCCAAACACCGTTAAGAATATAAACTCGCAAGAATTTGTTATTGTTGTTATTCTTTGTATGTTAAGTAGTTTTTTGAGTATAGTTACTAGTATTTTTTGTTTTAACTTGAACAGAATAAACAACTCCCCACAAACTAATTGAGCTTGTAATTTTAAAATTTTAAAAAAGGTAATATCTATCTAACTTCCATTTCATTATTCAACTTGACGCGTATCTTAGTAATGGTTTCCATTGCACACTATTCAAGAAGTTTGGAAAAAAATCAAAATTAACCATAGGTGATTTATTTATAAAAATAAATATGACATATGGCATATCATTGGAATTGTTGAAAATGCACCTTTATAATGAAGCCATAGCCGACTATGCTTTCCATTAGAAAAAATAGAAGTTTGTGTCATAACTCAAAAAGTATACGTTACATAAAAATTTCGACTAGACTTTAGTATTTACCACAAAAATTCCTAAAACTTTCCCTTCTATAAATATTCTGTAACAAAACAACAGGCACCAAACAAATTTACCAAAAACCTTATTTTTCGAAATATCTAGTTAGCCGTGTATTTTTTTGAAAGAACGAAAAGTACATTTTATTAAGCTGAAAAAACTACAATTGTTTGCCATTTAACCGCCTTTCTATTTTTACTAGTTTCCGATTTTCCTGTGCTAAACATCGAAAAAAACTCACCCGTATATTTGTAATCTTACTTCTTTACAATGACAAAAATTCGTCTTCGCCGATGATATGGCAATTTCATTTCAGCTTTCAGATTTTTTCGAAATCTGTCATGCTAATTTAACAAAAACTTACCAATTTGGAATGATATTGAGAATCTTCCTGCTAATAGACTTAAATCTGGAAGTCCTATATTGTTGCAAAACTACTTAAGTACGACTTTTTCTAAAGTTAAAGACTGGAAAAAATTATGGTCTGGAGTTGATGTTTTCAATAAACATCTCATTGATGATCCAACAATAGAAGTCCCGGACTTTGATCAAAAAGAAAAATGTGGTCAAAAGTAAATCGCATAGTCTTAAATTTATAATACATTCAAAAGTGTTAGCATAGATGTAATAGACATTTTAAGAAATGGACAAAAAATATTATAGACACAATAAAAAATCTGAGCTTACACATACATTACTTTTTTTCTAAATGGACCATAGTAAAAATATCAACGTGTGTTAACGGTGTGTGTGTTAAATATTTACTTTATGTTTTTGTAACAATAAAATGTTACGACTATTTTACAAATTTGTTAAAAATGATTTGTTAGATAGGTCATGATAATTCAATCTGATTTAATATTAATTAATAATAATTTATTTGTAGAAATAATGAAGGTAATACATGTAGTTTTAAATTATTAAAAACATTAGTAACATTAGTCCCATCCAATCTAAACCATACTTATTTTTCCCATAATTTCTACAAAAAATTTATTAATATTTGACACTGACAAGTAGATTGAGTTACTATAGCCTTGTATAGTTACTAACCAATAGTAAGCGTTCTAGATGCAATTTTAAATATTTAAGATAAATCCTGTTAACACTATTTGAAGTTTTTACTATATAAATTCTTATGATACTTATTAAAAAGAAGGCACTGTATGTATATTTGCAGTTATAGATTTTTTAATCGTTTAATCGTCTTACACAAATTTGTGTTCTGGTGTATTACAGAAGTTGACAGCAACTTTAGATTATCATGTAAAATGAAAACCATACAGTTAAAACTTGATGAGTGTTTCTGCTTAGGGTTGGAACAGTATATCGGGGTGAGTTTATTATGGTTTCAGTGGTTTATAGGAGAGCAAGATATGGTGTGCTCAACATATTGTTCATTAAGAGTTATAATGAGTATTTTGCAGATATGGAGGGTGTGATTCACGTTTAAGGCTATTAATATCTCCCTTCACATATAAAACTGATACTATTGTTATGTATGCTGTGTTGATTCACAGAGAATTTGTGGTGACGTAATTTTACGCTTCGATTTATACACTAAGCTCAATTTCTCATTTTCTGTATTATAACCCGACTAAGAGCGCATATTTTCGACAACTTTATTTATTTCAAACTTGTCCAACATCAAATTTCCATGTTACTTTAATTTACTAATATATACTTTTAACTAATTTAATTTAATGAATAGCGAATGAACGTGATCAAAAGAAAGTAAATAAACAGACTATGCTGAACGTAAATTGCGATTTAACTCAAATACAAAGTAATTTATAATTTGATTATAACAGAAATACGAAACTGTTGATAAATTCTACAACTGTTTCAAAAGTCCGTTAAGTAAAAATAAAAATTTATTACAATGAATTATATTAAAGTGAACTTTAAATTTACATAACATAGTCAAGCGCCCAATCTGTATGCAAAGGAAAAACACGTAAGTGCATTTATCTGTTTTTTGTAAAAATTTGTTGGGAATTTTATTACTTCCTACCATTTTGCAGACAATATTATATTTCGCACTTATTATGTAAATAAGAACCGAGCTCTCCATTATGATATGCAGGGGTGAAGTGTAGATAGAGTAAGAGAATGAAAACGATTCAGACACTACTGAAGATTTATAGAACTTTTATTTTCCCGAGAGAATGAATCGTGTGGTACAAGAAATAACAAAGTGTGGATATTATTTTATGCACAACCCATTTTAAAACCTCCAGGGAATATTTTGATGACATCTTAAATTGAACTTTGGCAAAATCTTATTTTATTCCGAATACCCATTTTAGTAACAGAAAGTTAGAAGTTCCTTATTTGATTTATAACGGAAATATTTTATAAACTCCGCAATGTATCATTAATTGATCGTTCAATTAATTTGAACATTGTGAAAGTATTAAGAACTTCATATAAAGACACTTAAATTTACATTCAAGCTCTAACTAATTCAACGACGATTGAAGATATGTGTGAATAATAATATGCAAATATACAGGGTATACGACACGGAATATTACAGCCAAACTATTCAATGAAATTAGAAAAATATATTTGGGATGGATAGAGACCTATGGGAGGAATATTTTTAAATAATTTTCGAAATATACAGGTGTTCCAAAATACACAGAACGTATCAAAGTTGTGTTTTTCTTATGGAATGTCCTGTATATTATTACATTTTCAGTTTCTACGAACAAAATAAGAAACGATTTTATAGAGGTTTACCTTACTTAAACCTAAAGGTTTTGAGATATTTTGTATTTTATGAAAAAGTCGTTACAATTTTGCCGATTCATATCTCAGCAACTATTCTCTTTCTCCAAACTAAATTCGCACTGAAGTCTATCAATTGATCAGATTTTATGTAAAACTTGTGAAAAATCCATTATCATATACATGATGTGTAGAAAATAAGATTAAATAATGACATGTTTTGAACCGCAATAACTTGCTTAATTTAAATGGAACACCCTGTATTTTATATCAACAACAAATGTAAAACGTAATTACCTATCAAACAATACTATAGTGTCCTATAGATAAATGTTCAGGTTGTCATGAAAAATGCAAATTTTCATAATGAAGACTGATTTGTAACAATTTTAATGTTTATCAAGTAAGCTATACAACTTTGACAGGTGAATATTATGTATTTGTAAGAAACCCGTTGATTGACGGACAAATTTTAATGCTAGACTCCGCGTGCATGTAGGTTGATCCCATTGTTCTCTGAATAATGTTAAACCTATGGCGGACGAAGACCCCTTGGCCCAGCCCCTGTATGGAAATTTCCGGTTTTCGGATTTTTCCCGTTGGTTTGAAGGCAAAACCTACCGGTATGCCGAATTTCAAGTCTCTACGACGTCTAGATTAATCTAGAATTAATCTTATTTTGTACACATCCTGTATATGACAGTGGATCTTTCACAAGTTCTACATAAAATCTGATCAACTCATAGACTCCAGTGCGAATTTAGTTTGGAAAAAGATATTAGTTGCTGAGGTATGAATCGGTAAAATTGTGACCACTTTTTCATAAAATACAAAAACTTTTAGGTTTAAGTAAGGCAAACCTCTATAAAATCTATTCTTATTTTGAACGTAGAAACTGAAAATGTATTAATATACAGGGCATTCCATAAGAAAAAACACAACTTTGATACGTTCTGTGTATTTTGGGACACCTGTATATTTTGAAAGTAATTTTAAAATATTCCTCCTATAGGTATCTATCAATCCCAGATATATTTTCCCAATTTTATTAAATAGTTTGGCTATAATATTCCGTGTCGTATACCGTGAATAACAACATGGAAAATGAGATCGAAAAAAAAGGTGGATTACTTATGCACTGCATAACCTCAACTCCAAAAACAGTCTGAACGTTCACAAACAAGAATGGAAGAATTATTTCTTGGGTACTAGAATTAAACTTACAAACTCTGTGAAAGCTGATTCTTACTAGTGTTTTAAGAAACGTCAACCTCTTACACTGAACCAGAAGTTCGACAGTACATTTCTGCTTATACAGCGTGTCCAGAAACTCTCCTGACAAACAAAGACCGGAGATTCCTCGGATAATTTTAAGACAATTTTACCCAATTCACCTAGTCCAAAAATGGTTCCTAAGGGAGCTAGAGCTTTTTGAAGATGGCGCCTTGTAAATAGTTTTTTTTTAAATACCTCCAGAACGCTTCTACTTAGAAAAGCAAAAACTGGTATGCTTGTTTAGCCTTTAGAGATGAATCGATTCCATCAATTACGAATTTCTAGTACCGGTCATAGGCGTCCGTTTTGGGTAGGTCAACGGTTATTTTAACGCATAACTTTTTTGTCTTTAACTTTAAAGCATTTGTGACACTAGATTATTAAATTTTCAGGTATTCTAGTACTAAAAGGTACTCTTACTTTAAGTCATTAGGATACACCGTTTTCTACAAAAATGGATTTAAAAATTTTTGTTTTTGTCATTAAAGTTAAATTTATATTTTTTGCACTAGTTGGCTCGGAACTGCCAACAAAAGTAAAACCTATGTTTTTCATTGTCAAATTGTTGTCAGTTCGCGAAGTTTATCTTTTAATTTTTTACTTTACCAGGCGCCATCTTCAAAGAGCTCTAGCTCCCTTAGGAAGCATTTTCGAACTAGATGAATTGGGTTAAATTGTCTTAAAATTATCTGAGGAATCTCCGGTCTTTGTTTGTCAGGAGAGTTTCTGGACACCCTGTATATAATATTTTTATTTTAGATTTTGTTTAAATTCTAGTCATATTCAAAGTTCTATTAAAATATTGTTGAAAAACATGAGTTACTTTTTGGAATTACTCAACCTTTAAAGCAAAATTCTAGTATACTAAGAAGAATTAATAGTACTGCATGTTTACCCAAACGCCTAGGACTACATCAGGTACAGTTTCTAGTTTCAGCAAGAACAATCGGCTCTACCTGCGTCTCTTACCAAAAATGGCTTAGGTATGTTCACAATAGAAGTAAACGTTAGTGAAGAAGAAGTTGGTGTTTTTGTTTATGTTTAATATTGTTAATCGGAGATTTCAAAAGCTTTTATAATTGCATAAGCTGTTCAAGAAGAGGTAAACAATAAGAACTGGATGGATAAGAAGAAGAGATTCAGAAGGGACAATTTGTGCTTTAGCAAGTTGTTTTAAAATGTTATGTCATATCCTAAGTGTACCATTTGAGGTAAAATGCAGTTATTCATCAATACACATTTTCAGGAATAATAATTTTTTTCTAGTAATTTATTTATTAGAAATTTATTAGAACAAATATGAAATTTTCATGATTGAGATACAAATTCAGAACCAATAGAAATACACCGTTGCTTACTGCACTTATCGAATAGTAGTAGTGGCTAGGGTAAGTGCATACATTCAACATACTAAGCATGCTAAATAAAACAGAATAACAATTGTACGGTATATGTACGTAAATAAAAAAGTCAAATATAAGATTGCAAAAAATGTAAAACAATATAATGATTCATTTCCCCGATGTGTGCCGAAGAGATGACTCTAACTACTGGGTTAGATGACCTATATCTAATCAAGGTTTGTTGCTGATACTTTCCCACATCTGTCACAAAAAATATTTATATTTTGAGCAATTCTCATGGAACCAAAAGCAACAACAAATACATGTAATCAAATCCTCTTTTTTCAATTTTTCTCCGCAACCCGCACATTCTGTACCATCTTCTTTTTCCATGTCGTCGCTAAAGTCATTAAGTTCCATTGCACTGCCGGAATCTTGTGAAGAAGATAAATCAAGCTTTTTCTTTGCAGTTTTGCAGATTTTCCTTTTTATAACTTGTTTAATTTATTTTACTTTTTACATACTTTTGAGTTTATCCTTCCTTGCGTTTGCTTATATTTTCAGGACTTGTCAGAAACTATTTGTATCGTTTTTTTTGCTTGTTGAATCCCAGATGTAGAGAAACTAGAGATTTTTCTAAAACTTTAGAAGTTTTCTTTGTTGTCACTGTAGATGTCGGCGGAGAGACCTGGTCTTGCTGCTACATTTACGTTTTCGGGTGGGGTCAATGTAAGATTTGAAATAGTGACTTCAGATGTCAGTGAAATCTCAAAGAGAGCTTAATTGGGAATAGTAGTCGGATTAAATGGATAAACACCACATGACTTAGATCTAAATTCACTGTTTTGCGCATTGGCGGATTTTATCCACGTCTCTTATAGTAATTTTCCAAATGTTAGCGGCCAAACTTCGCACTATTTACAATTTGAACGAAGAAGACCTGATTCACTTTTTTCTTAAGAGTCCTATATTCAAAACCATCCGTTCTACATACATATCACAATATCTATCAGGCCTTAACAATGACTTACTAACTCTACTACAAATACGATATCCCAGCCAAGCTAACCTCATACTGCATTATACAATAAACGCTTGAAAAATTAGGAGCTTCATTATTAATCAATAGCACAATAATCGAATAAAAATTTAACAGGAACTGGTTCAAGCTATTTTTGTCCATGTATAAACTATAATATTCATACTTTTTTTTGTATCTTCAGTTTATTTGGTTATATTTAACTATTAGATAAATACAGGGTATTTTAAAATTCAGTACAAATATTTCAATGGCGTATTTTTGAGATGAAAATAAGACTTTTTTTTCCTATAAACATGTGTCATAAAATACACCTTCTTCGAGCTACAGCCATTTTAATTTTCTTTAAAAAAATCGATTTTTTTAAATTCTGACTACAATTATTTATTAAACTTCTTTAAAATTTGCCATCCACTGCTGATTTGAACGTTCTACTGTTTCTTATCTCTAAAATGACATAACAATAAATTTAAAAGGGAGAGGAATGGGGTAGGTATGTAGATTTAAGGGAAACATTTTATGTTTCGGTTTATAAATTTTAAAAAATGAGTATTTCATCTTCAGCTGTAGGTCGAAGATTATGTATTTTAGGACACATGTTTATAGGGAAAAAATCCTATTTTCAACTCAAAAAAGCGCTATTAAAATATTTGCACTGAATTTTGAAACACCCTGTATATGTATATAAGTTTTATATCTGCTGTCAACTCATTTGTATAAAGTGTTCAACTTTGGAACAAATAAAGATTATGTTATGTTATGTTAAATGAATTTACATAAAAAATACATCAAGAAACATAATAAAATACAGGGTGTTCTATTTAAAATAAGCAATCTTATAAATTATTTTAATTAGGTATGTTGGCTTCTGGTTTTTGGAATACTCTGTATGAGTTATCGATTAAGTTAACGTCGATGATTAATTTATATTACATTTACACTAATCGAAATATCGTTATTTCTTGAGAAGTCGATATTTAGATAGGATGTGAAAATATTTCAATAATGGTTAATTTAGGCATATGGTACATAAATTCTATCTAAAATTTACCGCAAAATTTGAAAATGAAATAAAAAATAGTAGTTTCCATTTAAAATAGATAAATAAGTAAGGCTCCACTTCCGTTGTAACCCTGTATACAACCAGTAAGAGTACGTACACAAACTAATTTTTCTAACAAAAAAATTTCAAATCTCAACACGGAGTAAAAATTATGAGTAAATTCGAACCACTGCAAAACGGTGGATAATAATTTTATCCGGTACTATTTTAAAAACTTTCTAGCATATTCAATAATAAAACGTAGTATTCAACAAAATAAAGTACATAAAATTTGTGGTTAAGAGAAAAACCGCATTCATACCATACAAAAACGAAGGCGTAAAAGATTTAATAATAAAGTTTAAAACTTTTATTTAATACTCGAGACGCAAAGTTATAAATTTAAATACGGCAATAACTTGTAATTAAAATATAAGGAATGTCCACAAGCTAGCAAGTAATTACCAATTAGTAATTACAAACATTAAAGATTAAGTTTTCATTGTTCTATAATTTGATAAACGTCAGCTGCGTCTTGCACTGAACTGAAAACTTAATTTTCTCTAGTAATGAGTGAGTTAATTCTACGATTATTGATTTTGCACGCTTTTAATTGGTTATTTAGTGCTGGAACTAATTGAAAATGAACTTTAGTTTTGCTTGAAAAGAAGCATTCATTTTCTTATGACGTTTGACGTATTTTATGTTGTAATTGTATTCTTAGTTTGATATTTAATCAATTAAGCTGCGTTTGCACAAGAGGAGGTGTCCTCTTACAAATCAGTAATAAAACGTTACTTATTTAATTTTTCAAGGTTTTAGTGTTACTTATTTATTAGTTTCAAACGAACTTAATTTTTTGAAACATAAATGGAAATCAGAAATTAATCTGAATCCGCTTAAGGATTAATTATGCACCCCAGAAAGCATGTATTGTATTTATGAATAAATTATTAATTATTTACTACATTGCAAATAATATATCCGTTATTAACTGAGCAAAGAGGAGAACGACTCAATATAATAAATATGGCTTGTTCTAGGAAATGCTTTTATATTCTTTGTGTATCTCTCATACTGCTTATGTGCGACTCAATAAATTTCCGAGATACTTGGATGTAATGCCCGGTTTACATTATTCCAGTCCAGTGATCTAGCGAGATTCCAGTCCAGTGCTGGACTGGATCTGTAACGTCTACATTATTCCAGTTATTTAGAAGCCGTTGAAGTGTGAACACTATAGTGACAATGATTTCAAGAAGAGATCAGTTTCGAAAATGTTTCAAACGTGCTCAATCACTCTTGCTACAAGAAGTTATTAATGAGGTTGATAAGGAACTAAAAAAAGGAACGGGTTTGGGTGAGAAATTGGATCAGCGAAAGAGATGAAAAAGGAGGGTCAGCAATACTTTTGCAACAACTAAAGATAGAAGATCCCAATGAATATAGACTGGCACTGAGAATGACAGCAGAAAACTTTGAAGAACTGTTATCATTAGTTTCGATTAATATCCAGCGTAAGAATACGTTGTTCAGAGATGCTATACCCGCAAAATTAAAATTAGAAGTCACTCTTTTTTTTTAAGTACTGGAGATAGTTACAGAAGCCTCAGTCGTATGTTTCGATTGCCAAAACCAACTATTTCAAACATTATACCAGAAGTCTGTCAAGAAATTAAAAGGGCATTAAAAGACCACATCAAGGTAATATTTTTTTTATTAAGTATCATATCTATGACAAATTAAGCATTATTGAAAGCATTCATGATTATATTAATGTATTCTGGGTCATCGCTTACTACATTTAACGAGTCCTCGGTGGTTTGTGTATCTACAGACGCTGGACTATTCAATGGCATATAAGTACTACTACTCGTGCTTGGTCTTGACGCATAATTGTAATTTGGTCTTGACGAATTGTCACTGGCATGTGTGTTTGCAGAATATTTAGGACTATTCAAATCGTGTAGTCGACATCTTGTTATCACACTCTGTATTTCTTCTTGGCCTAGGATAGCCTGTTCTGTAGAAAGGGTTCTTAATTGCTTCGCAATGTGTTTCCCGAAGATGTCGAATTCATCTTCCACTGTTTCTGATTTGGATAAATCGTATTGCATATCTTTCATGCTACTGACTATTGTAGACAGCTGTGAAATTTTACTTCTTTTCTTTCGCGGTTCTGATAGACTTACTTCTGGGTTTGTATGGGTAGGGTTCCCACATTGGTCACTAGGTTGAGTATTGTCAGTATTTTCTTTATTTTGAGCATCATCAGTATTTTCCTGAAAATAAAATATTTTTACTTTCTTTTTGCAGATACCCACTGCGGAACAATGGAAACAAGTCGAGGAAGGCTTTCGGAATAAGTGGAACTTTCCTTTGTGCTACGGAGCGTTAGACGGAAAACATATAAAAATTACTGGCTCCTATGAATATGGAAGTACGAACTTTAATTATAAAAAGAAAACAGCATAGTATTGATGGCTCTTGTTGACCATGATTACTGTTTTACGTATATCAATGTGGGCGCAAATGGAAGCGCTTCGGATGGTGGTATTTTCAAAAACTGTTCCATTTTTACTGAATTAGAAAATGGCAGTTTTATTCCAGAAGATGGAGTGATTGTGGCTGATGCAGCATTTCCACTAAAAACATACTTAATGAAACCATATCCTGGGGCTAATTTAACTTTTGAACAAAAATATATAATTACAGGCTGTCCCGTGCTAGACGCATTGTAGAAAACGCTTTTGGAATATTAGTAAGTCGATTCAGAATTTTCGAAAAAGCTATTTCAACTAAGTTACATACTGTGGATCACATTGTGTATGCAGCTTGCTCTCTACACAATTGGTTGAGAAAAAAGTCAAGCAATTATATGACTACTTCTTGTGTAGACCATGACGATCACAACGACCATCATTTGATTAATGGAACATGGAGATCCGAAATAACCTCTTTACATAGTATCATACAGCAGGGCAGTAACAACTCAGCAACACATGCCAGGGAAAAAGAACTCAATTTACTAATTATTTTGTGAACGAAGGAAAAGTACCATGGCAAAATCATATGATACATTGATAAATTTGTGTGTTTTAACAAATAATATGCTACTAAAATAAAAATAAATAAAAATTTTAAAATAAATACCTGTGTTTTACGCTTCACCATCACATTTTTAATAAATGAATTCGGCGAACCATTTCACTTTGGGTTGGTAAACATTGCCACTAGCACCAGATGTGGATGATTTCTTAATCTTGTCTAGTTCAAGGTAGTATGTCGAACGAATGCTTTTTATTTTGTTTTTCACATCTTCCGGTGTGAATCCTTCAATTTCCATACCAATGCACAGATTTTGCAAAGCAGTTTGGCGCATAGCTTTGTTTTTATAATGTTCTGATGTTATATCCCATAAACACGGATTTTCTCTGTATATAGTGACAAACTTTACAGTTTCGTCTTCAGATAACTTCTTCACCATTGTTAAATCCTTTTTTTGCAAAAAAGTTCGCAAAAACAACCAACACGTGTGTACTTCGTCAGCACTGGAATGGCACTGGATTGGCCGTCTACATTATTCCAGTTGCACTGGATTGGTCGCACTGGATTCAAAAGTAGACCGCGAATCCAGTTACTGGACTGGAATGCTTACTGGATTCAGTTCATTCCAGTGCCGGTTTACATTTTTCCAGTAAGCAATCCAGTACTGGACTAGATCGCTGGACTGGAATAATGTAAACCGGGCATAAGGTTTAGTTTCGCATTACATTCTATTGATACGAGGATCTATTGAAAAATTCTTAGCCTACTATAGAACCAAACAAAATTTAAATGTCAAAATATTTTATTACTCAACATATTCTCCTCTTAATTGGATACATTTATTACAGCGAACCTGCAACGTCTCTAGACCTTTCAAAAAAAAATGTTTCTTCTTGATCTGCAAACCAGATCTCCACAGCTTCTATTACCTCCTTGTTGGAAGAAAATGTACGACCTTTTAAACTTTTTTTCAGTTGAGGAAAGAGGTGATAGTCGGACGGAGCCAAATCGGGTCAATAAGGGGGGTGTTCTAGTAATTCAAACCCTAAATCACGAATTTTTTGCATGGCAACATGAGATTTGTGTGAAGGGGCGTTGTCCTGCCAAAACAAAACACCTTTGCATAGCTTTCCGCGTCTTTTCTCTTTAATATTTTCCCGTAGAGTGTTCAGTAATGTCGAATAGTAATCTCCAGTTATTGTTCTATCAATCATGATTACTCCATGGCAATCCCAAAAAACTGAAGCGAGAACGTTTCCAGCAGATTTTTGGACACGAAACTTCTTAGGTCTTGGAGAACCAGAGTGTCGCCATTCCATCGATTGTTGCTTTGTTTCTGGATCGTATAAATGTACCCAAGTCTCATCCATAGTAACAAGAAGTCTACATCGTTTTCAAATCGAGCATAGATCGAACGCGATGCTTCTACCCTTGCACGCTTTTGGTCAACATTCAAACATTTGGGGATCCATTTTGCAGCAATTTTTCTCATGTCCAAATTGACGTGAACCATATGATGAACGCGTTCGTATGAAATATTCAGTGCTTCAGATATCCGTTTTAGCCTAATTCGACGGTCTGATAAAATCATGTCATGAACTGCATCGATATTTTCGGGGACTGACACAGAAACTGGCCTTCCCGATCGGTCATCATCTTCAATGGAAAATTTACCTCTTTTGAAGCTTGCATTCCAATTTTGACGGTCGCATACGAAGGACATTGATCACCAAGGGTATTAAGCATATCTTCGTAAATCTGCTTACCTCTTAACCCTTTTAAATACAAGTACTTGATGATGGCTCGATACTCCAATTTTCGATTTTCACAATTTCGGTGGACATCTTTTTCATTGAATTTATTGCGTGACTCTGGTTTACTTTTTGACGTCAAACTTTACACTGACACTTCTAATAAGTTATTGTTTGTTGCTATAGTAACGCAATATTTTGTTTATGCAAGGAACTAGTCTAAGCTAAGTAGATATCAATACATCCTCGTATAACATAAGAAACTAATACATATTGGTATATTTATTCACTTAGGTAGAGAACGATATCATTATTACCTGCGCGGGTAGTTTAACCCGCGAAAGCTTGTCTACCGTCTGTAGTAGGTTTTGTTTTCACTGCTACCAAATATAATTGAATCTTGTAACAATTATTGGTTTGACCTTTTTTTGTGTATACGGGTAAGGAAATGACATTGTCAATGTGTTTTATAATGTGAAATTAGAATTTTTATAGACAATTAATTTACAGGTTATATTTTTAAAACAATTCTAATATCTGTTGTTCTAAATGTAAGAAGTTTCAATTCTATTGATTTATTCTTTTCTTGTAAATAATATAGTGATTGTTTTTACTGTTTCATACTGAAATGGTTCGATTTGAATTTAAATTTTACGCGGTAGTTTCTTTTGTTTTATGTATTTTACTTTTGCACCATTCTGTATATGTCATTAGTTTGTATTTCGCGCGCACTGTTTAGAGGGAAGCACTAGAATGGGAAGGGATGGTTAGGGGTTGATCGCGGAATGCGGCATCTTGTTCCCGTTTTTAGTGACGCTAACAACGTTTTTATTTGTGACGAATTCTAGGTCTGTATTAAACCATTATTAAACAAAGGTATTAAATTGTAGGGTGATCTCTTAGTAATGTAAGATTAGTAATACGTTTTTTCTTTGCTTCCTGTTTTTGTGTTGTAAATCATGTACAGACTATGATGCATGTATGCATACTTTGACCACGTGTTTAGGATAACTGTTTTTTGTCTTTGTGTAAGTAACTTGCAATAATAGCAGAATAATGTAAACGTTAATCACTCTTTTTTTATCTTTTGGAGTGTTTTGTTTGAATTGGCAATAATGAGAATCCAGATGTGAGAGTCGGCCTTGTTGAATTACTAATATTTTATAACCTAAGGGATGAAGATCGGAGATAGGATACAGCAGCCATTGCCCCTTTACCTTTGCTCATTTGATTTTTGTGTATGTGAAACTGAATCTATATAAGTAGAATTACAATGGCTGAAATTTGTACTTCTCATTCTGATGCTTCCCAAGTTCTTAAGAACATTCGGAGAACCCGATGGACCCTTACTGGTATTATTCTTTTTTGTTTGTGTTATGTCGGACTTACCCGAGGTTTTCTAACCTCTCTTTCCTCGGGTTGTCTAGGCAAAGAGGTCCCCCCTTTTGGTTATTTTTGCTTCGACTTACATATTCATTCCAAATTTTTACCATTCTAATAAATTCATTAATCCCCACGTTTGCGTTTTATTTAATTTGTCTGTCTACTACAACGTTACAACATGATCATCGAATAAACTAGCGGGAAGTGTTAGGTTCTAAATTGAATGTCGTAGAACCTTTCACTTGCGACCGGCCAAGCGCGCTTTGTATTCTGGCGGGCTATTTAAATCTTGCTTTTGCAAACACCTGGGTTACATTACAATACGAACCTGCAATAAAATTGTAAGAATTGAAGAACACCGTTGTGTGAAAATAGCTCAACAATGGAAACATATCATAGGTACATATTGTGTTACAGTTATCAACAAAAAACCAAGTCTCTAAATAGTGTTCATTGTTAAGTTGAACTGAAGCAGAGTGAACAAAAAATCATAATAATTAATTAACAATTACTACAGGAATGTATATTTCTTTATTCAACCAGATATACCTTTCTTGACAGTCCGTGCTGACGTTACGTGTTTTTCCATTCCGCATGTTCATGCTGGTGGTCACACGTTTCGTACCTAAAGAATCAATTCAAAGGTTGGACCGTTGATGTGACGTTTTCAACCGCCTTAACTCACTTATGGCCCTTTCACAAACATGTTAATGTGAATGATATTTGATAATGGTAATATTATAAAAACCGAAACTATTACTACCTGACTAAATGGTTCAGAATAATGTTAATGTTTATCATTATGTTAAGTGTATGTACATGTTAATAGTTTGAAGTAATTCTGGATTTCTTAACATGACCACTACCATCTACCAATAGAAACGCCAATGTACTTTTCGATCACGTAAAGCAGGTCTTACCCCTCCAATACAGTTCTTTCTTATTCTGACAATAATTAAGTATATCAGATCTGATTCCAGTCTTGAATAATGGCTTAATGAATACCGTGTTCCAGATGTTTAGGAAATAATTTTGAGATAACGATCGGTTAAATATGGACCAAAGTGGTCTGGCAAGTCCAAATGCAAATCGTTTAACAAATAAGGCTGGTAATTTGTCAGGTCCGGCGCTTTTGGTGGGATCTATTTTAAGCATAACCTCACAGAAATTGGTTATTAAAATGCTATGTAGCATTGAGAACTTAAAACTTTTGCTGTAATCACCCATACTTTCTTCGCTGGCATCATCGGAACAAGAAGCAGTGAAGATAGAGGCAAAATAGCCAGCGAAGGCATTAACAATATCGTCTCCTTCGACCAAAACCCTAGCGTGGAAACCGGAATGCTATTTCCGTGTCCCAGACTACTTACATAAGACCAAAATAGTTTTGGGTTATTGCTGGTAAGAAGACTTTCTTCTACAGATAATGCACATCATCATTTTCAAATATGTACTTCTCAATTCAGTAATCTTTTGTTGTGATTTATCTCGTATACGTTGTAATAGACTTTGCAAGTGGTCTATTTTCTGCGTACATTTAAGATATTTTTTTAGTGAATTAAAATTGTTAGGGATTTGGTAAGTGAAAAGATGCCTATTTACAAAATAATAAATAATAAAATAATGAAACGTGTGTACTACAAGTTATAGTTCGAAATAGCCTAAAAATTTCTATTGTCAAAAGAGAAACTTCGGCTGTGTTTTGCTCCTAATTACAAGCACTATTTTTAGAGAAAGGAGTGTCAGCATTTTTTTAGGTTTCCCACAGATATTAAAGGGGAGCAGAGGTAGATTAAACTGCTTAGGTAAGTTTAATTTGTTCAAATCCTTTTCTTCATAGCACAAATTATTTTTTAGACGTCAAAATCAGCTTCCAAAGCACTATTCTCTGGTGTGTAGCAGCAATTTTAGAAATAACTAGGTAAAACCCCGCTATG
Source organism: Abscondita cerata (assembly GCA_030710515.1). Classification (NCBI taxonomy): domain Eukaryota; kingdom Metazoa; phylum Arthropoda; class Insecta; order Coleoptera; family Lampyridae; genus Abscondita; species Abscondita cerata. The sequence continues at coordinate 327,041 of JALBCR010000483.1, forward strand.
CTCAATTCTAGGTCCAACCATATACTTGGCTTTGGCCTAGCACCTATATTGGCCGAGTTTATAGAGGGACAAAAAACCAGACAAATTTTGAATCTTAGTATATAGATGATAAGCACGAAGATCCAACAATTTTTCCTCGAAATATGGAAAAACAATTTAGCTTTGAAATTTCGAGCAAGCACCGAAAGAAAGACATCGTGAGATATAATACTTGATCAATTATAATTATAGTAAAATTTCAAGAAACACTCCAACCTGAAGCAGAAGTGCTTAGAACCACAAGTTGTGAAACGCCGTTGCAGAAAACCACCTCTCCAAAAGATTTCCAAGGATTTCAAAAGCGAATGTTGAAGTAGTGACTCCACAATTTACGGCTATATTAGGGCATTTTTTTACCGAGGAAGTGAAAAGAATAAACAAACAATTTGGTAAAATGAAAATTAGATTTTCATATTGTTCCATAAAAGATAAGGATTTACACCTCTTGTTCTATGTACATAGGCATTACTACTAGTGATTTGTTTAAAATTTTATTTGGGTAAGACCCTGCTCACATTAGGCGACTAAAAAAACTAAATTTTGATTTAGTTTATAATTAGATTATGCTTTTAGTCGCATAATGTTTCCAATATTTTCATGATGTGGTTATTTGCATTACATGAAGTATTGTATAAAGACTTCATGGAAAATATACCTGCTATCGTTAGGGTATTCACCAACTGTAGGATAATTTTAAACCGCACCGAGGTTTCCGTCATACATAACAAAAACTAACATACAGTGTATAAGCACTGAAATACGCATAAAGAACTGATAGAGGTTGCACCAAATAGTGTGGTAACTTTTGTAAGTTGTTTGTACACTTATTTAATGTCTAACAGAAAAGCAACCCAGCATTGTAGAATAACCAATAGTTTGGTTGATGAAGATTTGATATTGGCTGACAAAGGCTTTATAAACTTATATAAACATTTGATTACCAAAATTGCGTCACAATTAATCACTCCATCTGGATTAGCACCTGGAAAACCGTACTCAAACAACCAGAAACCCATTTGTAGTACGTTTAATTGATTGATCCGCTTTCACATTTTCTACGTCGTATGATTATAAACCAAAAGTTACTTATTTACTGTAAAATGAATACAAACACTTACTAGTCAATCTTCAAAAGATACTTAGAGGGTAATTATTTCATTTAATAACTTCTAAAGTGTTCCCGCAGGTACTAGTAGTCAATCTGTCTTTTCTGCCAACAACCAGTTCACATTACAACTCAGACCTGTTGTGGTTGTGGGTACTTGAAGAATATACTCCTCAGATACACATCTTAAATAAAATGATTGATCTGACGCTTCATTGTACTCTGATGAATATAAAATTTCTGCAATGTCTCAAGGTAATGTAGATTCAGTGCGTCTAATTTATGGATTTAATAACCATGTATACACCATAGTAGTATCGTAAATATTTAATTTGTACGCTAGCCATTTTACATCCTCTTCATCTACGTTCCTGTTGACTGTTTAAACTCGATTTTCGGAGGTTTGTACATTTCTTCCGAACCAACAGCAATATCAGCTGTGGATTACCTATTATTCCACTTACAATTCACTTTTGTGGATGACATATTGCCTCTTGGTCATCCACCCGTTATCCAATATCAACTATAGAAATGCAAATTGATTTATATAGACTGTGCTTTATAATTAAAACTTCCACTTCTTCAAACTTCACCGCGAACAATTAGTAAGTTCCCATAAAAAACCATCTTGTAGATAGGTTAGACTTTTCTAAAATTTCTTTGCCTCTTTGTAAAGACATCTTAATAATATGCGGGAGACAAGTCATTCTCAGAAATTTGAATCACACGAAACCTCAAAATTAAACATACTACGCATCTTAACACCAATGCAGGTAATTTTAGTGCATGAAGGTATACCCACTTGGAAATATCAAAATGTTCAAGAAACTAAAAATAGCCGTTTTTTTTCTATACAGGGTGATTCATAACTATTGGAACATAGGCTAAAATATGACCATAGGACGCAATATTCCTTAATAAAATATTGTTATGGACGCTATGTGAATGATTCCTGATGATGAAATCGACTGGTAACTTTTTTTGAGAAAACTTTTTAGTGATTTTGATTAGAGAATATGAGGTAAACATCATTTCTACACAATATTGGTACTCCTGTTTAAATACGATAATTTCATTTGTTTCCGAGAAAAACGCAGTTGAACAGTTCGTAGTGTCAGGAGGGTATTTCAAATATTACTTTATTTATTAAGGGTACGTTTTGGACTGTCAGATAGTTATGCTTCTCTGTAGATTTTGATAAGAATTGATAAATTTACAGTGAAATTATTAACAAAAATAAAGAAAAAAATTTTTGTATCCAGCACCTTGTATCTTTTTCCACGACAATATTTTATTAAGGCATATTGTGTTTTATGGTCATATTTTGGTCTAAATAATCTGCCCTTAGCCTATGTCCCAATAAGTATGAATCACCTTGTATAAAACTCTAATAGAACACTCCTTACACAATGAAACCCAGCTTTGCTTGGAAACCACTCAGTACTAATCTACCTCAATAAAAATGGCGACTTCCACCACCTCTTTTTACGTTACAGTTAATTGATACTTGACCGTCTTATAGCTAACTGACTTGTAGGTGCTAGTTTGAATGTTAAAGTTTTAACACTTGTAAACTTCGTTATCAAATCCGGTGTCGTTCATTATAAGATACTGATACAAACCGCTTCCGGAAACAAAGCAATAACAGAGATACAGTTTACTTAAAAATTTAAAAAAAACTTCTACTACATTTTTGTTAATTTTATACTCTGTCATACCAGAAACAAACAATTATTGAAAGAACAAAAACTAATACAACTGATTCTAATACATAGTTGTTACATGCTGTGAAACATGACATCCACGTATCCCCTCTACATGGCTAAATTAATTAATCCATCTTTGCATTTCAGGAAGAAGCCTATGTTACTGTTATACATTAAGTGATGATTAATAAAAAAAGACTTCGGTAAGCAATTACTGTGTTTGGATAATTATTTGAATGTTTAATAATAAAGTATTCTCTTAAAGCATATTTCAGTTACTTTTTTCCATTTGTGGAATAAGAAACTACAAGAGTGTCACCTGCTACCATGTAAATTCGTTTTACTACACTTAGTCACCGCTCTAAAACACATTACTACCAACAATTTATTAAAATAAGAGAAAGTATATATTAACATGTATATATTTACTGTTACATAATACCATTACCCCTAAGTATAAAACATGTATATTCAACGTTCAAGATTAAGTAACGTGATTAACTTTAGATATAATTTACTAACAGATTAACATGTTATCGTCTAATTTTTATAGATTAACTGGCTGACTCGCACAATAACAATAATGTATAACTGCTTCGGAATTACATATTTTAATAATATTACAACGTAAGTCAAAACGATCACTTGTTAACGATATCTGATATATTCTACTTGTGCTAATGAGAAAATGCTTGGCACTTGTTTGAACCATAGCGTGATCCGAGGATTATTTTCTATTCTCCTTTATTTCACCCCAACACTCCCCGTATTACCCCCGTGTCTTTACTATAGAACAATAACGATCGCATGTGAAAGTGTCGTGAGCGAATTAAATAACACAACCGCACTAGAAGATTTACCGTCAACGCACGAGAAGTCTATTACTTATAGAACAATGGTCACGAACGCCAATGATTCATGACTCTATAGTTGTTGTAGTGGTTGTCGCGTTCTTGATACTCATTTGACATTGATAGAAACCTAGAGATAAAACCGTTGTTTAAACAACAGAATTTTTTCACTATCGACATGCGGTAGTACATACAAAAATCATAGAAGTATGTTCACTGACACATAGGGAAAATTGTATTATTCATCTGCGTTGAATTCTTTTTACTTCACTTTTATTTCTAAATGTTCAAAATGCAATTAGGGGCTTTTATATGTAATTTAGTAAAACCAAATTGTAATTGTAATACATGGTTTAGTGATAGCCCATAAATTTAACTTCTTTCCTGTTTGCTTTTATTGATTATAGCTAATTTTATTAAATTTTAAATCAGTTGTTTCCAGTAAATTTAAACTTGGCTTAGAACAATAAGATAAATGTTGATCTAGAGTTGTCTGATCACCAAATAATTCAGATAAAGTATAATACTTTTTTTAACGACATTTTAATGATACATTATGTGGAGCAACCAAATTCACCTGTCAACATAATCGGAAAAGCAATTATTACACCATTACATTGATATACTTAACTTTAACGCCTTTCAAGTTCTTGCAATTAGAGTACAAGCAACATGGTTAATCTCTCTTTTATTTGTCGTTTCCTGTTACCGAATCGACCTTTTGTTCGTTTAAAATCTGCATAAATTAAGATCTGCAAAATGTATTTGCTCAAATAATTATTTTAAGAGATAGAAAAAGTAAATAATAATAATGTCGTTTGTAACCTGTAAGTGATTTTTGTATGCTAAAAAAGTAGCAGTGCATATAATTTTATTGATACTATTGTATTATATACAATTGATAATTTAACACTCAATCTAATCATCTGAACACTAGGTTATGTGAACGCTAATCAGAAATGTATAGTACATTTTTGTTCAGGGTGATGACTTCTGTTCTTCTACAATTATTTGCTCTAAAATTGTACTTCATATTTTTTTATATTCATGCTTGAGTTATAAAGTACATTTAATCTTATCAATATGTACTTATTATAAATGTTCAATAATATGATCCCAGTATTTATTTTATAGGATTTATATCAATTGAAACTAAATTGCATACAAAATCAATAAAGTGACTTCGGTTTTTAATACGATACTAAATCAGATTTATTGAAATTTTGGTAAATATGCATCTAACTCCGTCAGTGAAACCATCAGCAACAGGTTCTTCGACATTGCACTAAATATTCTCCAAATGTATCATCTGAATAGGATTCACAACAAGCAAGAAATAAAAATCTTCATTTTTTGAAGTCTTCTTTTTTTCCCAGTGCTTGGCTGAATTTTTTTCTTCGTTTGTTTATATTTTTGTTTCTCGACCTCTAATCGCTGTTTTTCTGAGAGGAGCTTTTGGGTAGGTTAGAGCTTCTTCAGAACAAATACAAAATGGTGATCTAAGATAGGTGGTATGGTGTCACCACCGCCAATTCGTCGAAGATTTGCTAAGTATAGATCTCGGTATTTTGTTTAGAGACATAATTGTCAGGATCACCTAAGTGTTCAGCGATAGCTGAAGCCTCGTTCAATACAAACCTTGTGCAATCACATTTTCTGCAACTTCTTGTTACAAAAGAAGCTGAAAATTAATTTATTTGATTATAGCCTATTTGAAAAGGTAAACCTCCGTATTTTAAAAACCGGCTTTACCACTTAGTCAACTGATGTAATGGCTCCTACTAACCTTTTTAGTAACTATTGGTATTATTATATCGGGTTTTTGTGCATAGGTTACGCCCGTCTCGTATCAATCAGTATACCAAAAAAGGCATCGGCATTCGACTGGTTAAACTTAATCGCTATCGATTAGTTTGTAACCTAAAGCACGCAGGCAGATGGTTCCGGTTTTCTTTTCATAAAAGATCGAAGCAGCCAGTTCCAGTAACACCGTACTTTAGAAGAACGACAAAAGATATTTGGGGAATGGGTGTACTTGCTCTTGGAAAGGAACTCTCGTATGAGTTACATATCCCATATTTTATTGCGTTCTCTTCATTCCCAATACCTACTTTTTTTATAAAATTAATTCAAAACATATTTGATTAATTAAATTTGTTTTGACCAATCTACTTTATTATTTGAATCAATTTCCTTACTGGACCAATTTTTCGATTTCTTTTAATTTAAACGTCAACGAAAAGACTGAATAGAATGTGTAGTCTGTGCTGATCTAAAGAATGTAAAGGAAAACTCTGGTTAAAATGGCAGAATTCGGTTTAACAGAAAAAGTAGCTAGCGATAAAGTGTTTACTTTGCTAGATATAGAACTATACCTCCGCCAATTAACATGGTTTGAAATGTTAGTTTTAGATATAACTAAAGCGCTCCATTTATCTATAAAAATTTGGAGTTTGGTACAGATTTCGATACTAAATTGGTGTTTGTTGGTCCAAACGGTGCCAGAAAATTAATATTGCTTAATTAAAGTTGAACTCCTTTTTAAATTTCAATAATATTGATTTTCTCAGATGCTGAGCTTTCAATGAAGGAGGTGCGACAGTGAAAAGGACATTAAAAGCCCATGTTAGTTATTCCTACCAACGTTTAGACCATTCAATCCGGTTTTTATCAAGGCATTCTTTAATAGAAAATATTAAATAGGTTTAAAAATTTTTTTTTTTTAATATATAAATTTTTTTTTGCATTTTTTTGTGTTTGTTTGAATGTGACGTTAAAATAACAGGACAAAAAAATTTTTTTAACAAAAACAACATATTTTTGCGTATGACTAGAATGTCAGACTTTTAACATTGGATTATCTAACAAAAATCTTTCAAATGAAAATTTTGCTTACCAAACAATTAGGGAAATTATAAATGTGTCGCTATCCGCAGGTTTTCTGATTCCAGATTTTTGTTCAACATAAATGGAAAACCCATGCGATTTTACAAACGTCAATAATTAAAAGTTAAATGTATTTGTACACGTTTAATTTTTTATTATTGACGTTTCGTCCAAACTTGCTTGTTTAGTCCTTCTTCGTTTTAAATACCTGTGTGTCTCATATGATTTATTAAATTTTTTATTTTATCTGACTAAATCATCATCATTTTCATGATTTATTTTAACTTGTGTGACTTCTTAAATAAGAAAAATATGGTCTTAGATGGAAGTAATGGCTTCTGTCTTATCCACTAACAGTCCTCTACAATGCCTTTCTAAAATACTGTGCTTCCCTTGGTTGTTAATCGACGTATCCAAATTTAATATCATGCACTCATAGGTGCAGGTCGTTGGGTAGATACGTATTTAACTCTTTTGGTAGCATTTTGTTGCGCCCAAAAATGAACTGCCTTCTAGGCGACTCGACTTTTATGTTATGCCTAAAGTTGGAGCGTTGTAGCTCCCTGCCTAGCTAGCTTGTCAGCTTTGATGTTCCCTACAATGCCCGAATGACCAGGCGTCCAGACAAGAGTTACCTGGTTTTGGCCTGACAGGGTATTGAGTGTGTTAAAACATTCAAAACCAGTCTAGATGAGTCTTTTGGCTTAAAAAGAGCTCTCAGTATTGCTTGACTGTCAGACATAATATAGATACGCCTACGGTGGTAGTTCTTCTCTACATTAGTTCTTGCACATTCAATGATGACAAGAACTTCTGCCTGAAAAACAGTCGCCAGGCTGCCCAGGGGGTGGACATAACCTAAATCCTCTCTTTCATTATATATTTTGAATCCAGTTATTCCGGTGTAGAATGACCACTTGAAACAGTGCGTTGTCAATGCGCTTGGTCACCATATGATCAGACCCCATTTAAAGTAAGGATCCTCCAATGTGTGCCAAACGTCTTATATGAGGAGAGTCAGCTTTAATACTGGCTGAAGATAACTGAAGTCTGTATGCCGCTAGCCTTGCTTCCCCTTTAATAAATAAGTTGCAAAGGGGTTAGGTCTAGCATTGCTTCATGTTGGATTTATGAGTTTATTCTTAATACTGTTGTCATGAACATGCTTATTATAAAAAAAGCTTCTTGTGCTGCAGTGGGCGGAATTTGAAAAAAATATACCAAATTGCTGTGTTTGATAGGAAAAAAGTATTTTCGTACAATTTCAAATATGGGAAGGATTTTAAAGTACCTCATAATATTTTACAGAGTTGCAAACAAACTCAACATAACAGTTTATTTGTGCATTTTTTTTTAAAACAACATTCGTAGGAATCTAGTAAATATTGTTAGGTTACTGGAAACGCGCTGAACGGCAGAACCGGTACTGTGGAGGACAAATGAGATATGACAGCATGCAATAAGATTTTCTATGAAAAACGTGAAGAACCTTGAGAAGCCCATGGATGCCTTTGACGACTATCGCTAGATGAACCAGGTCACGAAGAAAGAGAGCTACTCTCTAGTTAGTAAGATGTCATGGTTTACAACGTTGGACGTGAAGAGGGGCTACTGAAAAATGAAATGGCCGTAAGAAAACCGCATTTACAATCATAAATAGGTTGTAGCAGTTCATCGCCGTGACTTTTGTCTGATGGATTTTCAATGCTTGGACTATATATCTGTGGTTAGTAAGTCGTTCCATGAACATTTATCGAATATGACATCAGTTTTCCGTCGGTTGAAAAATGCAAATCTGAAATTAAGCCCAAAAAAGTAGAAAGAAAATATATATTACCTTGGACACTTAGTGTCACGAAATGGAGTATAAACCGACCCTGAAAATATTAGCAATCCAAGATTGGATAACACCAAAAGACAAACACGAAAATGGAATTTCCTTAGTATGTGCAGATCCGTTTCCGGATTTGCCAACATTGTAAAATCACTAACTAACTAACAGAAGAAGGACAAGGATTTTGAAGGAATCAAGGCCTCGAATACACTGACAGCTTAAGCAGTCCACTTTACTTTAGTCACCGGACCCATCCTCAGTTACCCTTGTGAAGAGGGAAAACTTTTCATGGATAACAATGCGAGCAACCTGGCTATAGGAGCAGTACTCTCTTAGGTTCAAAAGCAGAGCAGAAGAACGTGATCCCGTTTTTAGTAAGGTATTGTCGAGTCATGCATTTTGTTTCTAGCGGTCTTTAAGTTAGTCGAACATTTGTACGAGTAATTGTACAGACGCAAGTTTCTCCTGAGAACAGAACATGTTGCTTTCGCAACCCAGAAGCACAAGTTGAGAAGCAAGACATGACTTTGTCGGAGTCAATTAATTTAATTGAAAACTTCGAGAAGTCGTATGAAACGATCAAGGGAGAAGGGCGATCTAATTAAAAAATAACACGTTTAAAAATGTCAAGAAAGCCAAATTTTGGATTTCACTTGGAAATCTAGTCAAATACCTATAAAATGCTCCAATAACTTCCATTGATATTGGAAGGAGCTTTTTACGTCGAAGTACATTATTTATTAGAAAATTTTGAAAAATATGTAGTTCTTAACTGTTTTGACAATATGTGAATAATTATCGATAAAACAAGGTAACAAGTTTTAAAGTTTTAAATAGTAACCATCTTCATAGATCATAGGTTATGTTTTTAATATTTTTGATGATGTATCTACATTTATGTCAATGTATAGTATATACTGTAAAGTAAATAATTATTTGTTGCAATAACAACATTTGTTGCATTTTTATTTTGGCATGGTTATATTGTTTAATATTTCAGAAAAAGTGTTACACATAAATGCGCATATTTTGTCATTTTCGGGGTGCTTATAGTCGTTTCTTTAGCAGTAACCTGGGAGATGGCTAAATAACTATAAACTGAAAAGTCTTGACATACAACATACCACATTCGCCTCGGTTTTGCTACGAGAAATGAAAATGGTTGGGAGGAGCATATTCCAAAATTATTTTTGAATATACAATTTGGTACAAAAATAAAGTACATATCAAAGTTATATTTTTGTTATGGAACATCTTATATTTTTTTCTATTTTTAGATACTGTAAATTAAATAAAGGTAAGTTTCTGTTACACTACCTATACCTAAAACTGATCGTTTCTGAGAAATTTTGAGAAATAATAAAAAAGTACATAATGTAGTTTAAAAATTGCTACACCCTGTAACATGGAATGAGCTGCTTATAATTAAATCTACTGGTTAGCTGAAAGGTTAAGGTATACTACCATATAAAAGTTTTATTTCAAAATTATACAGAGTCGTGAAAAAAATTGTTCCAAAGCTTAGGCACACAATTTATTGAATAACTTCTTAAAGTTAAATGGAACACCGTGTTCATCTACATCGGTTGTTGACTCACCAAAAACTGATGTAACTAGCAATATTTTGAGTACAAAGGCTGCGTCCACATGGATGTTTTGAATTATCAATAACAGAAGAAATTTCAATCAATCCATCTTCTGGATCGAATATAACATTAAATAATTGTAATAATTGTTCATTTACTTTTAATAGATTTTTACCAACTAAAATGTCAGATCTTAGATTAATAAGCATTCTTACTGTTAACACAAGAAAAATAATTTTGTTTGACTTAATGGCCAATTAAATTGTAAAATTTGTGCTATGACTTCAAATACTTTTAACTATTTAAAGTGAGGCTGTAGAAATAGTAATGTGTGTTTTTCGAGCACAAAGTAGATTGCCGCTTACAATATACAATATACAGGGTGCCCATAAACTATCTCATAACATGGGTAACTTTCTTAATATGCAAAATAGGTAATAGGTTAAATTAGGAAAGTTGGGCAGAATTACAAGCAAAATGTTAAACTTTTTTCAAATTTGACATATGTCATCAACTTTTTGAAATTTTGTGAAAAAACTGAAAACAGTCGATTTTTTAATGTTGTCCTGTTCCACTACTACTTACTTTAGAACTGAACTAAAAATGACATCTTATACATATTTTTACGTAGAATTCGATAAAATTACTCAAAATGTCATAATCCTCTTGATTTTCGAGATATAACACAAACTTACATTTTTTAAATGACAATCATAGTTGGCTGTGATCTTATTAAATAGCTTTTGTTTTTGCGATTTCATTGATATAAGGTTCGATATACTTTACTCTTGTATTTCTATTTAAATGCCCAAAATTGTGTTGTTGATACCATTAAGGAACAAAATGGTTTACAAGTTAGTTAAACTTGAAACAAAAATTTATATTGACAATATAATACCACAAGTAGGTACTATTAATGGTTCATCTAACATGTCTTCCAAGTCATTTTGAAGAAATTCTAAATATCGCCTTCCATTTAAATGGTAATTGTAAAAGAACGGACCAATTATTCTGCTACCGAGGATGCCACACCACACATTTATTGAAAAAAATATGTTGATCTCGTCTCTCAACAGTAACATGAGGGTTGTTCTCAGACCAATAGTTATTATTGTGTCTATTAAATACACCGTTATTGGTAAATTTTGCCTCGTCAGTAAATAAAATTCTGCGCGAGAAATATGGATCGTTGTCAGTTTCTCTTAAAAACCATCGAGCGTAATTTAATCTTCTCTCTGAGTCGGCTGGATACAAGGTGTTGCCGATATGAAATTTATACGGCTTGAATCGATTTTGTTTTAAAATTAAACGAGCTTTTTCTGTAGAAGTACCACACTCACTTGCAATTTCACGGGTAGATGTTTTTGGTTTATAATTTACATATGCCAAAACTCTTTCTTCGTCTTCTTGATTAAACTTTTGCTTAGCTTTTGGTTTCATAAATGATCCGTATAGTTTTAAATTATTTTCCAGTTTGGAAAAAGTCTTTTATCTGGTTGTCTTCTTTCCATATATCTTTGCAAATACATTTCACTGGCTTCATTACAATTTCTGTTGCTAGCATAATAACAAAAAGCATGTCGTTTCTCTCTTCATGTGAATACATTGTTTATTTTGAGAATTTTATGTTTTTAAAATAAATCACCGTGAATAATACAACTTACTTATGTAAATCAAATTATTTAGTTGACGACACAGGCTTTTGTTTCAACAGGTTTTGTTTGAAGCATTTGTTTCCATAGCCTGCCTGTGTATTATTTTTGCAGCTTAATTGTATCAATAAACTACTTTTAGCATTTACAAAAAAAATGTAAGAGTAAAGTATATCGAACCTTATATCAATGAAATCGCAAAAACAAAAGCTATTTAATAAGATCACAGCCAACTATGATTGTCATTTAAAAAATGTAAGTTTGTGTTATATCTCGAAAATCAAGAGGGTTATGACATTTTGAGTAATTTTATCGAATTCTACGTAAAAATATGTATAAGATGTCATTTTAGTTCAGTTCTAAAGTAAGTAGTAGTGGAACAGGACAACATTAAAAAAATCGACTGTTTTCAGTTTTTTCACAAAATTTCAAAAAGTTGAAGACATATGTCAAATTTGAAAAAGTTTAATATTTTGCTTGTAATTCTGCCCAACTTTCCTAATTTAACCGATTACCTATTTTGCATATTAAGAAAGTTACCCATGTTATGAGATAGATTATGGGCACCCTGTATACAAATAACTATTTTCCAACTGCATGGTACTATAATAATTTTATTATTCAACCCAAACGAGTTGAATAATATTTTAGCAGCGCACTCTATATAAGTTTGCAAAGATTTTTTTTTACAATTACTAAATTAATAATACAATTGGGAAAACTATTACTATATTAAATTCGTTGTATAAGGGGTCTGTTGTTCAACTCTTATACCGTTTTACTGCTTATACAACTAGTTTAGTCACATAAGTACTATTATTTCAGATTACGTTGATGTCTACTTTTTTTGTCATTGTCTAATGGTTAATAAACAATTTCAAGTTGAAATCTAATACGTATCAAATCAATTAGTCATTTATGAGTAAATCAAATAGACCTAGATCAGAGAGCGTCACGTCAATAAAAGATTATCTTAAAAGAAAAAGAGAAATAACGTCTACGGAAGATAATAGCGTACCCATCAAGGCCAAGGACGCTTTCCAAAAAAGTAAAAAAATACAAAGATCACCACAAAATACAAAAAAAGAAGAAGAAGATATTACCACTAGCAATACAGATATGGAAGAATTAAAGATAATGTTACAAACTCTTAGCTTAGAAGTTCACAAAGGGTTCCAAAACAATAACAACAAAATAAGAACACTCAAAGAAGATATAGAACGCCGCGAAGAACTATGGAAAGAAGACAGATTACAACTAACACAAAAAATTGAACAACTAGAAGTTAAAATGCATAAACAAGACACAATTATTGAGAACCTAGAAAACAGATTAGAAATTCAAGAAAAAACCAAAAAACCTCAAAACATTATCATAAAAGGCCTAAACTTACCTAACGAAGAAGTAGAATCAAACATTGAAGAATTTTTGAAAAAGAATAAGAAAGTGATGTAAAGGTAAAAGAAGCCTATAAAATAGGAAACGACCCAGAGAAGCTAATTGTTGTAGCAAAACTTAACAACAGATCGGAAAAACAATTAATAATGAAAAACAAGTACAACTAAAAGGTAAATCAATATATATTCAAAACGATCTAACAAAATTGTAATTAAAAATTCAAAATATATTATGGAAACGCGCTCAAGAAGAAAAAAAGAAAGGTAAAAAAACCAAACTATCATTCCCGAAACTGTACGTTGAAAATGAAAATATGTGTGGGACAAACAATTGCAACAAATAAAAAAACAAAATAATACCGTGAACACTCCAAAAAAACCATTAAAAAACAATAAAAAAAACGTGTGTAGAATATCTTTCTGGAACTTGAATGGACTTAATAATACCTTTAACGTTGACGAAGAAACTAAAAATATACTGCAGGATAGTGACGTAATATTGGCACACTAACAACTTAAGCAAACTACCGACATATTTCAATCAATACCAAATATTAAGTAGTAACGCAATAAAAGAAAAATCTAGAGGACGAGCTAGTGGTGGTCTTCTGGTGTTAATAAAAAAACAATTTACTTCAAAAATTATCTAAATATCAACTTGGTGGATAATCCTGGAAATAGTAACAAACGGAGCAACTCACCTTTTAGTGTCAACCTACCTAAGACCTAACTTAAACGATGAAGAATGTATCCGAACGCTTCAAGAATCAATCTCAATTATTAATGATCAATACAAAAAACCAAAAATTATGGTGGTAGGTGACTTTAACGCCCACATAGGACAATTAAATCAAATTGACATGAAGATATTTTCTTCCGCACAAGTAAAAGAAACAAGAGCCAAAGTTGTAACAATAGAGGGAGTAAGTTGGTATACATGATGGAAACAGAAGGACTCTATGTCTTAAACGTTCGTACGCATGGAGACTTGCCCGGTTGCCATACATTTCTAAAACACAATGGTAAGTCAGATATAGACCTAGCTTGGGGAAACCTAGACTTCCTTGAATCAGTTTCCCAATTTGAAGTACTACCCCATGTCACCCCTCTGATCACTCCGTTTGCACAATTATACTTAAAGAAAAACAATATCAAAAAAATCAATATAAGTTTACAGAGAAAAGAAAAGCAAATTTTGCAGTTAAATTTAAATACAACTACGAAAACACTGCTCAATATCTTCATCATTTAAACAATTTACCACAATTATGTCACAATAGCGAAAACATAGACACAGTAAACAGTCACCTAATCGTCGCAATAAAAAATGCTGCTTGCCACTCAGGTATGATTAACATAACAAAAATAAAGGAAAAACAGCATAAATCTCACAACCCATGGTTCAATGCAGAATGTTTCTTCTTAAAACAAAAAACCAGAAGAAGTCTTAAACTTTTTCACAACACCAATACAAACACAAACTTAGAAGACTACTTAAACAACAAAAAAATATACCTTCAAACCATACAGAAACACAAACAAATCTACTACAAACAACTAACCGAAGCAATTTCAAACACAAAGAATAACATATAGTTCTAGAAAACAGTAAAAAGACTAAAACCAAAACATAAAAACTCAGATGAAATAAATATTGATACATGGGAATTTTTCTACCAAAAAATACACAACAACAAAACCAGTTCCAAGATCCCAACATTCATAGGCTGCCAACACCCTTACTTAGATAGCAACGTCACATCCAGAGAACTACAATTTTGTATTAATACTTCCAAACAAAATACAACACCAGGAACGGATGGACTCAATAATGAATTCTTTAAGAACCTAACGCCGTATTGGAAACTCTACATACTTGATATGTTCAATATGATTCTTTCTAAAGAAAAACACCTGCATCATGGTCAACAATACAGTTGATTCATATATACAAAAAGGAAATAAACAAGATCCGCTCAACTATCGTAATATAGCCCTGATAAACTGTGTGTGCAAATTGTTTACTCAAATTATATACAACAGGATCTCTACGTGGTGTGAAGAAAACAGGGTGCTACAAGAAAGCCAAATGGCTTTCCCGAAAAACAGAGGCACAATAGACAACATATTTTCACTGACAGCAATATTACAAATACATCTTCAAAAAAAGAAAAGAACAATATATGCAATATTTACAGACTTTAGCAGAGCCTTTGATAATATCAACCACAACAAATTATGGGAAAAACTCTGTAGCTCAGGTGTATCCACCAAACTCATTAAAATATTGCACAACATGTATGAAAAGGCTAACATAACAGTAAAACATAATCTCGCTGAATCAAAAGTCATTAAAATCTCAAAAGGGGTATTACAAGGAGACCCACTAAGCCCATTATTATTTGCTCTATATATCAACGACTTTGAAACGTACTTTAAACAACACAATTTACGCAGTCTAAACATAGATGGATACAACGACGTTTTAAGTCTAAGCTATGCAGACGATATTGTGTTATTGTGTGAGTCTCCAATTGACGTTGATAGAAAATTAAAATTATTAGAAACGTATTGTGCCGAAAATTTAATCTCAGTAAATATAAATAAAACAATAATTCTAGTGCTACATAAAGGACGCAGGCCACACTGTAACTTTAAATATAAAAAAGAAGAAGTAGAAGTAGTGAACAACTTTTGTTATCTCGAAATAAAATTTTCGTCATCGGGAAAATTTAAGCTAGCCGCAGAAGACAGCTGAAAAAAATCAATAATATCTTCACACACAGTTAAGACACTACTACAAAATGGTAAATCACAAACTTGGAAAGAAAAAAGCCATTTACTAAACTCCATTATAAACGCAACTGCTACGCATCAGAAATTTGGGCACTACAACAATCTGAACGTGTAGAAAGATGCCAACTTCATTTCCTAAAAAGCATACTCCACTTACCAAGATCGACTCCTAACCACATGGTCAGATTAGAAACCGGCACAAATTATATAGCGGTTGAAATCTGGAAACGAGCCTTAACTTGGTGGATGAAACTACTAAAGATGGAAACCATCGCCTGCCCAAACAGATTAATGGCTCTAGACACAATCCACAATAAAATAGATTACAACTGGGTCACGGAAATAAAAACATTTTTAATAAATATGAGATTTAAGGTCATATGGTCACAAACAAAACGCAGATACTTACAACATTAAACAAATTATTGATACCTTCAAGACGAGCTTACAAATTCAAGATCTGAGTAACAACAGCATTTCGAAATACAGCACAATATACAAACACCTAAAAACAAACTTCGCCACAGAAGACTACCTAAACATTAAATTGCAATACAATAAAATCAGAGTAATTGCACAATTGCGTTTAGCAACCAAAAACACATCACCTTCTTTTATAACAACATAAAGTATTCTATCAACGCAGAAGAAAAATGCACGATCTGCAACAAGCAAGAAACAGAAGAACTTTACCATCTGCTACTCACGTGTCCTATTTACGAATCCCTACGCTCTCACCATTTAAGAAACTACCATCATACCTCAAGGAACAAAGATAGAATTCTACACATGCTAAGTGATTTGAACTATGACAATATTAACAATCTTCACGTTTATATTATATATATATATATATATATATATATATATATATATATATATATATATATTAGCAACTTTGCCGACAGGTATGTAAAGCAGTTACATAGTCGATTCATCAATAATTATAGCCAACCTAATAGTTGGCAAGTATAAAAATTTCGAATCGCCTGCAGTAAAGTACGCAAGAGGTTGTACAATAGCAAACAAACACTGAGAATCACCCGACAGCTGTTTCGTCCTTTTGGGACTCATCGGGAGTGAGAGAACTCGAGTGTAAGTTCACTACTGTACAAACGCGCGCTGTCGACTATATGCCCTACTGGAGGGATCACAATATTTAATGATAGTTTTCGACATCTAGTGTCGATTGTGAAAGCGTTCACGTACGAAAATGTTAACAACTTTGCCGAAGGTATGTAAAGCAGTTACATAGTCGATTCATCAATAATTATAGCCAACCTAATACTTTTTATACTTGCCAACTATTAGGTTGGCTATAATTATTGATGAATCGACTATGTAACTGCTTTACATACCTGTCGGCAAAGTTGCTAACATTTTCGTACGTGAACGCTTTCACGAGTCGACACTAGATGTCGAAAAACTTATCATATATATATATATATATATATATATATATATATATATATATAAGTTTAAGTCTAACATAATTTAATTAGTTTAGTTTAGTATAAACACAATGCCCATACTGTTGACATAGAATTTATGTTAATTAATTTAATTTGATTTATACACTCAACCTCTTGTAAAAGAACTACTGTCCCTAATTACAATAAAACTTTCATTCATTCATTCATTCATTCATTCATTCAATATTATTACATATAAATACAAAGGTGGGGAAGGTTTTGGTGGTTTTCCTAAACCTTGAAACAAATGCTTTACCATGACGAACTAATCCACAATTGCGCACGGTTTCGTCACCACACTATACAGGTTTATTATACTGATCTTCTGGGGCACCATACATAACATTTACATCACAATACAATATTAGAAATATACCATACAAATAAATAACTTATGTATTTGTATGTTTCTAAGTAAAACGACGGTGGAAAAGTGAAAAATAGAAGAGAAAATAGAAATTCACAGGCGTCTAAGTCTATACTTTTATTTTAGCAGCTGAACAAAGTAAGGCTGATACTAGCAAAGCCATGAATTAGTTATTTACATTAGAGTGTGGAAAGTAGGATTTTACGACGCGATATCTTTGTGCTGGAGCGCCGTAAAATCACTTTACACACGAAATTTGTATAATATTTTTTGGTTCACGATCATCATCAAAAAGTGAAAAAAGAATAAAATTATTTCTATTGATTTTAAGTAGGCCTGACTGTTTACCCATTTTGACATACACCACCTAATATGTGTCAGTTCATTTGTTTAACTGATGTATAGATGAATCATCAATAAAAAAATTAAATGCGCCCTTATTATGAACATTATCGTGTCAAGTATGGTGTAAAGTAAATTTTTTAAAATCAATTTATCGGATTTTCTACTTAGTTTATTTTTAAACCGTTCCCAAATAGCAGATAAATCAGCCACTACTTTACCGCATAGTAGAAGTACTTTACCGAATTGTGTGTAAAAACCAAGTTACAAGACAAGTATGAACAACTGAAAAATATGCTTTACAGTTCAGGAGGCCAAAAAAATTATTTTTCTTCTAAATAAAATTTGCAATTTTTTTTCAAATCTCAGTAAATTACTCTAAACACATTTAATTTTCAATCATGTTTTTTTTTTAATTTGTTTACGTTTAGCACAGCGTATAGGTATCAGTTGAAAAATTAAATCTGCGACCTAGAAAAAATCGAACTTCACAGCCGGCTTAAAAAGTCGAAAAATGTCAGATTTACTGACGTTTGAAGAAAAGTCTTTTTCGAAATATTTTTATAATGCATTTTGAAATGATGATAAAAAGTGCTAAATAAGAGAACAATCGAAGGAAAACAAAGGAAATTGTATAAACGAATTGTTAAAATTAAATTCAACGCCGTATGTGAAGAAACAAATCGGGAAATTGTTTGTTTAAAAAAAACTACACCATAAACAAAAAGAGGAATGTTTTAAAATAATGAATGAAGCATCGTAAATAAAAAAAATTACGCATACATGTCAAAATATAAAAAGAACGCTCTTAAAAAAAGTTACTGAATAGTTTTTCAGAGAGAATATGAATAAGAATCAATTTCTAAGGAAATGGTGCACACATAGAGAATATTAAAATGCGTACTGTTTTTTCTAGAACATTTCTATTCCAGGCAGAAGTAATTTAGATCAAAAAGTCAAATAAAATATGTACAAGTTTCATCAACATTATTACCTATGTTAATAATGTATTTGGGCCTATATGGAACAAAATAAAAAGTAAACAAATGCAATAATTTATTAAATACTTTTCTTAATTAATTATTTAAGTATTTTTTATTTACAAATAAAATGTTGTGAGCGAATTACTTCGTCATTTCGAGTAGCAAAAAGCATTTTCTACATACGAATAATTTATATCGAGCGTCTAAGAAGTCGCTTTTCCCAAGGAAAAGATAAATAATAAATTACGACAGGTACGTTAATGCTACGAATACCTAAAATCAACCACACAAAAACATAATGTATTTACGAGACTATTAATCTGTAATCATTTAAAATTAAAATTATAAAAAGACAAAAATGAAGGGAAACTCGAGATTGTAAAATAAGGATTAATTAAGAAAAGCTACTGGTGTTTGATGTATTGTTGTAGAAGAAACGGGAAATGACAAATATCGATGATGAATAGAGGGAGACGAAAAAGATTTTCTGTGGTAGCATAAAAATTAAGGACATAAAATTTTTTTGTGTGTGAGTGTACATTCACACATAGCTTTACATGTATGTTGACACTGTACCTTTACACATGTGGGGTATGTAAGCAGCAAGGTAAGGTTAAGTCTCAACGATGTATACCTGCATACACACATACACACACATTAAACCGGTGCCATTATCAGCTACTTGCCGACAAAGACGTTAGTACCTACATACAGTTCGAGTGACAGAGAAACTTCAGTTTAGAAGCACTTTCATACCGCAACTCAAATGTTCTAGAACGCTCTTTATCCTTTAAGTAAGTGGGCGGATTCCCTTTTCCTATTGGTTGCAAGACACTGACACACGCTCGTCAAGTCCACGTTTACTAGAATTCTTTCTCGTTTCCCTGCACAAGCTTTGTATAATTTTGTTCCATTCAAATTCACCAAATACTAAACCTGCCTCATTCGACGACACCATTAGTTAGACAAAGACACTAACAAGAATAAATTATATGACAAAAGAGAAAGCTATAGAATCATAACGAATTGAAATTCCCTTCGGAATACTCAAATAAGACTCCCGGGTGATAGTGTATGTGGAACAGTATGAGGTCTGAGGGTGAGAAATATTGTATGCAGCTCTTAAAATGAGATTGCTTTTCGTAGACGTTCTAATCCGTAACTTATTGAAAATATAGAAGTATCAATGCGGAATCATCCTATATTAGTTGCGAACATCCCAGCTGACATTTTTACCCGTCGTTATTAATTGCAGCTAAAATTAATACATTCGCCTTTTCGTTACAATATTTCTACAATAATGTTAACGAAAACGAATTATTTAAGAACCAAAACATTTCTATTCGACGCAGAAATTGCACAACTCATTTCTTCTACTCTACCCTTTATTCAGATTATACCCAAAAAATCCAATACTATATTACTGCACGTGTGCGTAACAAATGATTATTAACTATCAAATTTAAATTTCATTATGCACCAGCCAATGAAAATTACAAACTGCTAAATGGCATTCCATTTAGTGAATGAATGAACACTTTTCTTTCTTTCGGCGATATTCGAAGAACACGAATAATAAACTCTTAAAGCATTAAGAATAACAAGATTTGTATTTTATTCTTCAAACAAAAAAGAGGATAAGTCTCTTTGAAAAAAAAACACCTTTTATATAATATTTTTAAAATGTCAACAATGATTTTTCTATCTATACACAAACCACTTTGTATTTTTTGTTAATACACTAAAATATAATACCTTTCTTTGGAAGGATTAGGTATAGATCTTACAAAGTCGCTGCTTTACGGTTAATTAACGATCTACATTTTGATGTTAAATGACGCACTATTTCAAGCATTCTTGACATTAATCCTTTTCTTTTTTATAATTCGAGTAATTCTAAAGGCTTGTTTACAATGTGAAAAATTTGAAAAATTTATTATGAAAAATCGGGTTGGTCGTTGTCGACTACCACACACAGAGGTATGTATCGGTATATTACAAAGAAGTCTTATTCACCGTTGGTCTTATTAAGATACTTTATTTTGTAAACTTTTTACATTACGAATCATTTCTAGTAATTAATAAGTATCTAACGCACTTTAGTAGTTACTATACAATTTTTATACTGTGTATATTAAGAGAAATACTTACTACTTAGTAGTGCAAACCATGCACTATAAGTACCATTAAAACAACTTTTGATTTTAAATTTTTTAAGTAAAACTTAATGTTTTATGAAATACAAAACTTGGGGCTTTGTCGCTGAAGTATTTTTTTAAATGCTTACTTTTGTTTTTTTTATATAGAATTTGCACATTTTATAGCATATTTAACAGTTCAAATTTAATAGTTCAAAATCAAAATTCTACCACAACCACGACAAATCAAAACATTGCCGATAACTTGAAAATTTTAGCCAATTTTATAGGTACTTTAAGACCGTTCGACGCATCAAAATGCTTACTTATCTACTGCTTATAGTACATACTGTAGCTCACTGGCAGTATATGTTCCTCTTGAGTGTTATATTAACATCATGGGTTGTGAGCGGTGGTTCCTTACACATATTAATAAAATTATAATTGAAAAAACAGATGGTAGCAATTTATACTAAAAAATAGAAAATAATTTAAATAAAGTGATTAACAAAACTATTTGAACTTAATACTTGTACTTAATTTTTTTATACCTAGATATTTGTTAATATTAAGTTATAAGATTTCAGGTAGAAAGCATCGCATCGCATCAATTGACTTGACTCTTAATTCAAACTTGAGCAAAGCCTCGTTAAATACCTCAATTGAAAGCAAAACATCGAGAACTTCAAGTTGTTGAGCTGTTTTCTTATTACATCAACCATGAAAACAATGGCGGCTTGTCAATGAGGTCTATAGTTCAATGACCCACCAAAAATAAATGTAGCACGTCCATAAAGAAATTTTTCCCTATACAGGGTGTTTCATTAATCAGTACAGAAAATGAAACTGGAGATTCCTTGCAAAATTTAAAGGGGGTTTAACATAAAAAAAATTTCCTTAAAGCCTCCCTGAAGAGTTACAGCCCCTTAAAGATGTGTAAAAATTCACATTAATCGATTTTTTTCTGAAATGACTTGATATAAAAAAGAAATCTAAACATTCAAATACACTACCAAGAAGCCCATAATTTCATAATATTTATTAACCCTTGTTTTCTGCAAGGGGTGAGTCTTACTACCCCTTAGAGTTTTTTACCAGAACTTTTAACTAATTTTTTTTTTTTTATTTTAAAATTCAGATTTTGAGGGCCAATTCAATTAAAAACTTTTTTGTTGCTTTAAAAAATTTCACGTAAACTCAATACTTTTCACCAAAAAATAACATTAAGCGAACTGTGCAGAATTTTTTAATTAATAAGTTGGCGTAATGCAAGTTAGACATAAATAAACAATATTATTATTAACTATCATTTTTAATTTAAAATTAACAATATTATTTCAGAGAGTGTTCAAAATGGGCACCATTTTTTTGAATGACAGGCTCTTATTCTTTTGAACAAATTTCCGTTAACGCTACCTAGCATTGCTACAGATTGTCTAACTCTTCAGGGGAGGCTTTAAGGAAATTTTTTTATGTTAAACCCCCTTTAAATTTTGTAAGGAATCTCCAGTTTCATTTTCTGTACTGATTAATGAAACACCCTGTATAGTATATTTCTTAATACTCGCAATAAGTGAAACTTTCTTTTAGACATAACTCCACTTGATCACGGAACACTAAATGTTTTTTAAAAAAAATGAACTGCGCTAAAAATTTTATTTCCTACAAACTATTCTTATAAAAAATGTTTTACTAGATTTTCCAGTTTTCAGAAATCCGGAATTCTTACAAAAATGATAAATCCTTCCGTTTATCAAAAAATTGGATAATTTTGGAAAATTCATAGAAAAACTATCAAAAACGGTCACAAACAATACGATTTTTTGGCATTTTCATCAAAATAAATATAAATAACGCTCCTAATTAGGCAATCGTACATTTAACTCATAAAATTTAACTAGAGAAAATGTTTACAATTATTTTGCCTTTGGTGAAATGTATGCATACTCGCATGCTTTTTGAAAATTTGAGAACTCAAAATACGTTAAAACTACCTTTTTTGGTAATTCGAAAAATTGAAAATGTGACCCTAATACCTGTTTACTCAGTGCGCTGGCCATAAATTTGGTATACTTGAAGAAAGTTCCAAAATTTGCATTGCATTTGTTACGGTACCGTCATTTTTCGAAAAAAAGATTCTCTTGAAGTTATACATTTCCTACAATGTCGGTTTGAGCCAACGACGCATCCGACGATTATTTATTTAACTTTAGTAAAACTATAAACTCAAAAATAATTTCCATCGAGTAATTTTGTTTCTTTTCAAATCAATATTTAAATCTATAATTGAATTAATATATCTATTCAAATTTTGAATTTTTGTGCGTTGGTTAATAGAGTGCGGCGATTTGTAGAAATTTTACCCACATAATACAAGAAATATGAAATTAGTTAATCTAGTTCAAAAGACTTACCTTTTTGTCGAAAAGAACCCATATAAAACTTCCAAATTTTGAATTAGTGGTAATTTATACAAAAAGAAAATCATTTAGGGCATTTCAGAAATTTTACCCACACCATATGAAAAATATGAAATTAGTTGATCTGGTTCAAAAAGTACCTTAAATGTCTTCCAAAAGAACACTACACATCAGACACAAATCGAAAACCTTTTATCACAGTCAAACATCGGCACTTAACTGATTATTGTTAGAAAATGACCTTCTGACCGTTGCTATCTATACCTTATTCATAATAAATTACTGCAGGTGTTTAATAACCTCATGTTAAGTGAAAACAAATTTTGATGTTTTTTTGATTGTTACAAAAACATTATAAGATACAATGTTTATGTTCCAGTTTAGTTTTATTAAAGTAACTGTATTTTATTAAATTTAATTTAATTAATTAATTTGTTTGACTCCAATTATTATCTAGCAAAAATATGAAGGTAGTTGCTGAAAGAATAAAACATTCTCGACAGTTTAGTTCGACTCATAAATTTGTTTTTATTACCAAATTTCTATTTCTATGACAAATTAAAAACAAATTAAATCGTACTTAAGACCGATCATAAATTGAGCAAAACCATTTCAAATCATCAATGAATTGGCAATGTTAGTGTAGGTCTAGAAGATAAATTCTCACCACATCAGTATATTCATTAAAAACTACAACTTGTGTTCAACATTAAATGGGGAATGGGTGTAGATTTTATCACAAATTGCAATGATTTAAAGAAGAACCGTACAAAGATCAGGAAGCTAAATATTTCTCAAAATCAAGTAATACTTTACGATTTTGGGTGCTTGTTTTCAGAATAAAGAGACATACAAAACACAAAAAATTAGTTATTGTAAAACGATGCCCAAAATAATCGGTATCTGAGCTTATTCTTCTTATTCAATGTATATAGTGAGGGCATCTTTGAAGAAGGCTGTCGAAGAAACCGGTGGTTCGTCTAAACGGGAAAGAACTTAACAACTTACGATACGCAGATGATACCTTATATTCGCCGACAGTCTGGAAGACCTACAACATCTGGTTGAGGTAACAAACATTGCCTGCAAGAGATATGGCCTGGATATGAACCTAAAAGACCAAAGTCATGACAACTTCAAAAACCCAAGCACAAATCACAATAGACCGTCTATAAATATTAATAACAACAAACTGGAATGGGTATCCTCCTACAAATATCTTGGCACATGGGTAACTGAAACAACAGAACATACAAAAGAAATCATGTCGAATTAAGTAGCTCGCAGTGCTTTCATTAAAATGAATCAAATACTTTGCAGCCGAGATATAACATTAGAACTGAGAACCAGAATACTAAAATGCTATATATTCTCCATTCTATTGTATGGAATGGAGGCTTGACACTCAAGTCGGAAAACAACAAGAACATAGAGGCATTTGAAATGTGGTGCTATAGGAGGATGCTGAGAATACCGTGGTTGACAAGATTTCAAATGAGGAAGTACTACGACGAATGAATAAAGCCAAAGAAATCAGTAACACCATAAAAGGGAGAAAATTAGAATATCTAGGACATGTTCTGGAGAGGAGATAGATATAACATCCTTAAGCTAATTATTCAGAGGAAAATAAAAGACAAGAGAACGATTGGCAGAAGAAGAATCTCTTGGCTACGCAACGAGGGAGTGGTTTGGTTGCACGTCCGCAGAACTCTTCAGACGCGCGATTGATAAGGTCCGAGTAGTGGTGATGATTTCCAATCTCCGATAGGAGCGGAATTCAAGAAGAAGAAGAGCTATGCTAGATTCTCAGGTGGTGTTTTATGGTGATCAAACTCTTCTTTAGACTGATTGACGTGAAGATGGAGACTCACCCTGTTGTTCACGCCTGTCAAGGAAACCAACACGTTAATCGTGTCAGTTTCTACTGAAGGTAGTGAATGATCAGACTTTTGGAGAATGATAATTTTATTAATAAGTGTCAATGCTTATATATAAATGAGTATATGACGTAAATTATATTTGTCTTACGGAAAACGCTTTTTAGTAACCTACATATTACTTTGTGCAGCTATGAGTTTTATAATACATATTGCATTGTACGTGGTACACAACTACTACTAGGTTAACTTAACGATGCAAATGGAATAACGTTACAAACG
Source organism: Abscondita cerata (assembly GCA_030710515.1). NCBI lineage: Eukaryota > Metazoa > Arthropoda > Insecta > Coleoptera > Lampyridae > Abscondita > Abscondita cerata. The sequence goes on from JALBCR010000483.1 coordinate 352,777, forward strand.
TGAATGCAGTTTCAAAAAATACATTTAGTATACGATCCAAAAGATATCAAACTAGGTTAACTATTTTGAATAAGCTGATGATATTTTTTTTTATGTTTAAATGAACTTTAAACATTCTGCCTATTCTCAATGTCAGAATGGGATCTGAGGTTGAAGTTCGATTATGTCTGTAGTTTCTGATTTTCCGTCTTCGTACTTGTTTTCAATGTATCAAAAGGTGTTTTCGATAAAATAGGAATCCTGATATCTTTTTTCGTTTTTATGATGTCTTCATGTAATGTTTGTATAACTTTCCATTCTGTAGGTATTTTCTTTTGTAAACATTCGAGGTGTTGATTTTCTTTGTTTTTCATAACTTTGTTGATTTTGATTAATGTCTTATACATGCTGTTTATTCTCCATTCTTGCTGTTTTAGACATTGATCTTTGTTTATTGTGGTAGCGGGTTGTGTTTCTTCTATTTCTGATATTTATTGGGAATGAGGTGTATCAGTTGGATTTGGGCACGTCTTTAGGTAATGAACTACTTTTTCATAGAACATTTGGAAGATCTTGCTGGTAAAAAAAGTGTATTGTGACAATTTTGTGGATACTAGCTCGTTGTTGTTTTATACTGCCGTCTTCCATAATGTTTCTAGGTTGACAATCGTTTTGAAACATCGTAAGATGTCCTGCGTGATAGGTAGTCCTTTTTATTGTTTGAGCGTAATCTTATAATTTTTTGTCAACAGTTCTCCCTGCTTGGCTAGTGCTTTGATGTTTTCTATTTCCATGTCGTTTTCTTAAGACTAGTTGTAAACGTTGTAAGTTGTTTGTTGGTTAAGATGCCTTGTTTGTTATACCGTTTGTCTTTACTATAGAAAAAAGTTGATTGACTACTATTGCTATGAAAATTTCTGAATTATTTATACGCTATACGCATTTTGTTGAAGTTAGAAGAGAGAGCAAGTGTAGAATGTCTAATCTTCCTACAAATGTAAACATTATTCAGTATTCAGTATTTTGTGATTTTAGGAAAATCCTAATCAATATTCAGTTGCTTTCATACTTTATAATAGTTATTGGAGTAAGCATAATCAAATACTGTTGCATAAAACCGGTTCTTATGGGTTAAATGAGTCGTTTCTTTTTTTGGTTTATAGACCTGTGTGTAAACTATTAGACGTAATACTTGCATCTTGAAAGAATATGCAGGTATTCTAAAGATAAAGTTTATTTTAAGTCAATACAGTTAGCATTATGGAGTAAGACAGATATTTCGATCAGTATGGATTGAGCAGTTTATCTCTACAGATAAACAGAAGTTGGTGTTCTAAAGACTTTATTCGGTTTCAGCGAATTTTATGAATAACGAAAACGAAAAGGTTTGTGCTTTAAATTATTTAATATGTTATTTTATCTTTTGACTTTCTATTTCAATGTAGAAGTCAAAACAATAAGATTGTTATTTTCAAATCATTCCAGAAAAATTGTAAAAATGTTTCAAATACGGTTTTTTATTAAAGGCGATTGTCGTGTTTTAATTGAGTCGTAGCAAAAATTCTTTTCTATAAATGTGTTAGTGGTCCTGAAAAGGACCTACTTATTTGTGGATATACAGAAATGAAAGCTAATAGGTATCCCAAGCGAAATGCTTGACTTATAGCAACTGTTGAAAATGCTGTCCATTTACTACTAAACAGTGACCCAATCGGTCATAGAACTTTCGTTGTATGTTTGAAATTATATTTGCTGGTATATTGAAGCAAACTTCCACAATTGTATCTTTAAAAGACTCACTTGTGTCGTGGGTCTGTCGGTGTAAACCTTCGAAAATATGTAAGGCTATAAAAAGAAGTCGTTGGGGGACAAGTTTGCTGATCTTCGTGGCTAAATAACTTACCCACCTCTTCCAATCTAGGTCCTAGGGAGTGCTTCATTTAAAAGTTGTTTTATTTGATTTGCATTATGTACTGGACACCTATCATGCGTATACCACACAACTATATCTTATTCAGCTACTTGATCTAACGCGGGTAAAATTTGCTGCATTAATAAATCTCTATACTAATCCGCAGCAAGTGTCCCTTCAATAAAAAATGGGCTTATTATGGTATTAGAAAACATCACAGCCCAAACATTCAGTTTTTAGGGATATTGTGCGTGCGCTGCTACAAATAAATGAGGGGAGATTGAACAAACATTCATCGGCGAAGCAAAGTTATTCTTGTGAGTTTTATAATATTGCATATTGTACGTGTAACAACTATTAGTAGATTAACTGTTAAACAATCTTTTATGTTTCGTTGATTGAAATATTGGTAAAGATAGTCAACCGCTTGTATTTGCTTGTATCACGGATGCAATTCCATATGGCATGTTGGGTTGCGTTTTTGTTACTTTTCACCCTGTACGAGCGCTAAGTTATAATGTGTACGATTCTTGAAATAGAATAGTTCAATTTATTCCACCGTTGTAAAAATGGCGCAACATACAATCCGTAAAATTTACTTTTGTCAATAACAATGTTGCAACGTTTTCAAATGTTTAGTAAACGTATTAACTAGTAATTAAAAGTGACGAATTTTCGGATTGTATGAATAATACCATTGATGATACATATCTTGGATTTTGAATGACAATGTTTTTTTTGAATAATTTACTAAAATACATGCGAAGCGTTATTTGTTAAAACAGTTTGGTTTGGTCGGTGTTAGATAAATAAGAAACAATTATTTTACAAATTATGCTTGCACTTTATTTTTAACTTGCAAATAATAATGTTGACATTTGTTTGTCATTTAATAACTTCGTTAGGAATAAAGTAGAACATACTGGGAGAAATACCACTAGAGTTCAGAAACGCAAAATTATTGGTTTTTGTATCTACTTTTTTTTACGTGTTCAGTTGAAAAGGATTTTAAATAAAAATTGGTTTTCAAATTTTTCAATTCAAAAGGCAACAAGTTACCGTGTTTTTAGGAAAGTGGGTTCCAACTAGGACCTTCAAATTTTAAATTCACTTGGTAATAAAACCTATTCCTATTACTTTTTTTTTTTTTTTGCGGATATATATGACGTGTATAATACACTATTCTTTTCTGTGACGAATTATAAATGACGATTTAATATTGAAAAATCATATTACAATAGAATTAGAAAATTATTGAGGAAATTTGGTGTTAAAAAATAGTACCACTTTTTTCCCGAGGGAAAAAAATATTTACGAAAAGTGACACTTTATTATCTGTTAGTAGAGATAAAAGTTAGGATTTTACTCTTTGAAACTGTATCAAAATATCATGGTTTCGAATTAAAATAGTTTAATTAAAGTAAAATAGCTCATTAATTATACACATTGTTTCAAAAATTACAATTACAACTGATCTAAAATAATAGTAATAATTTACAAACAATTTACACATAAATAATAACGTACCTAATACAATGTTATACATAAAACATATCCAAACATATTATAACACTTATTTATGCAGATAATATTCTTATTTTACGTGTGGTTTTGACATCACTGTAATTATAGCTATTAGAAATATGTTTATTAGCCTCCCACTTTGGAAGGTTGCGATATAGTTTTATTTTAACCAACTGATCGATAATTAACAGTTTATGAGTTCGCATTCTCTGAACCATGAATTCACACTGCTGTTGGACATTTTTTTATACGGAGTTTAATTTTTCCGAATAAACCATAATCTGTTTTAAAAAGATGAAATTCTTCAGTAAAAGTTTCAATAAAAAAACACAAATTTTGAGAATTCGGGTGATGGTCTGTGTAAGTATTTAATTCCATCAGATTTGCTGTAATCTTTATATGAGAATTAATGATTCGTTCAGCATTGAAAACACTTGAGTCGTTAACTGTTAGCATTTCCTTACACGTATTACAATGTACTTTTTTTTATATGTAGTGACTTAAATAAACCCGCAATATGATACTGAATAAAATTTTAAAAAAATTTCCGGATTATCGTTTATGAGTCCCATTCCTTATCGGCTTAGTCAGAAATTCTACAATTGCATACTTTTAGCAACACCTTTAGTAAATGGAATGAGGTTTGTTATAATATTGTTTAGATGCAAACAGTTGAGTACGTTAGATTGTAATATAAGAAAATTCAACATTCGTTCCAACATAAAAAGTTTCTAGCGTTTCTATGTTAAAAATTTTAATTTCAATGACCAAAATTTAGAAATTTACTTGCGTAAGCCTAATAGATTTTAAAACATTTTTCAACGGATAAACGATGTTAATGTGATAAATATATGAGTAATGGAATTTTCAAAAGTATTTAAAGAAATTGTTTTTTTTGGGAGAACGTTTTCAACATTTCTTTACGAAATTAATACTTTTAAATCTGCAGGTTTTTTTCTATAATAATAAACTTTATTCACATGTGTATGTATACATTCTTTGTCATATATTGTTTGTCATGATGGTATAACCATTGTTATAACCTTAACGTAAGAAAGATACAAATAAATATTATTACATTGAACAATTAACAGACAATAGAAAAAAATATATAACAAAGGACACACATTTAATTAGTACGTCGACAAAAATCAATAAATTCTTGTATATTGTAGAACGCATGTTTTTGTTTGTTTGTCAACATTGACTCAATGCACCAATATTTCAATCAACGGCATGATGCATTGGCAACAATGTCGTGCCTTAGCATAAACTATCAGCAAAATTACAGTTTTCTATTTCACATTTATCGGCAATACTGTTCTGTAAATTCTACAATACAATTGACGTATTTTCTTAGCACAAAGCGATACTACCGACTATCTTTACCAATATTCACCGGTTTCAGGCAATACTCGTGTGAACATTTTCTAAGGAAAACGCAATAAGGCCAACACTCGCCATAATGAACACCACTAATATATTGTCAAAATTGATGGTTGCAGCTGATCAACAGCAAGAACAACAGTCATACAAATCAAAACTCCATCGCTCACAAATTAACTACGGTCAACCATGAGAAACTATCCTCTACTACCCAAATTTTGATGTGATTACGATTTGCTCACAACGTTGCAATAATTAAACCTAAGAACAATAGACCATTTTGCCAATAACAAAGACCGGAAGATTGAATTGATCTTGACAGTATTCTGACACACGAGCCGCCACTGCAAGAAAGGATTCTGTTAGAATTATTGGAGGAAACCTTTACCTTACATGTAATTGTTAAAATTAAAACGAAAGCAAGAATTGTTATTAAGAATTACTTAAATTTAACAGACCATAAATGGTGTTCATTAAACAAACAGTTTGAAGAATCGAATTGTTTTGAATTGCAATAATTTGAAAGCCTATGTAATGGCATATTTTGTGACATCTTTGGTTTTTATAAAATAAAAGGACATAAAAAATATTTATAAAATGGTAAAAAAATTAGGTAACATTCTGGGTATAGGTAGTAAAGTTACCGACAGTTAATTAACTTTTATATTACTTTTTGCTACACATGTTGTAAAGATTTAAACCACTATGAAATAAGTCTCTCAAGGCCTATGAGGAAACAAATAAAAAGGGAATTGATAATTAATTCTTATAGGTCTGTTTTCATATCCAGTTAACTTTATCAGTCAGTTAACTACTATGGAAACTCAGATTGAGAAATTCGCGTTTCATTGGAGGTGAAAAGACTTAACCTTAAAGCGAATATCTAAAGATCATTTTTTCCGCTACTGATTGAATGATAAATAAGAAATTAACTGAAATTCATAACACACCTAGAACTACCAAGTTTTCGATACGAAGATTTGCTCAAAAGTGTGTCGCACCATAAATCATGCTATATGTAGTAGATTTATCAGATAAATCCCGTGTACATATCTGTTTTATTCATTAAGAAACGTTGATCATCAAGTCTTAGTAAGACAAATCTAAGAAAGGTCCTCAATTGAATCTAACAAACATCATCACATGGCGAATTATCTTATATACAGGGTGTTTTCTGAAAAGTGTGTACATGGCTTGCCAGAGGTTCTCTGGCTCAAAATAGATCTGTTTGACACCAATTTACTTATAACCAAAAATGCACCATAAGGGCGCGAGAGAGCGTGAAACTTTTCAAAAAAATATTGTGTCTTGGGAATAACTCGAAAACGGTGCGACGGATTTTGTTCCGCTTTCGTATGCTGGTTGTCTGCTTTCGAAAACGTTTTTCTGTGTAATGTGGACAAAATTCTGATGCCAGGAAAAGTTGCTTAGGTACAGGCACCGTCAAATAAATGATAATATTTTAACAACCGTCAACGATACGAAACCAAAATAATTCTGACAAATAAAACGAACAATTTAAAAACTTTTTTCTCTCTTGTTAAATTGCGCTACTGTTATTAGTTCGATCAGAAAAAAATTAAAATCATATCCCGGTAAGGCGCATCCATACGCTTAGAAATTCAAGTAGATCGCTAGTAGGCTATGCGATCAAATCTATCATTTCCGGATCTTCCAAGATTACCCACGTTTCTATTTTGCGATTAACTACTTGAAAAATGGGCTACACATTTGCCGAACAGATTGATATGTTGTTAGCGTTGGGCTTTTGCAGTGGCAATTGTCGGGATAGGAAAGGTTCCCAAATCGGATTGACATGATCGCATAGTCTACTAGCAGTCTACTTGAATTTCTAAACGTATGGATGGGCCTTGAATAGATATGATTTTAATTTTTTTCTGTTCGAACTATTAACATTAACGCAATTTAACAAGAGAAAAAAAAGTTTTCAAATTGTTTATTTTATTTGTCAGAATTATTTGTTTTCGTATCGTTGACGGTTGTTAAAATATTATCATTTATTTGACAGTGCCTGTATGAAAGCAACTTTTCCTGGCATCAGAAATTTGTCCACATTACACAGAATTCAGAAATAGACAACCAGCATAAGAAAGTGGAACAAAAAAAAAGTTTTTGAGTTATTCCCAATATACAATGTTTTTTGGAAAGTTTGACGCTTTCTGGAGCCCTTATGGTGCACTTTTTGTTATAGGTAAATTGGTGTCAAACGGTCTATTTTGAGCCAGTGAATCTCTGGTAAAGTCATGTACACACCTTTCAGAAACACCCATATCGCACTAGTGTGATATTTTCAACCAATCAAAGCTCAATGCATTTAATAAATTACACAATAGATAGGAATCATCAATATGTGATTTAACCTCTGTTTTGGGATAATCGTATTTTTGGGTATTTTACCATAAAACCGCCGCATCCTGGAGGCGACAAAACAGTTTGCGACGAGTCATTTTTGTCTCATCGCTTGGGAGCCCGATTAATTCCGGTTTGCACTAGTGCCAAAACCCTTGTGGCTACATGCACATCAGTGTATTGTTTCCATAGGTTAGGTTGTGTGTCTTTTGATCGTAAAATTAAAGAATTTCTTCTCATCCTCCTACTCATTAATTGGATGTGTTCAAAACTACGAACTGTTCTTTCTTTATCCAAACAAGTAACATAATAATATAACGCAATAGCTATATCTTCATCACTCGCCATATTGCTTTAAAATGATATAATATTCTGCTGGTCAGCAGCAACGCGACGCGGTCTGAAATCGTCGGAAACTAAAAGATTCGCTGACAGTTTCGACGTCTCCGGTGTACTGCCACCATTAAGGAATATTTCGTTCAATAACTAACGCCTTGAATTTATTTTCAAGTGTATTTTTTTATGTTGTCTTAAGCACAGAATATATGAAGACGCTACGCTTCAGAAGCAAAACTTCCACTTACCCGAGTGAACAAAAACTTATTACGTATAGTAGCCATTGTTTGGTGATTTACTTGTCAACCTTAGTTTAAACTGAATAACTTATATGTCAAAAAAAGAGCTATTTTGAAAATTCTGTGTAAAGTTTGGTATTCTAATTAAACCAAAACTATGGCGTCAAGGTCACTCGAATTTGATCTCTGATCATCAAAAAAGCCGCAAAGAGTTTGACTTCTGAGCGTAGGGTATTATTTATTCTGCGTATTTTGTATTCGTTTTGCTCCATAATAGCTTTATCGGAAGTTCAAATGTAGTTGTCGACGGATTAAACTTGTTCTTTTCATCCTCATAAGCAAAATTTGTAGAAAAAGGAAGTGTACAGTTATTTTTGTTGGAAATTTTTTCATTACATGCTCAACTGCAATTGACTTCTTTGTCAAGATGGAAGGAGTTTGATGACCTCGAAAAGGATGGGATAATCACCAAAATTAACACTGGTGACTGGGGATCACCTTTGGTGGTAATTCCAAAACCAGACAGTAAAGTCAGGTTATGTGTTGTTTACAAAGTTGCCGACATTCTTAATTTACGTGATTTATCATATTTTTGCTGTTTGATCACTTCGTGTCAAAGTAGACGACACAAGTAGGATTATTCAAACCATTTCAACGCACAGAGGTACATATCAAATGAATCAATTATTTTTTGGGATCAAAACTGTACCAAGTGAGTTTAATCGAATAATTGATCAAATACTGCTAGGTCTTATTTCGACGATATTATTGTACACTCATGAAATTTAAAACTTGGACACCACAATTTCTGTAAACAAAAGTTTGCACATTGTGAAGCGGGCTTAAGGGTATCATTTATAATTCTAACAGCAGGTAGTCTCAGCAGGGGTTATCTTATAGAAGGACTGTAGAATGAATCATTACACTAAGCACGTTTTAGAAAATAGGTAATTTACGTTGCTTACTTAATTTTTTCTTTAAAGAATATATTTGAAGGTATCGCTAATTAAACACCATAGCTCGATTAATTATCGAATCAAAATTTTATTTAGGATTTGTTTGTTGGATACGAGAAAATAACTTAGAGCTGTTACCCTGGCCAGCAAAAGCCCAGATTTTAACATTATCGAAAATGTTTGGGCTCGAATACTTGCTGTTATCCGAAGACAACAAGGGCCAAATTTTATACCAGTAAACCGTAATGCACTAATTGCAGCCATTGATACCGCATGGGAAACGATTAATATTAATTATATTGATACCTTGATAGCGTCAATGAGCAGACGCCTCAAGAATGTATCAATAATAATGGAGGTCACACCCATTATTGATTTCTTATATTTATTTATATAGTAATACCTTTATTTAAAAAAAGTTTTCATTTAATTTTAAACTATAACTTGGTATCTTAATTATAATTATGTAATAAATTCTTGTCAAAAACTAAATATATACGTTGACAATAAGAATTGCCTTAGTTTTTATTTTCACTTTTATATTAACTACAGAAAAAAATGAAACGTCATAAAATATACATTTTGTAAGGACTAAATATTATGAATGAGAGTTTAATGATTTTTTAATAACTTACAATAATTAGTAGGTTAGATTTATTTAAAAATAAGTAATAATCAGTCAACCCAAATAACCATGTTTAGTTTTTGATTTAATTTAAAAGTTATTGCTTGTAGACGTTTTTAAATCAAAATTATTTCTAATTTTATTTTGTAAACATTTCCTAAACAAAATTTTGATTCGATAATTAATCGAGCTATGGTGTTTAATTAGCGATACCTTCAAATATATTCTTTAAAGAAAAAATTAAGTAAGCAACGTAAATTACCTATTTTCTAAAACGTGCTTAGTGTAATGTTTAATAAACTGTCTTAAACGTTTAAAAAAATATGATCTACACGTGTCAATAAAGATAAATGTGACTTCTTTAAAACGGAAATTTAATATTTAGGCTACGTTGTATAGCAAAGTCAAATGTTAAAATGTTTTAAAAAGTAGAGGTCATCAAAAAATATGCCACGTTCACAAAATTCAGATGAAGTTCAAAGGTTTTTAGGCATGGTCACGTATTATTCAATATTTATTCCTAACACATCATCGATTACATATCCGCTTAGACAATTACTTCAAAAAAAAAGTAATTTTATTGGTCAGCTTTATGTAAAGCATCATTTATCAAACTTAAAGATGAAATCTCAAGTGATAGTGATAGTGCATTAGTTCTATTTAATCCTGATTTGTATATTACTTTGACGTGTGATGCTAGTCCTATATGGATAAATCGTCAGAAACTTTATGTTGTTGGTGACTTTTCAACACCACATTTTGGATTTATTTTGAAATAATAAAGGTTTTGAAACTCAATGAAGAAAATCGTGAAATTCTAAGTACGTTTTCTTTTTGAATCTGGCGATGTATTAAAAATGTGTTCCCATTAGACGTTAGATTTAAGTTGCTGAATAAGTTGTATAGATATGTAAAATTTGTTTTGTTGAACTCAACATATCATTGAATAGTCAAGTGCATAGAAATCATATTTTAAATATTCAACTTATGAACTTGTATTTGTTGTTTATTGTTTCTGTTGGAATGTATACATGTCAAACATGCGGCCCGCGGCCGCATGCGGCCCACTGAGCATTTTCCTGCGGCCCCGAATCAATTTTGAAAACAGCCATGTAATGCGGCCCGCGAGCCTGTTAAAACCGAAAATAAAGTACTGTGATGATGAACTAAGATGCGCGCTCAATCTAAAAGCCTGGCTTGTTCCGGAAAGTTCTATCGCGCGAGAACACAGATGACGCTACCTGAACATTCTGGAAAGAACTGTCGAGAAATCACAATCCGTATATAAGCTAATACCGCTCGATTCAGTTCAGTTGTTCAGTCAGTTATGAGTCAGTTGCGATAGAATTGCGAGTTTAGTTGCGTACTTATTGTTACAACACGTAACAGTACTTATTGTTATTTATTTCGGGTAAAGTTTTTAACATGTCTGTTTCAAAACCAAGTGGAAGTAAGAGGAAACTTGGAGATGAGCATCGTATCTTTCAAGAAAAGTGGGAATTAGAGTTTTTTGCTGTGAAGTGAAAGACAAAATTATTTGCTTGATTTGTAACAGTACAGTCGGTGTCCCAAAATTATATAATATAAAACGTCACTATGATAGTCATAAAACTAAGTTTGACAAGTATACAGGCATGATTAGAAACGAAAAGTTAAAAGAGTTAAAATCACGGTTAAAAGATCAACAGCTTATGTTTACACGTCCAAAGCAAGAAAATGAATCTGCCGTTCAAGCGAGCTACGTACTGTCGGAGTTGATCGCAAAACACTCAAAACCATTTGTTGAAGGTGAATTTATAAAAGAGTGCCTTGTAAAGGCCGCGGAAATTGTAAGTCCCGGGAGCGTGAAGGCTTTTCAAAATATATCCTTGTCCCGGAATACTGTCGCTGAAAGAGTTACCGAGTTGGCTGCCAATATAAGCGAACAGATAAAAACAAAAATCAGACTCTTTCATTGCATTTTCTATTGCCTGTGACGAAAGTACAGATGTGTGTGGTGTGGCGCAACTCGCTGTTTTTCTTCGTGCTGTTGATAGAGATATCAACGTTTATGAAGAATTGATGGAATTAGTACCATTGCATGATACAACAACTGGGGAGGATATTTTCAATGCTGTTTATGGACTTCTGCAAAAGTACAATTTAGATTTGTCAAAACTGTATTCCGTTGCAACAGATGGAGCTCCTTCAATGACTGGAGTAAATAATGGCTTCATTAAAATATTACAAACAAATATCAGAGAAACGGACAGTGACAAACCAGATTTTCATCATGTTCATTGCATAATCCACCAAGAAGTTTTATGCTCAAAAGTGATCAAGTTGGAAAGCGTTTTAAAGTCAGTGAAAAAATGATAAACTTCATAAGGTCACGTGGCTTGAATCAGCGACAGTTTTGTGCGTTTTACGTGATTTAGAAAGTGAGTACACTGGTTTACCTTATTATGCAGAAGTGCGATGGCTTTCGTGTTCTATGGTTCTCGATCGGTTTTGGAAACTCAAAGAAGAAATACGCCTTTTCATGGAAGTGAAAGAACAAGATGTCAGCTTATTATCCGACGTACCTTTTTACAAGATCTTTCATTTATGGTAGACATCACAAAACACTTGTCGGACTTAAATACGAAATTGCAAGGACTACGTCAAGTTATAACAGATATGCATGATCATGTTAAAGCTTTCAAGTGTAAGATGATGCTGTGGAAAAACCAGTTAGCGGTGGATAATCTGTCACATTTTCCGACTTGCAAGGCGTATCAGGAAAGTACAAGTGGCCCAATATCATACAAAATGTATACAGAGAAAATGGGAAGCCTTCTGTCAGAATTTGAAAAGCGTTTTCAGGATTTTAAGTCCCAAGAAAACAATTTTTCTTTATTTACTGATCTTTTCACTATCGATATTGATAAAGTTCCCCCTCACTTGCAGATGGAAGTGATTGAGATTCAGTGTCAAACCCATTTAAAAGAAAAATTTGATAGTGTTGGTACATTCGAATTTTATAAGTACTTGCCTTTTTCAATACCAAGAAATAGACAATAGACAATAGACAACTTAGTAGACAAAGGCAGTGGCGGTTTATCGTAGTAGCACAGTAGCGTGCTGCGGGCCCCGCGTGTGAGGGCCCCGCTCGAGTGCAACCATCAGGCAATGCGATGCAAAAAATAAATAAGTTGTGATTGTATATTATTCCTTTTAGTTTTAAGACGCCTTTAAGTATTAGAGATAAGAAAGAATTTTACTAAAAGCTTCTTGCTAAATCTTTCCGGACTTTTCGTTTTCGCCGAACCAGCACTGAACGTTGACGTATAGATAAGTTTACAAAACATAAATGAATAGCACTGCAGGTAAATTATTATTTAGTTAATCCTCTTAAATCTTTTCTTTGTCGTATTGCATTGTGTTATAAATCATTCATAGAATTCATAACTACCTATGCACAAAAAATAAAATAGGTTAAATAAGCACTTTTACAAAATAACACACAAAGGAACAATTATAAGCTTAAAAATTCGCAGTAGACTATACAGATCAGCATTTTAAAAATTAAATTAGTTCTGTTCTTGGTCGACGGAGACGGTGTTGTTGCACAACGTGCACATTTTTGTGATAAATAAATACGCAATTATATATGTGATTTGATATACCTACCTACATTGACAGCATTGTGCGAATTAACATTATCGAAAATGTTTGGGCTCGAATACTTGCTGTTATCCGAAGACAACAAGGGCCAAATTTTATACCAGTAAACCGTAATGCACTAATTGCAGCCATTGATACCGCATGGGAAACGATTAATATTAATTATATTGATACCTTGATAGCGTCAATGAGCAGACGCCTCCAAGAATGTATCAATAATAATGGAGGTCACACCCATTATTGATTTCTTATATTTATTTATATAGTAATACCTTTATTTAAAAAAAAGTTTTCATTTAATTTTAAACTATAACTTGGTATCTTAATTATAATTATGTAATAAATTCTTGTCAAAAAACTAAATATATACGTTGACAATAAGAATTGCCTTAGTTTTTATTTTCACTTTTTATATTAACTACAGAAAAAATGAAACGTCATAAAATATACATTTTGTAAGGACTAAATATTATGAATAGAGAGTTTAATGATTTTTTTAATAACTTACAATAATTAGTAGGTTAGATTTATTTAAAAATAAGTAATAATCAGTCAACCCAAATAACCATGTTTAGTTTTTGATTTAATTTAAAAGTTATTGCTTGTAGACGTTTTTAAATCAAAATTATTTCTAATTTTATTTTGTAAACATTTCCTAAACAAAATTTTGATTCGATAATTAATCGAGCTATGGTGTTTAATTAGCGATACCTTCAAATATATTCTTTAAAGAAAAAAATTAAGTAAGCAACGTAAATTACCTATTTTCTAAAACGTGCTTAGTGTAATGATTAATACTACAGTCTTAAAGATAAAAACCTATGAGACTACTGTCAATAAAGATAAATGTGACTTCTTTAAAACGGAAATTTAATATTTAGGCTACGTTGTATAGCAAAGTCAAATGTTAAAATGTTTTAAAAAAGTAGAGGTCATCAAAAATATGCCACGTTCACAAAATTCAGATGAAGTTCAAAGGTTTTAGGCATGGTCACGTATTATTCAATATTTATTCCTAACACATCATCGATTACATATCCGCTTAGACAATTACTTCAAAAAAAAGTAATTTTATTGGTCAGCTTTATGTAAAGCATCATTTATCAAACTTAAAGATGAAATCTCAAGTGATAGTGATAGTGCATTAGTTCTATTTAATCCTGATTTGTATATTACTTTGACGTGTGATGCTAGTCCTATATGGATAAATCGTCAGAAACTTTATGTTGTTGGTGACTTTTCAACACCACATTTTGGATTTATTTTGAAATAATAAAGGTTTTGAAAACTCAATGAAGAAAATCGTGAAATTCTAAGTACGTTTTCTTTTGAATCTGGCGATGTATTAAAAAAAATGTGTTCCCATTAGACGTTAGATTTAAGTTGCTGAATAAGTTGTATAGATATGTAAAATTTGTTTTGTTGAACTCAACATATCATTGAATAGTCAAGTGCATAGAAATCATATTTTAAATATTCAACTTATGAACTTGTATTTGTTGTTTATTGTTTCTGTTGGAATGTATACATGTCAAACATGCGGCCCGCGGCCGCATGCGGCCCACTGAGCATTTTCCTGCGGCCCCGAATCAGTTTTGAAAACAGCCATGTAATGCGGCCCGCGAGCCTGTTAAAAACCGAAAATAAAGTACTGTGATGATGAACTAAGATGCGCGCTCAACCTAAAAGCCTGGCTTGTTCCGGAAAGTTCTATCGCGCGAGAACACAGATGACGCTACCTGAACATTCTGGAAAGAACTGTCGAGAAATCACAATCCGTATATAAGCTAATACCGCTCGATTTAGTTCAGTTGTTCAGTCAGTTATGAGTCAGTTGCGATAGAATTGCGAGTTTAGTTGCGTACTTATTGTTACAACACGTAACAGTACTTATTGTTATTTATTTCGGGTAAAGTTTTTAACATGTCTGTTTCAAAACCAAGTGGAAGTAAGAGGAAACTTGGAGATGAGCATCGTATCTTTCAAGAAAAGTGGGAATTAGAGTTTTTGCTGTGAAGTGAAAGACAAAATTATTTGCTTGATTTGTAACAGTACAGTCGGTGTCCCAAAATTATATAATATAAAAACGTCACTATGATAGTCATAAAACTAAGTTTGACAAGTATACAGGCATGATTAGAAACGAAAAGTTAAAAGAGTTAAAATCACGGTTAAAAGATCAACAGCTTATGTTTACACGTCCAAAGCAAGAAAATGAATCTGCCGTTCAAGCGAGCTACGTACTGTCGGAGTTGATCGCAAAACACTCAAACCATTTGTTGAAGGTGAATTTATAAAGAGTGCCTTGTAAAGGCCGCGGAAATTGTAAGTCCCGGAGCGTGAAGGCTTTTCAAAATATATCCTTGTCCCGGAATACTGTCGCTGAAAGAGTTACCGAGTTGGCTGCCAATATAAGCGAACAGATAAAAACAAAATCAGACTCTTTCATTGCATTTTCTAATGCCTGTGATGAAAGTACAGATGTGTGTGGTGTGGCGCAACTCGCTGTTTTTCTTCGTGCTGTTGATAGAGATATCAACGTTTATGAAGAATTGATGGAATTAGTACCATTGCATGATACAACAACTGGGGAGGATATTTTCAATGCTGTTTATGGACTTCTGCAAAAGTACAATTTAGATTTGTCAAAACTGTATTCCGTTGCAACAGATGGAGCTCCTTCAATGACTGGAGTAAATAATGGCTTCATTAAAATATTACAAACAAATATCAGAGAAACGGACAGTGACAAACCAGATTTTCATCATGTTCATTGCATAATCCACCAAGAAGTTTTATGCTCAAAAGTGATCAAGTTGGAAAGCGTTTTAAAGTCAGTGAAAAAATGATATACTTCATAAGGTCACGTGACTTGAATCAGCGACAGTTTTGTGCGTTTTTACGTGATTTAGAAAGTGAGTACACTGGTTTACCTTATTATGCAGAAGTGCGATGGCTTTCGTGTTCTATGGTTCTCGATCGGTTTTGGAAACTCAAAGAAGAAATACGCCTTTTCATGGAAGTGAAAGAACAAGATGTCAGCTTATTATCCGACGTACCTTTGTACAAGATCTTTCATTTATGGTAGACATCACAAAACACTTGTCGGACTTAAATACGAAATTGCAAGGACCACGTCAAGTTATAACAGATATGCATGATCATGTTAAAGCTTTCAAGTGTAAGATGATGCTGTGGAAAAACCAGTTAGCGGTGGATAATCTGTCACATTTTCCGACTTGCAAGGCGTATCAGGAAAGTACAAGTGGCCCAATATCATACAAAATGTATACAGAGAAAATGGGAAGCCTTCTGTCAGAATTTGAAAAGCGTTTTCAGGATTTTAAGTCCCAAGAAAACAATTTTTCTTTATTTACTGATCTTTTCACTATCGATATTGATAAAGTTCCCCTCACTTGCAGATGGAAGTGATTGAGATTCATTGTCAAACCCATTTAAAAGAAAAAATTTGATAGTGTTGGTACATTCGAATTTTATAAGTACTTGCCTTTTCAATACCAAGAAATAGACAATAGACAATAGACAACTTAATTAAAGACAAAGGATGTCAAATATCTGGCAAAAGAAGTTAATGTTTGTAAGTTTTTGTAATGTCCTTTTTATTGGAAATTTAATAAATATACACATAATAGTACTTTTTTCGTTAAGATTTCCAGTAGTTTGTCTTCTTTAAGTTTAGGTTTTGCGGCCCACCTAGTCTATGGTCTTCATGCTTTTGGCCCACCAGTGACTTTGAGTTTGACATGGCTGCTTTATAGGATATTTCGCGAACGCGCGATCGCTCATGTCAATTATTTTTGAGATTTTGCGCAAATTTTAGTACGTGGTCTTCATTTTCCGGGTTTTGTAAATGGATTTTTAATTATTGGTCTTAAATTTTAATAAAAGTCAACTGAAGCGGTCCATTTTCCCTCTTTTCATGGGTACTTTACATAAATTTTACAAACTAGATTTTGACACCCTGGACAGCCTTTACGCTCTCCAAAAACAGGTAAGTGAGAGACAATTCAATTCTTTAAAAAACAAAAATAAATCAAATGAAACGTTTTAATATAGACGATACATTATTTGAATTAACACTATAAGTGGTTCAAAGCATCATGTGGTAATTTACGTTTCAAATAATCAGAATAAACGCCATTAGAAGACTGGCATGTGTAAATGTTTAAACAATTCATTCTATTCCAGTGTCGTAGATGTTTTGATCTGTGACATCGTTTTACATTTTTCTCGACCATTTTCTCCAGATTGTAATGATTGATTTTTTATAATTAAGTTTCAAAGGATAGACAAATGTGCAATGTTATAACAAAAAAAAGTGTCTTATTTGACAAGAAATTAGGGTTTTAAACCCACATAGCTATAATTCATCAAATAAATTTGCTAGCGATAAAAGAAATATAAATAGCGGGGGTTTCTTAAACATTCCCTCCGTTATTATAAACAGATAATTATAATCTTTCAACTGCCAATAATTAAGGTACTTTCGCATTTATGAACGCGACCTTTAGATGTTAATAATTACCAAACCGATGCTAATCTATAATTTAAAATAAATGATTGTAAGATTTTACTTAGGTGAATGTTAACAGCATTAATTTTTATTTACACTCATGTGGTTGTTAATTTAAACAATAAAATACTTAAAAGTATCCTATCTAATCACATTGAGTAGATCGACAACTTAAGTTGATGTAGTGTATGGCAAAATGATGTAATTAATTAACAATTATTTGACCTTGTTTAACAAAGAAATATAAGTGTTTTTTCACGACAAAACTTGAAAGCAAGTAATTAATTGCTTCACTTTTCAGTATCATAATTAATTCTCAATTATGAATTACAATTTTTTACTATCTTTTGTAGAAATGTAGCAACAAATATCCCAAGATCCTCAGTTCCGTACACAATTGTTTGCTGTAATGAAAAGTTTCAAAAGGGTTTTATGTTTATATAATACTGATCTTCTGGAGCACCACACATAACACTTACATCATAATACAATATTAAAAATGTACAATTAATACGAATAAATAAATAAAAAATAATTCTGGCCTAGACCGAGATGATATTCCATCATAACGCCAAATTTGATGAAGTTCTCCGATGTGCTTTCCGGTTTGGAAGACTTTGGACATCTTAATCGAACATAACCCGAAATGCCGCATCCAAAACAAGAGACAGTTGACGAAGATGATTCACCACTCGATATGGATGGGTTTCCCGTACGACTTCGGTTGCTACAATAGATTCCGTTGATTTTCCAATCAACTTCCAGCACTCGTCGCCTTTTGTTAGTTTTTTTGGTTCTATTGGTTTCTTTTCTTCTAGCAGTTGCTTCTCGTTGAAGTTATCTCGTAGATTATCCTCCACACGGATCTCGATTTTTCGAGAAGTTCGTTGAAGTTTTCATTTCATTTCTTGACATTTTGTTGCTTATACTTGGATATTCAGCAAACCGTACACCATATCAAGTTGGAATTGTTTCACTAAGGGTATTTTTGGGCAACTGAAAGAGAATATTTTTTATATTCTTTTTTCCAATTATTTTCTCATCGTTTTTCGATAACACTACTATGTCGTCCGCATATGCTAACACATACACCTTTATCTTTCCTTAACCACTACTTCCCTTCGTATTTCTTTATCTATGTCCTGTATGAAAATTGCGAATACATTTGGACTTTTGTTGTTCCTCATATACCTCTTTTATTACTTGCACTAGATCTTCACTTACCTTTGGTCTTTTAGTGTCTCTCATAATGTATCCCTATTTACATTATCAAAAGCTGCTATAATGCCTATAAATCGTTTTGTTTTAAGCCTGGCTTAAAGTTGATTAAATTAAAATTGTTCTGTAATACGCTATGGTGCCCATACACGATCGACCAGCCGACTGTCCGTGGACTGTCAGTCCATGCCGACCGGTTGTTATCGTTCATTAACATCATACACCTACAGTTTAACTGAAACATTTTAGCAGTCAGTTTTGGCCGGATGAGATAATTTCCGTACGTTTTAACTCATGTCAATACACACGTAGTCCATGATCGACAGGCATATTTTGAAAACAGAGTGTGGATTAAGTATTAATAATAACGTAAGAATGCACAATGTGCATCAATTGTGGTTATATTATCACAACGGGTAACGAAAAGAAGTGTGAGGAAAAAATGGTTAAGAAACGCTATAATAAAAAACTCCTTTTATATACAAGGTGTTATAACTTGGTCACGAATCAAATACATATGTTTTTCTTAAAGCGACATTAAAACGGCATATTATTGAACTACTTGCAGACGCTAAAAACGCTTTTTACTGTCTAAACATTAAAAGCAACAGTTCTTTTGTTTTCACAACTATTTGGAGGTTGGTACCTCGGTTATGTCATATTATGTGAGATGTTATAGATGGAGACGACGTTACATATGAATTTCGTACAGAAAAGTGGACCCACTAGGCGTGGCTTAGGTCAGTAACAATATGGCGGACAATTACACAGGTCACGCACTCGGTATTATTGCCGATTTCTATAAATTCTTTTTCAGGTATGAAATTGGAAAATAATATTAATGAAAGTATTCGGACGAATCAAATACTTGGTTTCTAAGATAAAAATAACTATGAAAACATTTTCAGTCATACGGAACATGATGAAATAAATATGTCTATATAGGTTTGATACTGGGTACGTCCCTTTATCATACCGTTACACATAACTAACCTGTGAAAAGTTATTCCAGTTGATTGCTTATTATCTACACGCGACCTGCTCACACAAATACGTAATGCACATGGAAGCTATTATTATTACAGTATCTTACAACTTTTCCAAAACCAAAAAATATCCACTAAACACACACAAAACACAAGATTAACACCACAGTTGTTAGCACGTCTATACTGACAGTACACACTGAACAATATGGCGGAGGTGATCCCGCTTTTAAAACGTGTATGTTGCATCTCCCCCATACCATATCAGTGCATATTAGGAATCTAACAGTAAACTACCAACTTGATTCCTTGAGGATAAAACGTCACTATAACACTCGAGAATCTCGAAAATTTGAAAATAACACATGAAAACTAGCAACAAACGCTTGAAGAAAAAATAATATACATATATCACTTGGAGTTAAAAAATATAATTGTTTAACTCATAGTAAAATAATCTACTATTGTTAAATTAAATAACTTAAACTATTAATCAAATCCGGATGTACTTTTTTTGTGGTTTTGTTTTGTAACAAGATTGAATAAATAACTTCAAATGGTTAAATGCACTTATGCAACTTACGTGAAAATATGCGTTAAATGAGCACTTTTTATCTTTTTCTATAAGTGTAAATTATTTACTTTATAGCCATGTACCTTTTTTACTGCATTATAGTATTATAATTACACAAATCTTATAATAAGATGAAGGACACCGTAATAAGATTATAAATAAGATGGAACGAAATTGTACCTTATTTTTCAGAACAAAGTTTTCAATTTTACTTAACATTATTACTTTGCAAATATACCTACATCATTGTCTTATTTTAATTGTCAAATATATAGTTAACAGATATAATTATCAAACTGACTTGAGGTTTTCTACATTAATAGCACAATTAATAGTTTACATATGAATTCACAATGGAAACGTAATTTATCCGACTTTTTTATACAGTATGTAACGGTTGTGGTTTACAAATAACGACGGCTCTAGAGGAATAATCTAAAAAAAAAGAAACAACCAAAGGAAATTCGGCTCGATGTAGTGCACTAAGTTCGTAGAGAATAAAGTATTTATAATAGTTAGAATAGCAGCGTCCGGCTTCGTCGGAGAGTCGTGGAGGTCCCTAAAAAATTCTAAGAAATTAAACTGCTGTCTAACAAGGCGCCATCTGCTAAGTAAAAGAAAGAAATAAAACCGACCAACAGGAGATCAACAGGTTTTACTTAAAGCCTAATACGCTAGATTAAACACAAACAAAAGAGAAAGACAGACAATTCAATAAAACAACAAACAAATCTTAAAGTAACAGGTGAATGTGACAGAAATAGAGAAACTGTCGCATATATAGTATTTTCGCTGTAGCTTTGCGGTTAAGTGATTAGCGCTTAATTTCAGAAATCACATACTCTTATAGTGTTGTCCTCTTCTAACATTTTATATTATACCTACCTAAAATATTGGGCATGTCTAATCGCCTCGAGCAATAAACAGGTAAACAACACCATTAAGTATTGTTTGGTGACAATGGAATAATGAGCTCCCTTTTGTTCAAATGTAAACTTTTAAATAAGAAGTCAGGGGTTCTAAACCATTTATTTTTTATAATTGTTACATTATATTGATATCTCCTCATTACCACATTTATCGTAATCAATAAAGAAGAACGTTCTTGCAACGAGTGGCCGAAGCGACGTCTAATTGCTTTATTTATTCTAATAATAACAATAACAAACTCATTAGTGATAAGGGAAAATGAAAATAACATTATTAGCCAATTGCAATTTTAATGACGAATACCTATGTAGAAATTTTAAGTACCACTGACTTTCACAAATATTGAAGCATACAGTTTGCAAGTGGAAATCCCTAATCACTTAACCGCAAAGCTACAGCGAAAATACTATAGTTACGTGCGTTAGCAGCAGCCTCGCTTAACAATAAATAAGGCTCGCAATTAATGTGTCGGATTTCAGGTATGCTTTAGTTACACCAAAATTAAGGTTAACGGTCCAATTGAGGATTGGCTACTAAGAAAGCTCTGCGTACACATATCACTTACACACGGCGATTTGAACTAACTTAAACTAAGATTAAAGAGGTAAGTACCTCCCGCAAACCTAAAAGGCCTTTTGTTTTCGCGTCAGCCGCTCTAAGTAAATCGCCCAAGCCCGTATTGAGCTGGTTAAAAACGTTCGGTTGAGGAGAGTACACCGAATAAAAATTTACTTAAACACTAGAGATCAAGCTGTTCCATGTCATATGTACTTGAGCTTTATACGTATTATCACTGAATAAGTTACTTAAATGATAAAAGCTGTAATCTGTAGGATGCAGTTCCGAGAATGAAAGATTTCTGCTAGCGACGATATCGACAGTTCGAGAAGTTAGGTAACCCCAGGAGTCCTCTTAGGGAAGGTGTGCGAAGAAGAACGGAAGGCGATAGACTCCCTCGAAGAAGTTATGAAGCATAACCAACCCCTGTTAGACGTAATGTCCATCGGTTGTCTGCAGCTTAACCAATGCGAATGTAGTATTTAATTGATAGGGAAGGTTCTTAATCAGTCACTCCAGCACCCTCAGGAGTTATCCAGGTATAACACACAGCGAGAACATAAGGTCACGCAACGTGCTAAAAGCATACGTGACAATTAGAATTAATACAAGCCGGAAAAGAAAAGAAAGCAAGGTGTACTGAAGGTGAATTTAGCCGTATTTAAACTTAACCACCAATATGAATTGGAAATCTTGAATCACACATTAATAATTTTTGTGTAAATTTCAACTTCAAGATGCACCTAAAAATCACCCGTACGGAAGAAAAGAAGATGTCCGCTGTGCGTCTAGAAATCTTAGCCGAATTGTATTTTTCACCAATAGCAAATTAGCAAAATGTGCACCAAATACGACTTCGTCGTAACATATTACTCGCGACACACGTTTTAAAACGGCTCTCGACACACGTCCTACCTTCAGAAAATAAAACCGTAACAAGTAGACATTCTGTTCCTTCCTATTTATCCGATAGCAAACTACGATTTTTGTATAAGTAAATGGCATTTTTTCACGACCTCAGACTTTGGGTCGATTCTTTTTACGTTTTTTCCTCGTACTTACTCAATCTGTTTTACAAAATCATTCGAGTTTCGCTCTCCTGTTTTTTTAAGATGTCTCTCGTTAAATTTTTAATAAAAGTCTGTACTCGAAAGACAAACGAAAAAACAACCGGCCAAGTCTGAGCCCCCCTCACTCATACTTAAGAGAAAAATAGCACTCTCAATGAATTTTCTGTAAGATCAATTTCACCAATTTAAGGAAGTTTCGGTACAAGAAATTGTGCATTCAATTTTCATATTTTTCAAGAAGAACAGTACCCTCTTCACTATGTAATAATATTGTCGTCTACAAGTCGATCCGATACAAATGGAAGTATATTCCAACAATAATATCTACCAGTGGCGCATCTGGTTTAAAACCATTTAATATGAACAAGGTTAAAGGATATATCTATTTAATGTAATGAATGATTATAAACAATGCTATGCTTTCGTTGACTTGCTTTGTATACTAGGTTTTTACTATGTGGTATGCACTAAGTGAAACCAATCTCTATATCGTATATCGTATAGTAAACAATTTGTTTATATTCTGTAGTCAAGTTATACAGGGCTTCTATATGT
Organism: Abscondita cerata; assembly: GCA_030710515.1. Classification (NCBI taxonomy): domain Eukaryota; kingdom Metazoa; phylum Arthropoda; class Insecta; order Coleoptera; family Lampyridae; genus Abscondita; species Abscondita cerata. Next base: position 376,174 of record JALBCR010000483.1, read on the forward strand.
GATTGTCTCATTATGTGAGCGTTGGAAAATTTTGAAAATGCAAGTTTCCCACTTAAATTGATGTGAATTCATTTCTGCTAATGTTATCATTTGTTAGTTATTTTATCATTCCGTTGTAATTATTATCCCTGGTCGTAATTGTGTGTTGTTCGCCGTTTATCGTTAATTTTGTTCATTTAATCGCTATATTGATGTGACAATCATTTATAGAAACCCTGAACAAGAACAGTCAGTTTATAATTTTTCGTGATTGGTTTATCAAACATCGGGAGTTAAGCTACGATTTCAAAAAGGAAAAATTTAACACTTTATCTATGTGTCAATGTATAAGTACTACAGTAACATCACCAACAGTGTACAGTCACGTGCACAAGTCACGGCAAAAAAGGAATCTTCGTGTAAAAACGTGCTATTTTACTTCGTGACAAAAAGTTGGAGGTCAGACTTAGATGTAATACACTTTAAATTATGAACACAGTATGTACTTTACATTGCATGGTTTTTGTCACTGCTAACTTTTGTTACACTGTTTGAACAGATTTGGTTTGCTACTAATTAATGACACATTTTCATCAAAAGTGTACGAATGGAGTAATAGTGTCAGTTGTTAAAATTGAATTATTTATGTCCGGTTTCATAAACGTTAAGTTAAGCCTGTTGCTAGGTAACTGTCCTTCTGATTGGTTAAAATATAAATTTTAAGTCCATTAATTGGCTAATAAATTATTAAGGGCTTGTTAACAACTAATTATGCTTAATTAATATTGTAATCGTTAAAATAAATAAAAACAAAAATCTAGAACAAGTATACAGTGTGGCTAAATGAAAACGAAATGGCGACCATGTCGGGTTCGTAAAGATTTTTAAACAGAAAACGCTTAGACACGTCAATTTAGATTGCTACGAGGAAACATTTTCAGAGTATAATACCACCTCTATCTGTCATCCCTTAATCAGGGTGAAACTAACCTCAAAATTTTTAAATAGAATAGTGGGTCGAGTTATACCTTGTTTGAAAGGTATTTCGATTCTCTTTATGGCTATACCTTGTTTAAAGGATTTGACTTCAGCGGTTCTCAAATTATTGACTATTTTAACATTTTACAGTTTGTTGGAATATAAATCGCAATTCTTTGTCAAACTATTAATTTATTAACAATTATACATAAACACTAGTCCAACAAATGCTGAAAATGGCCACTATGTTGATACATGTAAATTCGGCATACTTATGAGGTCATCGGTATGAGCAATTTACTTACCAGGCAACCTGTTCTCTATTCTATTAACCTTAAAATAGTCAATAGTTTGAGAACCGCTGAAGTAAAATTCTTTAAATTAGGTATATCCGTAAAGGGAATCAAAATAACTTTCAAACAAGGTATAACTCGACTCACTATTACATTTAAAATTTTGAGGTTAGTTCCACCCTGGCTAAGGGATGACAGATAGGTGGTATTATACTCTGAAAATTTTTTCCCCTGGCAATCTAAATTGACGTGTCCGAGCGTTTTCTGTTTAAAATCTTTACGAACCCGACAGGGCCGCCGATTCGTTTTCGTTTAGCCACCCTGTATATGTAGTATCATTGGTAGTATGATTCAATTGGGTGAAGTACATAATTGACAGTTTCTGTTAGTATTTAGTATGACAATTTACCTACTAAATTTTTGTGTTTTGTTAGTTTCAACAAACTTATAAATTAATATATACCACGTAATTCACATTATTATTCTATTCATGTTCGTCATAATAAGCTCATTAATTAGAGGAAAACCAAATTTGTTAAAAATCCTGAGTCCACGAAACTTAAAGCAGATATAATTTTGACTTGTAAATCCCTATGGCAAGAGATAAAAAAAATGCACTGTACATAACAATCTTGCGTGTGCCATTTGAACGATTCTCTTACCCAGGCGAAGTTGTGGTATGTTGGCATTTTCATATAAAAACTACAGAACAAGGTCTGCTGGGCCGTCTAGTAATAATATAATGTTTTTATATTTTCACGTACAAAATACTTATTACTATAATTATAATATTTCAAACATATGGAAAGTTTTGCTCGAGATTTAAGATGAAATTAACACGAAAGACAAGAAGTTTTATTACTAAAAAGAAATTCTTTTAAAAAAAAACTCTTATACTGTATGAGAAATTACTTCTAACTTGTACAAACTTTAATTTAACCGTGGCGAGAATATTATTACAGTATAAATAATTAAAAACTAGCACAGAAGAATAATTACACAATCAATGTAGACTTTTGTTTTCATACTTCTGTAAGTTTTGATATTTGAAGTTTTCAATCAACAACAATGCGGTTATATCAGTGACATATTTTTAATATAAGAAAATTAATCTAAAGAAACATAAAAAATTGTTTTCAGATAAGCGATACGTGTCGTAAAAAACCAGAATAACACGTTAACTATTGTTAACATATAAATGTAGATATATCTCAAAATACATTTCAATTACTTAAGGCTGTCGTTTACCCTAATGTAGTTCTATACTCTTTACATGTAGTTCTAAAAACAGTTTTTCTCTTAATCTAATTTAGATATCAAAACTCTAAATACATCAATCGATTTGTTGGCAATATATCTATCATAACTGTTTTTAGATTTTGCGTAAATCAATTTTTTCGTAGATTATTTCAATTAAAGTTCTTGGAATAATTAAATATGAAATTGTAAGAGTTAGGAGTACTTTAAAGAAAAACTAAAAACAGTTATGATAGAGATTGCAGTCTGTTGTGTTTTAAGACCTCGATCAAAGTTTTATTGTTCCAATTTACTTAGTTATTTTGTTTTACGAAAATTATTAATTACGCCTATGAAGTATACAACCTTTCTAACATGTTAAAAATATCCCGTTTGCTAAGGGAGCAGGTAAAGAATCAACAAATCTTTGGCTAAAGCTTAAAGAATGGGTAACAATAGGATTAAAATATGGTAATTCAAAATGTTTTTGTTTATGATATTAAGGTAATAATTTGAACAACTGTATGTATATTTTCAATAGTCCTGTTAATCCCTTAGTATATAAATACCATGTTCTGTTGGCCAAATTTAATCTTCATAATATCTATTGAAAGAAATAAACCTATTTAAAATCAAATAAAGCATATTGCAATTTCTTTTGTTACAAAAGCAATTTACAATACAATACGGTATTAATTGTCTTTTGTTTTAAACTTTGGCCCTTGTCAAATTCATTGAAGAAAAGCAACAATGTATTTCAAAAATGGGGAACGAAAAGTAAGTACCTTCATTTCTATGTTTACAAATTAAAAATCATTATTGTGTTTTTCTTTGATTCTTACGGTGCTATTACGGATTTTATTTATTTTTATATCGATTTTGGCTTACGACTTTGGATTACGATTTTGGATTGCGATATAACGTTTTGGAGATTGTTAGCGTACAATTTCGTTTACGTTTTTTTTAAATATTTTAAATTTCGTTTTAATTTATTGTGACTGTGCCGTGTGGACTTCAATATGGGCCATTATAACAAGTCAACAAACAAGACTTGCAACGGTAGACGCAAGAAAAATGCTGGAGCTAAAAGCTTGAAGTCATTTCGTGAAAAAAAGGTAAGTTTGTAGCAATTATATTTGTTAACACCATTTTAGATAATACTTATAGCTGATCAATTAATCAGTAGCTGCTAATTAATTTCACATAAAACTTACAAATAGGGTCTGGAGTTTGTTCATGTTTAGTCAGTTGTATATTACAAGGTACGATTGTTTGAAAAAATTTTACATAATTGAAATCTGAATTATTTGAATGAATTATCGAATTACGAATTAATAGATATTTATATAAGAGTCAAGAAAATAAGTCGAGTAATTTACGACTCAGAGTAAAGACACTTTTCTGACGAGCTCACGTATATTGTTTTTTCTGAAATCCTAAATTATCATTAATTTCTTGTAAAAACTTGTAAGGAGAAACTTCTTTATAAATTATCTAGTAAGTGTAAACACATTTACAGTAAAATTTTAAACCTCGATATGTATAGGACGGTCAGGCTCTAGGCAAAAATTTGTATTGATTCACTATCACGTACAATATTTGACAAAATAGTAAAAAAATGGAGTGTAAAATTTTCGTTTTGGAAACTGTCACATAACTACCCATATTATTTCAAAATATGTGTTCATACTCGTAACTTGTACATTTTAGCTTTGTAGGCGTCAATTCAATCTGAGGTTTAAAACTCGGTGCTTATGTTATATAAATACAGCACTTATTATGTTTTTCAACAGGTTGGAAGATGCAGCACGTTCATCAGAATGTTCCACCTCCAGAGATACTGTTGTTTTTAATGAATTTGAAGATCATATTGAGGATCATCCCTTAGAAATATGCACCGAGACCAACGCAAACGACGATTTCGTAGCAGTAAATAAGATAACTGGAAGGAGAATTGTAGATCTAGCACACCTACTTGATGCTTTGAAATCAATACACCATAAAGGATTTGGATGCTCCTTTTTTGACATGAATGTAATAGCCGAAAGAATGGTTGGGTTTCAAAGCATAATTAAAATGAAATGCAACGTTTGTAATTTAATCAAATGCGTTGCAACTGAGAACATAGAAGATGGTAGTTCTCATATGAATATAAACTCATCTGCAGTAAACGCAACCATCACAATTGGAGCCGGTTATCGACAATTGCAACAATTTTGTAGTGCATTAGACATCCCAGTAATGTCTAGTAGAACTTTTGTAAAACACGAAACGGCAATATCAAAAAACATTATGGAGCTTGCAAAAGAAGAAATGAAACTAGCCGGACAAGAAGAAGCAAGAATTGCCAGAGAAAAAGGAGACATAGATAAAAATGGAAACGCCATAATAACAGTCACGGCCGATGGGGCATGGAGTAAAAGGTCGTATAGAAGAAATTATAGTGCGTTATCTGGAGTTGCTACAATTGTGGGACTAGAAACAAAAAAAGTGTTATATGTTGGAATAAAAAACAGATACTGCATGATATGCGATGATACTCGCTACCAAAACAGGAAAGAATCGCACACCTGTTACAAGAATTGGAGCGGAAGTGCTACCGGGATGGAAGCTGCTGGGATTCTGGAGGGGTTTAAACTATCAGTTGAACAGCATGGCCTTGTATATGGAAGATTAGTGGGAGATGGAGACAGTAGCGTGTTCAGAAAAATTTGTGAAACACTTCCATACGGCACAGACACCATCGTTGAGAAAATAGAATGTACGAACCATATTTTACGAAATATGTGCCATAAAATAAGAGATCTGAAAAATAAAACAAGATTTAGAACTACATACAGAAACAACATTGTTCAAAATGTAATGCGTCTTAGAAATGGTGTTACATGTGCAATTGCGTATAGGCGCAGTCAGCAAGGAACAATGAGAGAAAAGTCAAGACATCTTGAAAAAGACATTTTGAATTCTATATACCATTGTTTAGGGATCACAAGAACTGCGAAGCTTATTTTTGCAGTAATAAAGAACAAGATATAAATCTTGTTCCTGAATACGAACAGGATGGTATTTTCAATGAACTGCAGCTAATAATTCGAAATGTTGCAAATCATTCAAATAGTTTGATTCATAATTTGAACAATAATGGAGTAGAATTGTATAATTCTTATGTCGCAAAGGCAATTGGAGGCAAAAGAATTAATTTTTCCAAGCGTGGGTCTTATCAAACCAGGTGTGCACTCGCAGTGACGGAATATAATACGGATGGGCAGTATCTGAAAAAATTAATTAATCTGTATACAGGAAAAATGCCGGGACATTATATTGAAAAATATTGTGCTCAGGAATTAAGAAGAATAGAAAATAGAAGAGCAAGGAGAATTTTGAAAGCGAAACCCAAGCGGAAATGTAAAACTTTTACGGGACCTGATGATAATTACGGTTTCGAATTAATATCAAACACGCCAGATATTACCGAAGACGAGTATGAAAAAAGAAAAACAGAATTTTACAACATTTGGTGACAGACGAAACGGCCTTAGAAGAAAATACCCGAGGTCAGAGTAAATCGTTGCTGTGGAGAAATGAACGGTAAAAATTTTTATATAAGAAAATCCCAAAAGTCCCTTTGAAATTCGCAGCAATTAAAGTGTTAAATACCCATATGTACTTATGAATCCATTTTTAGCTTTAATAAATATTAATAAATAAACTATTTACGAGTTTATTTTACATAAACTGAATCATTATTTTCTTACAGATTGAAACGTCTAACTGCATCAATGTTTGGAAAAATCATTAATCTACGGAAAACGACGCCAAGAAGTAAAGTCGTGGAACAAATACTTTATAATTCGTTTGTGGGAAATAAAGCTACACGATATGGCCACAACACAGAAGGCATAGCGAAAGAAACTTTTGAAAAGACTTTAGAGTCAAAATCGATGAGTGTGGAATGTTTCTCGATGTAAATTTGAAGTATTTGTCAGCGTCTCCTGACGGAATAATCAAGAGTAATAATGCAATAATAGAAATCAAATGCCCTTTTTCTGCAAGGCACTTGAGTGTCTATGATGCCGTATTGGACAAAAAAATTATGTTTTTAAAGATTAATAAAGAAAGTAAACAATTAGAATTAAAAAAATCATGCGTATTTTCATCAAGTTCAAGGTCAATTGCAAATACTTAATAAACAATTTGCTTATTTTCTAGTTTACACAACAAAAGATTATTTTGTTGAAGTAATTTATAGGGACCCAAGCGTTTGGAATAATAATGTAGACAAATTAAAAATTTTTATTTTGATTACTTATTGCCCGAGATAATTGATCCTAGAAAAGCAAGGGGTTTGCCTTTGCGACCTAATAAATGTTAAATTAATAATATATGTATAGGTATATGTTCCTAGGATCAATTATCTCGGACAATAAATAAAAACCTAAAATTGCAATTGTCCTTGAACATATTTTAATATTCTGTAAACACGTAATTATTAATATATAACTTGTATAGTATTATTAATCTTTTATTTTCTCAAATCAATAAGTTTATACTTACTAATAGTTTTACAATACCAGAACCTTTAAAAACTAACAAAGAGTTTCTACCTGCGTACCATAAATCTTATCTTTACGACGATCAATGGTTTAAAAGACACACTGACGTCATTTAAGAAAGTAAATTTTTGCAGAAACTGCACGTTATGGTGGTTGCTTGTTATTAGGGGCTTGGTCAAAAATTATTTAGGTAAACGACACCCTTAATTGCATGCAGTAACTATACCTACCTAGGTTATCAAATCAATTTCAATTAAAAACCATCAATTAAAAGTTTAAACGTGTCTACAGTACTCAATAGTTAATGGCACATATACAATAAACTTCACTTTACTTAACTCGTGGCAAATTGGCATTGGTCGTGGATGTGTAGTTCACAATGCGACTATTGCAATTGCTACCTTTCATAACAACCATCTTTTCTAATTCTTCGCAACTTCCATTTTTGATGTTTGTTCACAACCCTCGATTTTTTGACAACGGCTACTTTCAATGCCTACTTTTTTCATAACGCCCAATACAGACGGTTTTCACAATGCCCACATTGTTTATATCGGCCACCGATTTTAATTATAAAAGAGTAAAGAGACATTTTTACAACGCCCACCGTCTTCATAATGACGATCTCTTTGACGTTTGTTTATAACGACCAACTTTTTTACAACGGCCACTTTCGTATATGTTCACAAAGCCCATTTTTTTCATAATGGCCTTTTCTTTACTACGGCCACCATGATCACAACGGTCATCTTGGTTATATGGTTCACCGAGGCTTAGTTACAAAACTTACATCGGCGTCTATGGTGCGTGTTACGAACATAGTGTGCGTTATGAAAGAGTCCGATATACACTTTCGGAAGTAAGCATCGATGTTCAATATGAACAAGGTGTCATTAAAACTGTAGGTGGCCGTTGTGATCACAATGATCGAAGTAAAAAAAGACAATGGTATAAGTTGTGAAAAAAGTGCGTTGTAAATATATATAAGAGTGGCGGTTGAGAACAAAGGCAAGGGAATCCGTTATAAGCAATGTGGAAATTATGGAAAGCATCGGTATTTTAACACGTTCACTGTCCGTGAATCACATATGAATCATTGGACATAGATACTTGCACGCCTATGTATCATATGTGATTCAAGTGTGTACTTTCTTAAAGTAGTAGTATTACAACTGAACGTCTAACATCTGTGTATTATGAACTGACTGGACGTGTGAGGAGAGTACAAAAAAATTATTTAGTGTAATGTTTTGAACGAAAAATGTTTCATGGATTTTGGTTTTTGTGCTAAGAAAATAGAAACAACTTTATTATTATAATATATTATTTTAGTGTTATAAAAGTACATATCTCGTTTAATGGAATAAAAACATATTCTACATTATATTTAGGTACCTACATCAATTATTTTTTGTTTTTGTGAAAATTCTCAAAACATGGTATTTCCACAAATAATACATTCAGTATCAACTTGCTTCGCTTTCAATGATTCTTGTTTGGTACCTTCTGCTTTTTGAATATTCGTATAGCATTCATGGCATCGTTTTCTTTTAATTTTTCCGTCTTCTTTTCTGGAAATTTTGGAAAAAAAATGATTATTTGAATTAGTTGTTTTTTGTTTCCTGCAGGATTTTGTATTGTCTTCGCTTGCTGCTTCTGAAATAAGTGAGTAAATTATTTGTTCTGTAAACTCCAGTAAAGTTTTCTTTTCTCTGGTGATTTCGTTGTATAGTATATTACTGTTATTCATAATTGACCCAAATATTAGTTCAATTGCTACTTTTTTATACCAGATAACTGATTTTCTTATAGGAGAGTAGTAGCTACTCATTTGATCCGAAACGTCGATTCCTTGTTTTCCTGCGTTATAATCCAGTATTGCTTTAGGTTTGACAACTTTGTTACCTTCTTTATTTTGTTTCCCAGTTTCTACCATACTGTCATCATGACATGTTGATAACATCAACACGTCTCTTTTATCGTGCCATTTCAACACTGTAATCTTAGAATTTGTCTGCATAGCAACACATTCTCCTTTTTCAACTTTTTATTTACTACTTCTTTAGGAATGTTTTTCCTGTTTTTCGCAAAGTTCCACATAAATCAGTTTTTTTAATCAAATAATTTGCCAATAGTGGATTGGTGTAGAAATTATCAGTAATTATCAATCTACCCTCATTCAATAAATTTTCAGCCAAAGTAACCACAACTGATCCCGGCTTGTCTAAATCAGGTAGCTGAGGGTCTTGTCCACAATAAACTGAAAATGAGTACACAAATCCCTTCACAGTGCAAAGTTTATAAATCTTTACCCCATATTTACTAGCCTTTGAGGGATTGTACTGCTTGATTTTCAGTCGTCCTCGAAAAGGTACAATGGTCTCGTCAATAACAATAGTTTCACCAGGTACATATATTTCCTTCACGTTAGACATAACTTTATCAATTAGCGATTGTACCTTGTACGTTCTAGATACAGGTTCATTATTGTACAAAGAGTTATCAACAAAATGCCAGAAACGACGTATTAATGCGAATCTGTTGTAAGATATTCCGGATTCATGGATATACGTGGATACGAGATTATACCCATGAAAGCTATTATACCCAAAAACTTTTTGATTTCTGTCACGTTTGTCTCCTTCCATCTATGTATTCTACTACTTCGACTGATTTTCTTTTTATTAATATATTCTTTAGCGTATCGATTGGTTTCAGTTACCATCAACTACAAAACATCTTCGTTTATAAATTATATATCTATTGGCTTAACTTCTTTTTCAGATGAAAATTTGTCCATTTGTAAACCATTTTTTCCGGTAAAGGGATATCTATTCAACTGTTGAATATTGCAGGACCACTTTGGAACAACAAGATTATGTTGCAATGATTCAATTTCATCAGTGTCACCTTCAGGTAACTCGTTGGAAATAATGTTCGGATCGTCAATGCTATCCTCACTATCTTCAGAGTAATCAACATCGCTTACTTCACTAAGATAATTAGCATAATATTCTAATTCCGCTTCCGTCAACTTTCTTTTTGATGCCATAATTTTCAAAAGTTTATCTTCAAAAAAGCAGAAAATTTGTAGGTACGAAATAAAAATTAATTATTGTTACCTTTGACTTTATATATTTATTGTTGCAAAAGAATCGTATTTTCACGGCACAAACACAACCATCACAACAGAATAAACGCCGAATACTACCTTTGCATTCATCACGAAGTGATTCTAACATGCATCAACTTGTTACTGCATGAGCATATATGATACATAGACTTGAATATAAATATAATAAGTACATACGTCCATGCATCATATATGCACATACTGATAAGAGATAAGAAATGCATAAATAATTATAAGTTTAATATTGTAAACAAGATATTTCATTATCTAATTGGATTGTTCTTCGTTGAGGAGTGGCACCAAAAAACCATTAAGACGTTTTTCAGGCAACGTTTTGTGCAGCCGAATGTGCACTTCTTCAGGCCTCTGTTTATTAAAAAGAAAGAATACATTTAACGGTAAGTTATATACATAAACATCATATCCTTAATATATTAATCTAAATTATAGGTGATTGACTCGACTACTTACTTAAAACAAATAAATGGTCCGCCACTTGAATAAGTGTAAAAACACATCGATAGTAAACAAACACAAAATAAATAACATCAAAAACTCATATGAATTAATAGATACCATACAAGATACAACAATACCATCCAATTATAAATTAATTTCGTTTGATGTAAACTCTTTATTTACAAACATCTCCAAAGAACTAACAATAAACTTAATACAAAAGTATTGGGATGATATAAAAGCATTTACTACACTAGATTTAACATTTTTCACACACATTGTAGAGTTTTTGTTTGATGCAAGTTACTTCACATGTAATAAAAAAATATACTTGCAAAAATTTGGAACAGCAATGGGCAATCTTGCTTCCCCTATTTTAGCAAACTTAATAATGCACGATTTGCTTTTATACGTTCGTTACAATTTATTGTTTGAACCTATTTTTATGATAAGTTATGTTGATGATGTAATCACTTGCATTCCTGAAGATGAAATACATAATACTCTTAATATTTTTAACAAATACAATCTACATTTAAAATTTACGTACGAGATTGAAAAAGATAATTCATTACCCTTTTTAGATGTGAGGTTGATTAAAGATCAAGACACCAACAAATTATTAACTGACTGGTATTTTAAACCCATGGCATCCAATAGGACTATCAATTATTTATCAAATCACCAACAGCACCAAAAAATAAACATAGTTAAATCTATGAAAAACAAAATAACAAAACTAAGTAGTCCTAAATATCTCACTAAAAATCTAACCTCTCTAAAAATATATTGAAAAATAACAATTATCCTACTAACATTATTAACAGAATCTTATACTATAATTATAACACTAACACACCATCACCAATTAATCCCCTAATTCTCAATATACCTATACTAAAATTATTAATATACCTAACTTGACTAAACACCTTATCCCATTACTAAAAACTACTAACGTCCACATAGCTACATACAATAACAATACTATTTACAACATTATCTACACACAATTAAAAGACAAGACAAACATTCTTGACAAACACAATGTAGTGTATAAAATAGACTGTCTTGACTGTAATAAATGCTATGTTGGCCAAACCAAACAAAAAACACGTAATAGGATTAAAAATCATAAGTACGATTGCAAAAACAAAAAACCAGACTCTGCGTTAGCCGTACACCATATTGAGATGGGTCATAATTTTAATTTTGATAATCCTACGATTTTAAATGTAGAAAAGAATTATAAAAAACGTTTAATAGCTGAAATGATATACATCATCAAACACAATAACAACATTAATTATAACACGGACACACAAAATTTAAGCAATATTTATAGAAATTTAATCACTAAAATAAAATAGAAGAAGGAATTCCCATTATCATATTGTTATCTAGTCATTCATGTTTGTTCGTTTCTACGTATATAGTGTGTGTTTTATTAGAGATATTTATTTACATTTAATTGTTAATTTATTTTGTGTTTGTTTAATATAGATGTGTTTTTACACTTATTCAAGTGGCGGACCATTTATTTGTTTTAAGTAAGTAGTCGAGTCAATCACCTATAATTTAGATTAATATATTAAGGATATGATGTTTGTGTATATAACTTACCGTTAAATGTTTTCTTTCTTTTTAATAAACAGAGGCCTGAAGAAGAGCACATTCGGCTGCACGAAACGTTGCCTGAAAAAACGTCTTAATGGTTTTTTGGTGCCACTCCTCAACGAAGAACAATCCAATTAGTTGATCATTTATAGGAGGAAATATTTACCTTTCATCATATTTCATTATATTCTTTACTTATTTTTATTATTTTCCTACGGACGTGTATTGCACAGAGTCGCAATATGAAATGTTTATGCAACCCTCTGCATGAGTTTTTTCACTTTTACACATAAACGTCAAGTTTCGCTTTTTAAAAGTAAATTTTTTTGACATTCTCACTATCGATAGGTGATACATTTCTTATTTATTATCTAAAATAAAGTTTAGACGTTTAACAAAAAAATGGCACTGTTATTCCTATATTGAACTACACAAATGTGAATGTATTCAATAAAAATAGCTGAAATGATTGAATGAAGATTATCTGTTTGATTATAGTTTATTTATATTTCAAAATTTATATTTTCTTTCATTAGGTACCTTCAAAAATTTTATTTATTTTTATCATTCTTCACAGCTAGAAATCAAAATCTGAATAATTTGAATCTTATGTGATCATATCCTCTCAGGAATGCAATATTCATAATTTAATAAATATAAGTAAATCGTTGCAGGTTTATAAGAAAATGTAATATTTGCAATTGAACGTGCATAATTTCTAGGTGTTTTACCCATAGTGCATAGTAATAATAAGGGTTACCGCATTTCCACCTAATCAAGTATTACAGTAGATGGATAAAATTTTTTTTCATTACATCAACAACAGTTATGAAATTAGTTAGAAATTTTGTAAGAGTTGTTAGGTGTAATAAAAAAAAAATATTACAATTACTTTTTGCACTATTTTGCACAAAAATACGATTCACTCGAAATGGAAAAGGATTTGAAATAGCTATTTATGCACCAAGTGCGTTACTATAATAATTACGCCCAGAGACTCATGAATATGGTTGGATGGGCGTAATCATTCAGTAACGCCGTGAGTGCCTACAAGATTTTATTTTTCAGTTTGTATTTGTTGCGTATGATGCAGGACTGCGGATCTTCAAAAACTGCAATCACCTTTTTTTTCACTAGATTTTGCAGCATCTAGTTGCTTAAACGAAAATTGATGGCACTTTGCGGTGACCAACAAACCAAACAAAAGGAAGATTAGAAACTCAAAAAATGATTTAATTTGCACATAAGCTATTGTACATAAAAAAGTGAGTGTTTCTTGCGGGTTTTAACACGTTTTCTCCGTGAGGGGTCAGCGTTGCACCCAGGTACAAGGTTTCTGGAATGAACCGAAAACCAGCGACACATTACAAACTATAAATATAAAAAATGTCGTTCTTAACAGTATTCTTAAAAACAAATATAATTGGCATCTTTGGGTGCACCACTTACCTACGCAAATACCTATAATATCTGGTAGTCATGAAACAAAAAGAAATTGTTTATTAATTGTCAAATTTGGCATTGAATTGCAATTATGAATGCCTTACCAGAATGTGTATAAGAAAATGCTCAAAAGCTACCGAAAGTTTGCTACTCGTTAAATCGAAAGCAAAATATGAAAAAGAACACTTAATTCTTTGTATACATTACAAATTGTATTTTGTAAAATAAATTTGATTATTCCATAGATCATCATTTAAGATCAAACAAGATTTTGAGGGCGTAATGAATTTATTACGCCCTCTTATTACACCTTGGTTGTTATGGAAATGTTTATATGTATCCTAGGGGTTATCATTCAATTATACTAAAGTGAAAAATAATTAGTTATTTTCAATCACCGATTGATAGACTTTAATCTTGTTTATGTAGACCAGGAGATTTTTCACCCATAAATTTAACAAAGTAAGTTGTGTGCAACTCATTTGGTACTTTTATTTTAGTTACATGAAAAATGCTTGATTTTAGGTACACTTTGCGAAGATGCAAGATTGAAATTGATAAAACTCATGAAACTCTTCATCTTTCATTTGATAAACAGAGGTTGCCTGATAAGGATACAAATCCAAGTCGCTTCTTAGAACCGCATATGACAAATCCCAATAGAGAGATGGAAATGGGTGGCCAAATGAAGTGGCCCGTTTGTCAATTATGATCTGCTGAGCAACCACCTCCTGAGTCCGTTTCTTAGCCCTACTACTTACTTTTTTACGACAAACACTGCCAATTTCTCAGAAATGGTTTACACCTCGAGTTACAGTATGCCTACATTGCTCATAAAAAATTCCATCGCATTCTTCTTGAAATTGATCAGTGAATGCAGTAGCGTCTATGTACGGCCAAACGCCATCGGCTTTACAGATTCCACGATACAAACGTGCTGCTCTTGTGTAAAGATCATTATGAGATATGTAGCAGCGAAATTAAAAAAATAGAACAATTTATAATTGTCTTGCAATTTAAGAAAACTTTCCCTATTGAAACGGAAATTGCAGTTTGATCAGGAAGCTCCAAAAACAACTAATTTGGTTAAAAGGATTAAGAATTTAAAAAAATTGAAGGGTAAAGCTCAAATTCTAAATAAGTTTGTATCAGCAGACTACTTCGTTAAAAAAATTTGCAAATGTCAGAGAACATTCCATAACCTACCCTGTTCAGTTTTTTATTTGAACACTAGTTAGTACGAAACACATTTTCAATTTATAATTTAGTGCCACACTCCCGCATTTAACGCCGAACTATGTTTAGGTCTGGAGACGTATTGGTAATGAACAAAAAAATGTAATTTCGCAACCCTTAAAAAACATTGCTCTGGGATGCGCACCTGCCGTAACAACTTTATCATTTAGTTGCTTAAATAAAAGTGTTCAAATATTGTTAATCATTGGATCTGTGAATTTTTTACTTTCTTTTCAAATATTATATTAAATTCACGTTTAAAGACAAAAGCTGTTGAAACTTCTTTTTATTATTAGAAAAAAATAAATTTAAGCATCTAAATTTGATTGTACATATCATTTAATACTACAGCAGTGTATCATAAATTTCAGACATTTTAATACTTACAATCAAATCAATTACGCTCTACCTCAAATTTCTGTTTAAGAAACGATATTCTCAAAATAAATACTTCCATTGTTTAGTTATAAAACAACGAACAAAAATATCAGTAAGTCTCTCCATTGGTACATATTGGAAACCTTAAATTGACTAATAATTTTAATCATTATCTTCCAAAACTTAATGTCATAAGAACCTTTCTTACAAAAACCACGAATTAACAAATCTATTCTAAACTGGGATAATGAAAATAATTTGGCAACATTAAACTTGTGGCCAAATTAAATCATTTGCTTCCTTAATAAACTCTAACTTAAATTTTGTATTCGATATTTATCAATATTTATGCGGTAACCAGTGTTCATACAAACGGATGTGGTACTTCATAATTTCATTTCCACTATTTGTTTAGTCGGAAGTAGGACCTCTAAAAAGCCACATTAAAAAAGGTATTATAGAATTGCAAATGAATGTTCCGGCAACTTATCTTAATCTTTTTGCGTTTATTATTATAATTAATATTGCCATAACATAATTAAAAATATATTGTTGTGGTTAATTGTTAAAGTTTGATTTTGAACTATTTAACGTGCAATGTACCTAACTATCAGTTACATAATAAACGAATCAAATTCTTATCAACGCTAAATGGATTTTAATATTCCAAGGCGTATGTGGTGGTTACAGAAACATATAAAAAGACCGACTACATCAAACAATTTTCAAACATTCAATATAAATATAATTAGACGACTGCAAGTGCTGCCGTATATGATATACAGAAAAAATATTTTAATTATGGACTATATCGTTAATTGATAAAAATAAAAAACAATTTAACTTGACTCTTAACTCAAATTTGATTATACCTTGATAAAGCCCTCACGTGGAAGGCGAAACAGCGACGTCAAACGAAAAGGTAGCGGCTAGATTCTTATATAGTAACGAAAATTCTAATTTTTTCAACTTGTTCCTAAAAGTAGATGATTTTGAGGCCAATTTTGATTTTGAAAAAGGTATACCAAAATTAGACAAAAAAATTTTGTGAAAACGTATTCATAGCTGTATAATAGTTATTTACGTAACATGTGCGGAAACAGATTCTTTCGGGCATGAGTGCCTGTTTGCAAGCCCGAGTGCGCGTTAGCGCACGAGGGATAGCATCGGCACGAATTCCCGAATACTGTTTACGCACAAGTTGCGTATGCTATTTTTTGCACGGTTTTTCGAAAATCACAATTTCAAATCTGCTACATTATAATATTCCAATTACAAAAATTAATTAGTAAGCTATGGTGAAACGCAAATGCACACAATCTATAATACAAATATTGTAGTAAGCGTCTTATTTTTTTCATTGACAGTCTATATAATCAATTTTCACGTAATTATATAAGTCAAGTATAACGCAATTGAAAAATGCTTAGCGATAGCGAAAGCGAGTATTCCCAAACTCCACCTGACGTACGGGAAGCTGCAAATAATGCACTTGATGTTTTATTACCTCAAAAATCGAAAAGTCGCTATGAAATGGAATTCAAGAAGTTCACTTCCTGGTGCATAAAAGAATTAACAACCACTACTCAGAAAACTGTTTGTTGGCTTACTTTCAAAATATAAGTGAAAAAAATCACTATGGTCCATTTACAGTATGCTGAAATCATGTTTAAATGTAAAGCATAATGTGAATATCTCCAAATACTCTAGGTTACATGCGTTTCTTAAACAGACCACTAAGCATCACAAACCTAAAAAGTCGGCTGTCCTAGAAGATGATCACATCATAAAATTTATTTCTGAAGCCCCTAATCCGAAATACTTACTAATGAAGGTATAAAAAATCTGTTACTTCACAATCTAAATATACGTTATATAGGTGGCTTTAATAATGGGTGTATCTGGTGCCTGCAGACGAGAAGAGCTGTGTAAAATGCTTACAAGCGATATCGTTTTCAAAGACGACATAATAATGGTGTCAATTCCCGAGACAAAGAATAATAAGAGTAGAAAGTTTGTCGTTACCAAATTTGAATGGATACAAATAATTCGAAATTACCTAAAAATAAGAGCAAGATCAAATCCACAAACTCACCGTTTATTTTACACTTATCGTAATGGTATTTGTATAAATATGCCCGTGGAATAAACACATTGGGAAAAGTTCCATCGAATATTGCTCAATTTTTAAACCTAACAAATTACAAAGACTATACAGGGCATTGTTTCCGCAGAACCAGCGCTACATTACTGGCAGATAAGGGAGGCGACATTCTTGCACTAAAAGGCACGGGGGTGGAAATCATCAGCTGTGGCTGAGAGTTACGTTGAGGACTCAACTTGTAACAAAGTACACATCGCAGAAACTCTTACAAGGCCCGCACCATCCTCACTGTGCCTTCCAGGTCCATCTTCAGCAGAAACTCTCACAGGGCCCACACCATCCTCACTGTGCCTTCCAGGTCCATCTTCGTCTCTGCCTACATCAGAATCATCGCAAAACTTTAATCGAACAATAACAGATGTGCAATCGTCTACTTACCCTCTGTCTCAAGCTAGTCAGTTTATGGGACCCGGAGTTTCATTTTCAAAGTGCGAAAATTGCACAATAAATATTAAAGTATTCAATTCTTCTAAATCTAAGAAATAATAATAATAATAAGTAGGGTTATGTACGTTATGTTAATTTTTTACCTGTTCTTTGTTTGTCATCGAAATTAAAACTTGTCCATTCAATTTTATTTTATTCCGTAATTACTACTTCTATAGGATAATATCAAAATTCACAGAATAAAGAGCCAAACATGGGCCAAAACAAAAACGCATTTGTCATCTGACAGCAAGGTAACCTCTTTAATAATCGAAATTTTATTTGAAGAATATGAATTGTTTTCAACCATATACGAAAAAGAAATGTGCGTAAATTGCATTCTAGGTGAACAAAATTTAAGTTCATCAAAAATTTGTCTGTAGAAATCTTCGAAAGTGGAGTGTTTTTTTGTTGTTTTTGAAACACATGTTCCGGAAAACAAAGTTTCGGTGCGTCATTTACGTGCGCTTTTGATAGTTTTATATATAGGGAGTGCAAAAAATACTTTTCCGACGGCTATCACGAAAAGTAAGCGTTTGTACACGGCATTCTGTTCGTGAAAACGTCAAATAGAATGAGATATATATCCAGGAATCTAATTAGCTATATACCTGTGTGTAAAGTTTAAAGCATACTTATCACTGATATTTCACACGACTTTCAAAATTTACAAATAAATAGGTACTTAAAAAAGGTACTTTGAATATGAAGGTATGTTAATGTTTTTAAAAACTTGAGCCACTTGACTCTGCTAACTCGTGTGAAACCTTGCCCTTTCTAAACTATATAGTAGATATACTATGATAATTTTATTTTTACTTTTAGAGATTTAGAGATTATATTAGTTACGTGCGTTCCAAAATTAACGAAACTTGATAATATTAACATAAGTATTTACATTTATATAAACGAAAAAATAGATTACATCTTAAATTTATCATAAAATATAATTGAAGGCTAGCCTTACCTACAAAGAATGATTAGGTAAACTACTACACATTTAATAATTGAGTTAATTTTGTTATTAAGCAAAACACCTAATATTTGATAATTTGAATACGCAATAAAATTATATGAATCATATACACAATTCTCATGTAAATTACAAGTTGAAAACATATAAATATGAATTTTCTTGCATTAATTATACGTTATCTAAGTTAGTCGTAACATAGCCTACAATTACACGGTACTTAAAATTCAACCATTAAAATCGCTAAAAAAAATAATAATACTACTTATTAGGTATGTGCTGAATTAATAAAGTTGTTTGATTACTTTAATTGAAGGTTTCATATATGGATTCGATCTACAGTAACAGTCATTTACTGTCAGTGTAAAATATTTAGAATTTTGTATTTGTACGTGACATATAAGAACCATAAATTGTCAATACTTAATGTGCAATATTTCAAAACTAAATTATCGAACATGTTTTTCACAATTAACTAAACGCATTTCCTTGTTACCTATTATAAATGCAAAACAATTCGGATAGTATTATGAAACGCTATAAAATTGATTTTGCGAGATGAAATTTTACGACATATACACGTACTTTTTGTTAAATCAAACATTTTATAAAATTGTACGCTCACATTTTGCATTGGCAATGCAATTACACGTTTATGGTTTTATCCACGTTAGTGACCGAAATTTCAAAACTAATATACAATTTTTAGTTGATTAATAGTTTAAAAATTAATTTATGTTTGCTATACATACATGTATTTATTCCGCCATGTGCTTACGGAAGCAGTCCGAAGCTTCTAAATCATCAGATTAAGATATATAAATTCATTAATTCACTCTAACTAAACTTTTAAGGTGTTAAAGGTATGATCTTAAAAAATTATAAAATAATTTTTCTTGATTTTCGTTAAAAACACAAAAAAAGAATAGAAAATAGTGAAATTAAAGTTATTCATAATACAATTTTCAGTAAGTTTAATTTAAAAAATTATTTTGTTATATGATAATTACCTAAACATCGTTGCATACATTAAATGTAAAACAGTGTATAAAAACAACAATATCAACAAATCCTTGAATAATTACCCAGACTTCTTTCAGTGTAGAATCTGGCCTGATGTATAAGTTGATTACCTGTCTTTTAGCGGTGTTAGTTATTTCAAATCTTAAATTTGAATAAGTGATCTGTGTAAATGTAATCAAGCTAAGAAAAAAATGTCAAATAAGAAAGAAAAAAATAAAAGTCATTAATGTATAACTCCTGTTAAAAAAGTTTAATTAAAATAGAGTTTTATTTACGTTCAGTAGTTTTATATACAGGGTGGGGCACTACCAACGAATTATTCTGTAGCATTAAAACGAGAAATAATGTAACAAATCTTAAGACATATCGAGATTATTTGAGACCACATTTTAAAAATATTTTGGATTGTGGAGTACCCTCAGAAACACGTACTATTTAAAAGTTGTTTTTTTTAATTGGATCACTTTGTATTTTTTTCTATTTTTAAATTGTACGTTAAAAAATAATTTGTTAACACTGTAAACATTGTTAGAAAAATTTTTAAAATAATGGTTTTAGAAATTATCGTGCCACTATTAGAGCGATTTTTATCATTTAACAGGTTAAAGTTTGTTTGTTTGTCGATTTTTGATGTACCAATTAACGGTTTCTGTTGTTAAACATCAGCAAATTGTGACCAGTGAGAGTGATTCGACTGACTATAGCCCGGGATACTAGCCATAAGCACATTTTTTTTGAAAAATTTAGATTCCAGTAAATCGGAAATTGTTAAACTAGCAAATTTTAAAACATCTCGAAAACTATCAGAGTTAAGGGTTAGTAATCCTAATATCGACTGAAAAAGGTAATTAGTTCCAGCTTCCAACAGGCTACAGAAATGCAGGGTGTTCCTTTTAAGTTAAGCAAGTTATTTAAATTTACGTGTTTCTGGACCACCCTGTACAATCCAATATACTTTTAAAAAATGATCTCGAACAATCTCAATATATGTATGTATGCCTTAAGATTTCTAATATTATTTGTCGTTTTAATGCTACAAAATAATTCGTTGGTAGTGCCCCACCTGTATAGCATTTTTGGCGACCTGAAACTTCAATTTTATGTTCTCCAATTTTCACTCAAAGCAATAAAAAAGTAACAGGATAGAGTAATTTTTATTGCTACCTGTATTTTTTTATTGTAAGGAAAAAATACTATAAATTAAATATATTTGTAAAGCTGTAGATATTCAAATTGTTTTCACAGTTAACTGATCGTAATAATAAACTAAGATATCTAACTCTCTATAATATTTTTTCAAAAATTTATAATACAACTGCACCTATAATTTTTTCTGTTAGGCGTTATTTGAAAAAAAGTTGATTATAGTAACTTTGGCATATACAGGGTGGCCCATTAGTTCGAGGAAGTTTGATATCTCCGAAAATATTGGGGTTGGAAGAAAACTTGTACAAATCAATGAACTGCACATTTAAAAATTGTTGTTGTTTATACAGGGTGTTCCATAAAAGTGCGACATACCAAAGTTGTGTTTTTTTAAATGGAACCACCCAATTTTTATTACAAATTTGGATTTCTTGGGAAATTCTAATGTGACTTTATGCATTATACATAGTGTCTAAAATGGAGGGTTTTGCATTACTTCACTTTTTCTGAGAAAAATTGACGTTTCGAAAAAATTAAATAACTCAGCTATCCTGGAATTTATCCAACTGCCATTTTGTACCTTTAATATGCATTACATGTGGTAACTATAGCTGGTTGTTCACCTTTCCAACCTCGCTTGGTTTTGAGTAATCAGTTATTTAAATTGAACACCCTAAATTCATGGGTAACTTGATTTTTTCAAATGGCACCACCTAACTTTTTATGTGCCGTTAAACGTGGGATTTCATAACCATTCTAATGATAAGGTTGTAGGTATCTAACTTTACAGACTTTTGCGGATTTTTGAGTTGCAATAGTCAAATTAAGTCCGTACATAAATTTAGCTTTTATTGAAGCTATTTTGATATTGAAGTATTACCAATTTTAAAGTGTCCGTTGTAACGGTTGCACAAAAAATTTTGTGTATACCCACCGGCGTATCTAGAAGACCAGAAGGGGGGGGGGGGAGATCACTCATTGTAACATGTAACAATATCTTGTATGAAACGTCAATTTCCGTTATGGCACAGCCCACAGCGGCAGGGTGTCATTAACTTGTAAATGAATAAAAAATGCAAAACTCCGATTCAGAAGACCTTCAGAACGATGTGAAATAACACATTTCGAATATGCAGTAGAATTATTCACAACTACTACAGCCAGATTGCCAATAGCGCATACGCACTCGATTTACACTACACGTTGCACGTTGCTATTATAAACACGTCGCATTGAGCACGAAGCGGGAATTACTGCTGAAAAATATTTTCGCTTCGCGTAATAGACACGATTGCGGTCATATGCGGAGAGTCGATCAGGCAAGGGGGGGATTTGAACCCCCAAAACCCCTCCCTGGATACGCTGGTGTGAACACCTCGACCACGAAATACTTTTGTGTCTTGGAGGTTATAACGCCTCGGTCGCAAACGGACTTAGCTATAATTTTTCTCTCGGATCACTAATAGTTACCAGTGTGGGATGCATGGAGGTTGGTGATACATATATATCTAATACTTTGTAAGTGGCTTGTTATTGCTGAGTCCAACACACTTTCCCTCTGCGAGTTTTCTCAATACTGCTGTTTTTCCGAGCACACAGGTTCAAAATATTTCGATTTTCCGACCTATTGTTTTTTGATATACAGTGCTTTTCATTTAACATTGGTCATAAGATTTTACATGTTAATATTTCAAACCATTTATGTTAATTATAATTAACTGGTAAAATGTCTATTAGAAAATATTCTTATACTCATTTGTAAGTTTTTCATTCAATAAAGAAAAAACCAAAAAATATCATCTAAGGGACTTTTGTAATTTGACTTGGTTACCATGATAACGAAATTATCATTCAAATTTTGTTTATTAAGTTTGAGACATTTTGACACGTTTAATTTTTAAATATTGAACAGAACGTGTCAGTTTATATCGTAATCCTCCTCGAGACGATATTTTTTTGTTTTTTCTTTATTAAATTCAAAACTTACAAATGAATTTAAGAATATTTTCTAATAGACATTTTACCACTTAATTATAATTAACATAAATGGTTTATACCAGATGTCCCAAAAAAGTGATGGGATTGAAATATTAACTTGTAAAATCCTATGGCCAATGTTAAATGAAAAGCACTGTATAATAGTATACTTGTGAAATTTATGAAGTTATGTTTTTCGATTTATATTAGTATATAGGGTAAGTAATAATTAGGTTTAAAGTTTTCAAGGGTGTATTTCCTGCCCAAAATATTAAAAAAAGTTGTTATAAAATTTTGTCAAAAAAGGTCAACTGTCGGTGTTGTAACCGTTTAAAGATAGTGACCAAAAACTGATGAAATTTAACTATTATTACGAACATAAAACAGTATTACAATAAATGTTTAAATGCCCTCCATTAGCTGCAATACAGGCATCACAACAATGAATAAGAGAAGCGTACAGTCTCCAACTAGGAGTATTTTGCCATATTTCGTTGGCGCTATTTATTATTCTTTCCACCAATTGTTATTGATTATTGATTTTCTCTCGGTAAACCAACTGCTTTAAACTACCCCAAAAGAAAAAGTCCAGAGAGCTCAGATCCGGACTCTTTGCAGGCCATCTGATTGGTCTAAACCTACCAATGCATCTGTCAGGGTAATTCTGGTCGAGCCACCTAGAGATATTCCTGGCATTGTGCGGGGGTGCCCCGTCTTGATGGAAGATTAAATTTTGTCTCATATTTGATGGCACATCCTCTAGTTTGTGATGCAGGTTGTTATCAAGGAAATGCAAATACGAGTTGGCGTTCAAGCGGTTGTCAAGTTCTTGTAGCTCCAATACTGTATTATTACATATTCCTGCCCAAAAATTGAACGAGAATCTTTGTTGGAACCGTCTACTTCGAGTTACCAGAGGATTATTCAAGGAATAGTAGTGTAAATTTCTATAATTTGTAATACCATCACGGGTGAATATTGTCTCATCAGTCCATATTACCTTCGAAAGGAAGTTTAAATCGTCATTGATTCTCCCACGAAGCTACTGGCAAAAAGCTAAACGCTGATCGGCATCGCTGGGTTGCAATGCCTGAACACCAGTACAATGATAAGAGTGCAACTCTTCCCTACGTAGAATTGGTGACACAAAACTTTGCAGCAATCTCAACCGGGAAGAAATTTGACGAGTACTGGTTGTTAGATTCTCCACAACACTGTCAATAACATCTTTCTCGCATTGGACCATATTTGCCGGTTGCTGTCTTCCTGCCCCTCGAGCTCGATCAAGACCAGCTTCACAAAGTCGTCTGAAAGTTGACATGAATACTGGATGGGACGGAATTCTTCTCGTCGGGAATCGATAACGGTATTCTCTTCTAGCTTCTAGTGCATTTCCGTCGCAAAATCCATATACGTATACGATGTATACCATTGTGAAGTTATCTTTTGTTAACAGAAAGTTATAACACAGTAAGTAACAGTAATTGATTTTCTTATTGATATCAAGCTCAACTGATCTGATAGCATATGTCAGTTTGTTTGTTAGAAACATCTCAACTACAATCGTTTTTCTTTTCCACCGCATTCTCGATAACTTTTTGTTTTCTGTTTCACCGATATCCACCATGATTGTTATCTGTAATTAGTTATTTTTTATGGTCAATTTTCTCGAAAACCGTTGGACAAAACGACTTTCAAGAAGAGTACCTTTTATCTAGAAAACATAGAATTTCAATAATTTTAAATCAAATTGTGAGTTTTTTGAACGGATTATAAAATAGGGCTCAATATTTCCTAGTACGCCCCTGGAATGTACGTTTCAGGTTGTAATTTTTACCATGTTTTATAATCAGCTGATAGCTCGTAATAGTAATATGAAATGTGCCAAAATTTGTTGAAGTAGATATAGTCGTTTCGAAGAAATACAGGTTTGATCAGTTTTTGGACGCCATCTTTAAACGGTTATAACTCCGAGAGTTGACCTTTTTTGACAAAATTTTATAAGAATTTTTTTTAATATTTTGGGCCAGGAAATACACCCTTGAAAACTTTAAACCGAATTATGACTCATCCTGTATATAGTTCGTTTTTACCGGACAGGTTGCCGATTATTAATACAATTAAACGTGTCATAATGTCCGACAAATTAGATGCTGCAATTTTGCAATCCTACAGCCTAAATAACGAGGATATGTTTTGCTCGGAAAAGCAGTAGTTTTGAGAAAAGTCACAGACAGAAAGTGTGTCGTATGTATCAACCTCCATGTATCCTAAACTGGTAACTATAAAGTTGTATTTTACGGCTTTAGTACCTATACAAATAACTGTTAAAATAGGCCACTGCTTTGCAAAAAAACCTAACGGTAGATTACACTGTAGTTTCACCCTCGTTTTACATGCCTATTTTTATTGAAATACAACTTTCTAAAATCTAAATATGACCTCGACAATTGACTTATTAAAATTGGAATGAGCAGTTCTTAAACGTAAATTAACCATATTTGAAAACTTTTGCCACAAACTGCTTCGGAAATTACCCCTAAACGAAATAATGGTATATTACAGGCGAGGTGGGAAATGTTTTATTACAACCGAGGGCCCACAACATTGAGCGCAAGGAATTAAATCAATTAAAGAAACATTTTCCATGCATAGGAAAAAAATTATATTAACAAATTATTATATTAAGAATGCTGCAAAAAACCAAAAGAAAATTTGTCCTATCATATTATTACAGGTACGTAGGTTATTAACCTCTCACTCATATAATTCAATTAATTTTTAATTTAGTTTTTCTGATGTTAAAACAGGAATTGTAAAATGTATATATTTTGAAAAAGCAAGGTTAACCTTGCGGAACATAAAAACGTGTTTTATTTGCCTCGGCTATCGCCTCTGCAACTAAAACATATTCGTCATGAAAAATCAAACTTTAGTACCTTGATACATAAATAAATATACTAAACAATGAATGGGCGGTGATAAAGCAAAGTTAGAATAATGTATTTATTTAATCCGATGCTATTGCCATAACATTAACTGTATAGCAATAATTACGTTAAAATACTAGCAGCACTAGTACTGTTCTAAAAATTATAACACAATTAAATGCCGTTAAAATTATATAACATTCCAACAAATTAGTTGTCTTATACAATGTGTTCAAAATTGGTCATGACAGCATTGGAAATTATAAGAGATAAAATTACGGCTATCTCGAATACTTTTCAAAAAATTTGAAAGAACTGAAAAACCGCTATCCTATCTCTTAGAGTTTCCGATATAGCAATTCTGTCATGGCCATTCTACTTATGACAAAAATAATAAAGGTTAAAATAAAACGTTGTGACGGTAATATTTCGTATGCTCCGTTTACGCGGGCTTTTCGTTGTGTCGACTTACGATAGACGGCGCCCCTCTTACTCCCTCTATTGCGTGTGTGTCAGCGCGCAGCCGATTTTCAGATCACTTTCTTCCGGTAACTGTTGGTGGTCGAACTGGCCCCTGATATTTGCTGTTATGGCTGTCATCATGGGGTAATTATTCCTGAAATTTCATTGCCATCGGTGCTAACCGACATTTTCTTCTAGTTGATGGTAACCTGGTTCAGACGGATATTTTGTCCGATATCACGTTCGGTCACCTTTCCTCACGAGATTGGGCATTGTGTTTCTACAAGAACTTCCCTTTTTTTTCAAGAATACGAAACGCTGCACAATGAACAAAACGATAGCCAGGTCTAGATGTACATTCAGATAGTGTCCGTCCCAACGTGCCCAACCAACCACCCTAAGACGAGATCTCGATCTATCTGACCGAATACACTGAGCTACTAAAGTGGTCTTTAGAGACGGAAAAAGAACCTCCAACAATACCTTCCCAAAAGAAAACCCCAAGTAAAAATAATAAGTACGGCGCACTCCAATCGAGGAGCTAAAACTTGCACCAGCAACAATAAAATAAAAGAATATGAGATCCTTTCTAGAATTTGAAGTATTGGTCACCGGTCGACATAAGTCGTAAGCCTGAGCGAGGAGAAACTGACCAATAACTTCGCTCAGTGAAGTCAGACATAAGCAACAAAATAATAACCATACCTATAGGGAGATAAAAAAAAACTTGCTAGCTAGAGTCAAAGCCTAAACAGATAGGGAGTCAAATCAGAGAATAGTCAATTCCAGTAATATGCTCAATTCGAGAGGAAAGTCAAACCGGATACAGTCATAGTTGAGTAAAGTCAACCAAGGAGAAAATTACGAGTAATCATAGTTAAGAGAAAACAAACCATCGTCTTGGTCATGATCAGTCCGTCCCAATTATCGTCTTTTTGCGTCTCTTCTTACGCATCGGGAAGCAGAGGGATATACTGGTACTGTTAGGATGTTCGTCAGTGAGCGGGTCCTTGCATCCGAATCGGTATGCGCATGCTTCAGATCTTTTATATGCCATGTCCCAAGATTATTGCCTAAAGCATCCTCTAATTCGTAAGTCCAGGGAGAAACAACAGTTCTTACACGATAAGGACCACTAAATTTGGTGCTAGTTTCGCGTTGAACGCGTTAAGGGCAGAAGACAAGAAGAAATTCCGTTTCTAAACCTGATCTCCGACTTGATACTTAACGAAACGCCTCCGCAGATTATAGCGATTTCGGTGTAAGTCATGCTTTAGCTAACCGTTTAAGAATGTGTTGACGAATTCTTCGTTCTTGGCAGAGGGTCCCTACTCGGTTTGGAGTCACGTCAGGAATATTAGGAGTAGTTAGTGAACGGAAGAAACGCCCATTTATAACATGTTCTCTACCGAAAAGTGCAAAGTACGGGGTGCATTCAATCACCTCATGTTTGGCGGTTCGCAACGCACATCCGATCTTAGCGAGGTTAACGTCCCAATGCCGGTGATTAGTCTTAGTGTAAGCGGCGAGTGTAGTTTTCAATACTCGATTTATCCGCTCGGCAGGATTCGCTCTGAGGTGGTAGCGCGCCGTAAATAGAATTTTCACAACCGTACTCGTCACATAGTTCGTGAAGTCTCACTACGAAATTGCACGCCGTTGTCCGTGATCAGATATTGTGGTGCACCATACTGAAGAAATCTGTTCCTCCATAACGGTGGTCACGTAGACGCGGTGGCTGTCCGCAAAGGAAAGAAAAGCGAGAACTTAGAAAAACAGTCAGCCACTACGAGAATATACGAGTGTCCCTTAGTCGAGCGTGGTAAAGGACCCACCAAGTCGCAACAGAGAATTTAGTGGTCCTTATCGTGTAAGAACTGTTGTTTCTCCCTGGACTTACGAATTAGAGGATGCTTTAGGCAATAATCTGGGACATGGCATATAAAAGATCTGAAGCATGCGCATACCGATTCGATGCAAAGGACCTGCTCACTGACGAACATCCTAACAGTACCAATATATCCTCTGCTTCCCGATGCGTAAGAAGAGACGCAAAAGACGATAATTGGGACGGACTGATCATGACCAAGACGATGGTTTGTTTTCTCTTAATTATGATTACTCGTAATTTTTCTCCTTGGATTTGACTTTACTCAACTATGACTGTATCCGGATTTGACTTTCCTCTCGAATTGAGCATATTACTGGAATTGACTATTCTCTGATTTGACTCCCCATCTGTTTGGCTTTGACTCTAGCTAGCAAGTTTTTTTATCGCCCTATAGGTATGATTATTATTTTGTTGCTTATGTCTGACTTCACTGAGCGAAGTTATTGGTCGTTTCTCCTCGCTCGAGGCTTACGACTTATGTCGACCGGTGACCAATACTTCAAATTTAGAAAGGATCTCCATATTCTTTTATTTTATTGTTGCTGGTGCAAGTTTTAGCTCCTCGATTGGAGTGCGCCGTACTTATTATTTTTACTTGGGGTTTTTCTTTTGGGGAAGGTATTGTAGGGGGATTCTTTTTTCCGTCTCTAAAGACGACTTTAGTAGCTCAGTGTATTCGCGTCAGATAGATCGAGATCTCTGTCTTAGGGTGGTTGGTTGGGCACGTTGGGACGGACACTATCTCGGTCAATGTACATCTAGACCTGGCTATTGTTTTGTTCATTGTGCAGCGTTTCGTATTCGAAAATTCTTTGGGGGTTCTTGTAGGAGTAACACAATGCTCCAATCTCGTGAGGTGCAGAAAAACTTACGGTGACCGAACGTGAATATCGGACAAAAATATCCGTCTGAAGTGCTTCCCCGAGGTCTGTTATACCATCAACGGCTAGAAGAAAATGTCGGTTAGCACCGATGGTAATGAAATTTCAGGAATAATTACCCCATGATGACAGCCATAACAGCAAATATCAGGCCAGTTCGACCACCAACAGTTACCGGAAGAAAGTGATCTGAAATCGGCTGCGCGCTAACACACACGCAATAGAGGGAGCAATGAGTGGGGCGCCGTCTATCGTAAGTCGACACAACGAAAAGCCCGCGTAAACGGAGCATGCGAAATATTACCGTCACAAATTTCCTAGCAAGAGGTGAAGCTCGGTAACCAGCGAGAGAACTAGAGTAGTAGCAAAACACAAAGGAAAAAAAAAGACACAAGTAGGGTTTGACGAGAACTAACCAAAGGTTCAAAGACGATCCAATCGGAGCAGAGACAAATGCCCAAATAGTCACTTTCGTGAAAGGATGTTTCCCAGAAAACAGAAATAGCGAGAATCCAAAAGGCTTCTCAGAGAGAAAAAAGAAACATCCAGAGGTGAAGTATCAGTAGCGAAGTCGCCAAAAGCGGATTGCGTAACGCAGAAAAACTACTGAACCTACAAGCATCGCTCACACAATAAGGTAAGTCGAGAGAAGGTACGTCTATACGTCAAACCACAAAACACAAGAAGAAATAGAAAAGCTAAAAACCCAAATTGCAGAAACCCAACCCCAAACTTATGGTCTAGAATCCCCAGCCATTGTGGTTTCGACCTAAAAGAAACAAACCAACCCCCACAACGGATCGCTAGCTCTATAGCGGTAGCCACTAAAAACCCTAAGAAAACCAAAAATGTTTTTATTACGTTAAAAAGAAGAAAAACACACACAACAAATGTAGTACAACCACTTGTAAATTTTAGTTTAGATAAGCAGGTGGAAAACAAAATAATAATAATAATAATAAAGCAATACCATCCGCCTCCTCGCTAACATAGATATACCACAGCTAGAGTGATCGTCGGTAAGCGTCGCGGGTCAGAGAAAAAAAGACAGTTAGTGGTGGTACGGCGTCTACTTAACTTATATTCTTTTTTTTTATGTTTATTACGAACCCCGAATGCTGTTATGGTTTTGCGTGTAAAATAAATATTCTGTCTTTGGTCACGTAGCTGTTTAATGTTTACTTTAGAGATTGCACACGAGAGTAGAGTTTCTGTCGTGCTCTCCTTACGACTACCGTTAATTCGACAGTGGCGCCTAAATGCGATTCCCTTCGGGTTCGATTAAACATAAAAAAAGAATATAAGTTAAGTAGACGCCGTACCACCACTAACTGTCTTTTTTCTGACCCGCGACGCTTACCGACGATCACCCTAGCTGTGGTATATCTATGTTAGCGGGGAGGCGGATGGTATTAACTTTATTATTATTATTTTTTTTTTGTTTTCCACCTGCTTATCTAAACTAAAATTTACAAGGCGTTGAACTACATTTGTTGTGTGTGTTTTCTTCTTTTTTTAACGTAATAAAAACATTTTGGCGCCCAACGTGGGGCGCCGTCTATCGTAAGTCGACACAACGAAAAGCCCGCGTAAACGGAGCATGCAAAATATTACCGTCACAACGTGTTACGAATCTCGCAACTTAAACTGAGTTTTTACATTACTCGATAATATTAAAGACCTCGCTATCGCTATGTTCGTTCTTCAAACTATTATCTCGCGATATGAAAGCATCTAAACGTTACTTGTATCTTAAGTTACTATTACTTAATTATATAAATTATGTAGCAAGATCACTAGATTAAATTGCTATCAATGCAATTAATTATTTGTTACAAATATTGGTTCTACCAAGTCCTATAATAAGTAAGTTCAGATATTCAAAACATAATGAGTAACTTTATGCTATAACTACAAAGGAAATCGTAATATTAGTCTCAAATTGTATGATGTAGAAGTTTTGCCGAATTAGGGGTCTCAAAATATATATATTTAAAAATAATTTTGCTATTAGAACGTAAGTGTCTTAACTTTCGAACAAATTCCAGAATAAACAAGCTAATTCACTACATTACATATTTAGTCAAATGTGGCCTACCTTTAGTCGAAGATTTAATTGCAAAGCAATACCCAGGTAAAATAAGAAACATTGTTGTTATCGTTTAACATTTATCGTGGTCGTACATGCCTAACCACTACAACCTGATATATTTATGACGAAAATCCTGATAAGGTGAAACTTATTATTAATTAACTTAACTTTATTAACATTTATTAACATCGTAACAAAATTTTTCCCAAATATTTGTGCAAAACTTCTCCTTTTCATACTTTATATACTTTAAATTGTGCGTGTTCCAACTACGCAACAACATTTGCAAGAAAAAGGAAAATTGGGATCTATTTAATGACCACCCGTAAAGTTGCTTAACTTTGATGCACGAATGTTTTAACAAAATCTATATTTTAATGTTAGACACGTCAATACTCGTAGTGTGGTAATGAATGCCTCCTTATGTTCCAGTTAAAAATAAGAAAGCAATTATAACTGAACTGCAGTGGGATTATCTAGATGTTGATACCATTCGAATTTATGGGTGAGATTGACTACTATTGCAAGTGATAAAATTAAATAATTTTATACTGAGAGCTTCAAAACCAATCAAACAATTTACTATTTACATACTCAGTATAAATAACGTCAATAATAACATTGCTATCTATAAATTGAAAATAAAATTTGTAGATTACTGTCTAATGTCAGCTAAAATGAATTTTGTGACTGTTCTTGAGTCTGCACTGTCAGTGTGTATATTAGATGGTCAAAGATTAATTAAAAGCGAGAAGTTTTAGTAAGCGACGTCGAAGAATTATTTTTACATCAGACCGTCTACAGTTCTCCACCAATGTTATTTTCAATTTGCAGATGCTATACTCCTACTACCCTGACAGAACTATGTAATATAAATTCTCTAGTAGGATTTGACGGTGCAATGATTCATTACATTCGTATCAATAATAGTAATTGCTTGGCATATGTTGTTTCACCCTTTCTCTTGTTATTCATGTCAAAATTTAATAAATTAAAAGTGAGAACATCATGCACGAGCAATTGTAAACTCAATTTATGAATAAATTAGTTATGTAACTGCTAATACTTATAAAGCTATAAACCATCTTCTTGGTAATACAAATAGGTATATTATAGCTGTATGACCTCAATAAGTATAGTCGTTCAAATATTACACGATCCTAGCAGACGCTCACAAGATTCATCTACACACTGTCCTCAAAATAATATTAACAAGATGAGTTCTAGTCAAATAACATCTATTTTAAAAAAATGTATATAAAAGTTTGAAAATAATGAAATTGACAACATATCTTTCATGCACTAGCTTGTTTCTTCGAATTTCACTCATGCCAATTCAAGAAAATAAAAACCAAGGTAATTCTGACTCAAATAATAAGTGAATGGACTGTAGCTATTTTACTAGAACCCTTAGTACTACTCCGAATTACAATTTACATATGCCAAATGATCATAATTATAAGAAAATGTCATTTTGTTTTCTGGAAATAGTTTTTGTAGGATAAATGATAACAATATTTTGACAAAAACCGACTGCAAAGCCATAATTCCCGCGTGGAACGTTTCTAATACATGAACTTTTTCCAAAGTTTGGTATTAATTTTACCATAATTTTAATCAACTAGGTATAGTATATTACTATGTAAAAACAACAACATTTATTTTGGTGTACATTTATGTCTGTCCCAATTAAAGTAAAATAAATATTTTTACAAAAACAAAATTTAATTAAAAAAGAGAAATATATTTTCAGATATCATGAAGAAAATACATTGATGAAATTCAGTCAATTTGTAAGTTTAAAGTAAATACATTTTTATATCTGTAGATTCCAATCTTTTCTAATAAGCAAAGTTGAATGTGTATTTATTTTTACAAATGAATGTCATTCAAAAATATAAAAGTAGATTGAATTGCATTAAACCAAGTTTATAAAGGTACTTTATAAGTTTAAAATGAAACTTTCGTATACAAATGAACATAGTTGGTTTCTTATGTTTGATATAAGTAAGCTTATTTGTTAAAAGGAAAGAAGTTTTGGTGGAACTTGTTTATAATGATGTTCAACTAACAATAATATTGAGACGTTAGCTTATGTGCTTATAAGTTAATTGAATTTGACTAATCATTAACCACATACCTTTGCCTCAAACATCAGTACAAAAAATTAAAGTTAATTAAAAATTATTTACTAAGAAGTTAATGTAGTTGCGTATGCATTATTCAATAAGTAGCTTCCGTCTTGATATTATCTTGAGTTAAAATGCAGAAATTTTATACTTTTTAGGTAACATACTACAGTACGTATATGTAAACCACAACTACAAAGAGATTATAGCACTGCATGTATTTACTTGGAATATGCCAATCAATGATTTTTTAGGCGATATCAAAAAGTGTAGTTAGTTCCCAAAAGCGGCTATCTATCGATATTTTCTTAACTGACATAAGGATATTATTTGACAACCGATCTCAAATTTTCTAATACACTGCGCCGCAAAATTAATTAATTTTAGTGTATTTTTCCGAAGTGGACATCTGTATAACAATCGCCGGAATTGTAAAACCAGTATTTTGAACCAGTGGAAATTGTTCGAATGGACTGGCTAGCACTGAAGCCCCGACCATAGAACATCTATGGATATTTTCCAAGGCTGATTAAAAACTTGGCAACACTCTCCTAGAGACCTCCGAGTTAACTCTAGATTAATGAAAGCATGGGAAGAAGTTGAGCAACCAAAAAGTTACAAGGCTCATTGACAGTATGCCACCAAGGATGAAAGCTGTTATCAATACTCGAAGAGGCAATACACGCTATTAAGGTCAACTACACGACTGTAACATGCGAATTTGTGGACCAGAAGAATGGCGATTTTTTGGATTTCTTGCAATTTGTTGTTTTTTTCTTTAATTTTTTGTTCATGAATTAGTAAATTAATGTTAATAAGTGTAGATATTAGAGTTAGGTATAATCTAGAAAACAATAAAATTAATTTTTCACAACGAATTTTCGAATTTTATGTTAGTTTTGGTGCAGTGTAGTTATTATAGTTAGTTACCTACATTGTTGATAACTTTCAAAATAAAAATATTTCAAAAATCTTATTCATAATAAAGTTGCCAAACAAATTTTGAAGTTTGATTTTTTGGTTCTCGGCTGCGCCTCGCAATCATTCAACCCGCCGAAAAAGATACCTTTGGCTTGAACAAAACTATTTTAGGCAACCCTAACAAAAGTGAATTTGTAGTACCTACTTAAAAGCGGCCGATAAATATTTTTTTCTGGTCACTTCATTGGCCGTTTTAGGCGGCGCCATCTGTCGAAATTTCCATCAGAAATTGACTTGACTTCCAATTTCAATTTCAGTCGTGGTTACCTACTTGATTATGACTTAACCTTAAATTATAATAAAAGTCGCCGAAAAAAATTTTAGGGGCACGCCACTGCCTATAAATTTATTTCGTCTTTGATTTTTGGTGTCGGAGGCCTCAATCATTAATCTAAACTGTCCTGAAAAGGAGTACATTTTTTTGCCTTGATACAACAAATAACAATTTATTATTTTCAATTTTTCAATTACATTAATCGATTAAAATTTGAACAGGACCCCTAATGTATTAGAAAATCTCTTTCAATTAAAATTCAAGTTGTTAGTAACAACAGATGCATAAATTAAGGTGATTGAAATGGAAAATAGTTATTTGTTTACGGTCGTAAATGAATACGTCCAATGATCACTTTTTAAGATGAGCACCCAAAATGGGTCTTTAACACGAATCACACACTGTTGATGATATATTATTATATCAAGTTCGGTCGACGAACACTTATGGAATTACACTTAGTGTTTTAAAGGTTAAAACAGTTTAAACTGTGCGCTAAAAGAGGAATAGTATATGCTTTAACAAGTATGGCATATTCCGCAACTAGTGGAATGTTTTTCACACGTGCCGAAGGTTCCATTAGTGCGGAATTGCCATTCTAAACGTGTTGCAGACTATACTTTTTCTACGACAGAGGAAGTGTGGATAAAACTGTTAAACAGCTTACCTATGAGATAGTTTTGTCCTTCATTTAAAGTTGGTACATTTATTTCTAGTTACTATCAATTGTTACTGACTTTGATTTTGGTTAAGGTTAGAAAAAGCAAAGCCTTTTATTTTAGGATGAATTTAGAATAACACAGTTAATTAATGTTAGATGGCATAGGTTTTTAGTACATCCAACCGAATGGTAGCTGCTCTCTAAATAATTTGTGCTAAGATCGTTGATTGAGGCGTTTAGGTCCATGGGATTGGCCGGCACGTTTTCCCGACCTAACACCCTTAGACTTTTTCTTTGGGGTCACATTAAAAGTAAATCCAAGAAAATGCCAACAGTTAATTGTAACGACATGTGCGTTTAACGTGCATATCGCTATCTAAAGCAACAGCTTTAATGCTTGAAACGCACGTGTCGATAAAGCCAAGTAAAAACTTGTACAGAAGCATAACACGCAACGAAAGAACACCTGATGCCGCATTTCGCTCTTATTATGAGCTCATCAGAGGTGTATACTTAAGTGCGGTATACAACTGTACAAGACGGCGGTTGGTCTTTTAAACTCTCGTGGAGCAATGAACATAAGCAAAATGTGTGTCTTACGACATCTCGTGTAAAAGCATTTGACACGTATGATTAGTATAAACTAAGAAAATGCCAGCAGTTAATTGTAACGACATGTGCGTTTAACGTGCATATCGCTATCTAAGCAACAGCTTTAATGCTTGAAACGCACGTGTGTCGATAAAGCCAAGTAAAAACTTGTACAGAAGCATAACACGCAACGAAAGAACACCTGATGCCGCATTTCGCTCTTATTATGGGCTCATCAGAGAGGTGTATACTTAAGTGCGGTATACAACTGTACAAGACGGCGGTTGGTCTTTTAAACTCTCGTGGAGCAATGAACATAAGCAAAATGTGTGTCTTACGACATCTCGTGTAAAACATTGACACGTATGATTAGTATAAACTAAGAAAAATGCCAACAGTTAATTGTAACGACATGTGTGCGTTTAACGCATATCGCTATCTAAGCAACAGCTTTAATGCTTGAAACGCACGTGTGTCGATAAAGCAAGTAAAAACTTGTACAGAAGCATAACACGCACACGCAACGAAAGAACAATGATGAGCTCATAATAAGAGCGAAATGCGGGATCAGGTGTTCTTTCGTTGCGTGTTATGCTTCTGTACAAGTTTTACTTGGCTTTATCGACACACGTGCGTTTCAAGCATTAAAGCTGTTGCTTAGATACGATATGCACGTTAAACGCACACATGTCGTTACAATTAACTGTTGGCATTTTTCTTAGTTTATACTAATCATACGTGTCAATGCTTTTACACGAGATGTCGTAAGACACACATTTTGCTTATTAAAAGTAAAGTTTATGCAAGTCCAGTTGATTCAATTGAAGTCCTGGAACAACGTATACTGAGGGATTTTGAAGAAGTAAATCCAGACCATATTCAAGACGCGGTTTGTTCTGTAGAAAGAAGAGATTTGAAATGTTTAGAATTGGGCGGAAGACATTTGAACAATTATTAAGTTAATTAAATTCGATCATGGTTTTGTAGTATCGAAGTACCAAAAAATAAATAAAAATAAGTTTCATTTTCGTTATCTAAACCATGTATTTTGCTTTGTCATAGGCCGTAAAAGACTTAGGGAGGTTCTACTTGAAAATATTAAGTTATTGCTATTTGAAGTTTGTCAATTTTACAAATTTATTGTGGCATTTTTTATAGACTTACATACATTTGCAACCATCCAATTTAAAGAGCATCTATTGAGTATTTTGTTTATGTTTTATTGTTAGCAGTTTAGAACATATGATTTTCCTAACAAACCCCTGTGAGTGGACATATCTCTCCGTAACCATGGCAACTAAGGAAACATAACTCAGACTACTACAAGTTTATAAAAAAACATAAATAAGAACAGTTGCATTTATCTCAGTATCCAACTAACGGAGCATCAAAGCCAACTACTTATCCTAATAAATTAAATAATTCCAATATTTTACATAGAAGTACGTTTTATTCATCTGTAGATGATAGGCATACAGATCATTTGAAAAATTGTTCCAAATTTAATTCTCTGCCGATATCCGTAAGAAAAGTAGGAGGGTTTCATTTGAAAAAATTAAGTTATCGCTATTTGAAGTTTAATCACAAATTTATTGTGGCATTTCCAATAAAGTTACATAAATTTGCAACCATTCAATTTAAAGAACATTCTTCTTGCTGTTATTGCAAAATCTTTTAGGCAATCCGAGACCAAACAGAAATGTGTGATAAATTGGGAATATAAAAAATAAATTGTAAAAACTGTAACCAAGTATATATAGGTCAAATATCATGCTCAGGTAGGTCCAGTCTTGTCATGCATATGCTTGAAAATGGTCATAGAGTAGGCGATATTGAATTAATGAAGAAGGTAGATAATAAAAACGAACTTGATTCTTATGGAATTTTTGAAATTTTTAAAAACCAAAGTTTGCTAATGAATTATTATGATCGGTACAAAGTGAATCAGTCATACGCAAAGACCAACAATTCGCAAACTTATTGATGCTTTTGAACAAGGAAGTCGTGACGAAGATTTTAAGAAGTGACTGATCGAGGTTACATAATGGAGAGCGTGCCTTGCCTACTTTAATTTTTTATTAAAGTTTAACAATTTACACCTTTTTAATTAATTGCACGAACCGTATTTCTAAAAATCAAATCAAATAGTAGTAAATCTAATCATCCACCGTATGAACTGAGTGAACAACAGTGGGCCATGTATAATTGTTAGGTGAAATAAACCGCCTACAAAACTATTTATCTCGTTTTAAATTACTGAAGAAGGTACCTAGAGAGTACTTAACATGCATTTCAATATCTCTTTAAATTAATATTTAAAAAAGCCTCATTTTTAAGAAAATAATAAAAGGTACAGTGGATCAGCTAAAAAAATATTAATAGAATTAAACAGATAACAGTAAAAGAACAGATATTTTGGAAAATGTTTATAAAAAGTCTTTTATAAGAAAAAAACGTTGAAAAAGAAAAAAAGAAAAAGTTGATTGGAAAAAGATAATAAGACTGTAGTCTTGAGGTTCTTCCAGATAGGATAAATCTGGTACAGAGTGGGCAAATAAAACGTGTATTGTCATTTTCCCTCAGAAAACTAACGAATTACGGTAATTGAAGATACTTCTCGGTTAATACAAGGTCAAACTTTTCCATATTTTCTTTATCGAGACAATATCCTTGTCATCATCATCATCAGAATCTTTTAATGACAAATTTTTTTCGGTTTCGTCTTATGTCTCACTTGTTAAACCATTTTTTTTTATTTTCTTGTAAACCTTAACCAGCCTTAAGAGATTTTCAAAATTGATGCGGTGATACGTAAGTTTAGTTAGATGTTGATGTTGAAGGAAACAGAATTGAGTATAATAATTGGTAAGAGTAGTAGAATGGAAGAACGTGACTGCAGAATAATGAGACTATTTAACTAAAAAATTAAGTAATCGAAAATTAGATATTTGTAGGGGTTAGATTGAGGTAAGTAATGGAGTGTATGATGAACTGCACATAAGAGGAAGTTGATGGTGTTTTACAAGATTGGGAATAAAATTGCGCTATTGCCTTTTATTGACACATACTACAATCAGTTACTGTATTTTGTAAAATGTCTACGTCAAAAAAATTACGTTTTTTTTTACTTTTGATAGATAAAAATGTTTACGTCTCTGTAGATTAATAACTTGCAACTTATTGCCGTAGCATTATGGTTTATGACATTTTTGTGTTCAATTTGAGTGCAAAAAAGAAACTTAGAAATTTAGTCTCGAATTATTAAAAAAAAATGTATTATTTGCTAACACTACTCAAATACTAGATTATTTTTATTCTTCCTTTCAACAAATGTATATTATGTACATGATTTAAAAAAATGTAATAATTGAAAATATGCAAACAAATTTAAATGATCATTAAATAATATCAAAAGTTTTATTTTATTAATATTTCATTTAATTTTTATTGTTCCCAACGATAAGGTTTGGTATATGTTATAAAACGGTGTTCATTGACAGTTAAATACCATAATCCAATTTAATCAATACATGTTCAAAGGCTTACAATGATCGGTAATTAACTTTAATTAGGCAACTGAGTTTAATCTAAAAAATAGAAACCATAAAATTTTAAATGACACTTAACATTTTGATTACAAATTTAAAGGCATTGCTTCAAAAACAGTTAATTAGATACTTTTTAATTTAAGAAAATGGTCGATTTTTTTTAACAAATTTAAGTAAGGGTAAGATTTGCCTCATTTTATGCAACATGATTGTTTCTTAATTAAAAAAGAATTAATCGTTTGAACACACAATTCGTCATCAAAGGGATTTCACTTTTAGGTTTTCATAAAATAATAGGTGTTGTGATGGATATAGTTTACTTTAAAGCTTTTTGCTAAAGCAGAATGGTATCAAAGAAACGTGGATTGCTGGTATTATAAACACATTGTTCTGAATTGCTGTTTCCTGTTAAGAAAATGGCGATTTGTTCAACCAAAAGCTATAATTTACTACTCTGAGATGTGACTAAAATAGTAAAATAAAATTAAAGCATAAACTTAACATAACAGCAGATTAAAAACAGAATGAACAGAAAAAGAAAGTTACCAAAAAAATCTCATCATTTTCCTTCCTGACTAGTACGTATCGTTTACTATTAAACCATTCTGAAAGTGAGTAGCTTACTGTTAGGTAGTACTTTGAATTTCCTTGAAAACTATAAGAAAATGGTCATACATCTATAATAAAAATATAATCTCCTAAATTGTTACAACCCTACTTATATCACTAATCCCTGAATAATATTAAACTTAACTTACAAATTAATTGGGGTGCAGATGATCAAATGCAGAAACAACGGCGCCGACTTTGCGGGTTCGAGCAACTTTTGGAACCCACAATATTTATTTTGCGGGTTCCTTGCACCCACAATAATGTTTCCATAAATTTGTATAAGTATAGGAAACAATCGAACTTCCATTCAATGAACTTCAACATACTTCGTTGGGATTTTAAACTTTACACAAACATGATTGTAAAACCGTTTAAATAATGATGTTCCAAAGGTTTTCTTAGAATTATTTACCTGCATTTGCCGTTATCATCAGTACCACATTGTGCGGATTTTACATTTTCTACAGTGCAGGAAGGCAGGCTAACTTTACTAAGAAAACATTTCCTTTATGTAAAGTATAAACAGTTAAGCGGATTATAGCATTCTTTTCGGTTTCTTGAACTACGATCATTTTGCTATTCTAATTTTTCAATTGCAATTTTGGCTTTCTAGTTGCATGTAACATCTCTAATATTTAAAAAAAAAACGAAAAATAATCAGTGTTAAAGGAGGGTAAAAAAATTGAGTAGGGAAGAACACGAATTAATATATATATATATAAACAGATTTTGATGATACATGTGGCTAAAGTTATTTTTTTTTAAATTATGTTTATGAAACTGACTTGCAAAAATCAAAATGCCTACCTGCAACTGCATTTGCGTCAATAGCCTTACGTCGTTTCGTTGGTGCAGCATTTACGCGATAAAACAACTATGGTCTGCAATAATTTGCGATTTTTTAAAATGTCATAAAAGGTACTTACAAAATGTTAAATTAATCTATATCTAAAACACCTAGTCAAAGGCAATTACAATTACAATTTTTCTATTCAACCATATAAATTGCATAGGAGCTGAATTACTTTAATAGTTGCACGGTTTTGCTTTAATTTCTATATGATTACAAAATGATTTTTTGTATATTGTGTTTCTTGTTTTACTTTTGTTTATACTTCAGCATAATAAACAAAATTAATACCTTATCCCACCATCTCATTTCACTGTTCAATTGCAAAAGTGCAAACTGCAGTGGTGCAGACTGTGATAAAAACACCGACCGAGAACGATAAGGTTGTGATTGCACTATTGCACAGAACTATTTTGTATCTTGATTTTATTAGTTTTGAGTGTACGCTGTGTGCTAGCTGTGCATATATCTATTTTGTATCTTGATATTTAGGAGTGTTCAGTGTATGCTGTGTATCTATAACAGATATTTTAATTGTATACTTTCAAGTGAACGACGTGATTTCGAAACTAATTCAATTTTGCGTAAGTAGGTAGTCGGTCCATGGTTTTTTAATTATGCTTGTATATTTAGTAGTATGGACAAATTCGTAATCAGAAAAACAAAACAATCGGTGGCAGCTGAACTGTCGCCGAGAGCGTCAACTTCAACAGCTTCCGAAACAGTTCATGTTAGTGTTAGTGCTGATGCTTTATCAGGACCTCCTCCTAAGTTGATGGAAATTGATACTTCATTATCAACAACAACACATAAAGCTAGTAGTGCAAAAGGAAAACGCGCTTTTAAAGAAATATGGAAGTCCTCGTTTCCTTGGATCGTTCATTGCCAACCACAACCTACATCAGACTTAAATTGTGATACTAAAACTGATTATGTACTATGCAAAATATGTAAGCTAGCTTCAGATCAACAACTGCTTTCTTTCTCAACAAAAAAGATTCAGCATTTATTTTATCTGGGTTTAAGTCTTGGAATAAAGCCCTTGAAAGATTTCGACTACATGAGAAGTCATTGTGTCATCGAGAAGCAAGTCTTAAAACGTACTCAAAATCAAAAGAAAAATTTAATATATCAATCCAGCTCTCATCCGTAAAAACAAGAAATGTTAGAAGCGCGAGAGGCACTACTTAAAATCATTTCTTCAATTAAATATTTGGCATTTCAAGGATTAGCTATTCGTGGACATACCGATGAAAATAGTAATTTAATAACTTTGTTAAACCTTAGAGCTACCGACTGCCCCAATCTTAAGAAATGGTTGGCTAGAGATAAATACAAATGGTTGTCTCACGATATCAGCAACGAAATTCTTACCATAATTAGCCATAAAGTTCTTAGACATCTTATTGCACAACTTAAAGAAGCAAAATACTATTCGATTATTGTTGACGAAACCAGTGACATTGCCGTCAAGGAACAAGTCTCAATCTGTTTTCGATACGTATCCAATGATTATGATGTAGAAGAAAATTTTTTTGGTTTTTATGAAACGTCAAATACCCAGTCTGCAACACTACTGAAAATAATTATTGACGTGCTTCAACGATTTGATATGCCCGTTAAATTTTGTCGTGGTCAGTGCTTTGATGGAGCTGCAAATATGTCTGGTGCAGTGACTGGTGTCCGAACCCAATTTACTGCGTTGGAACCTAGAGCCATTTTTGTACATTGCCTAGCCCATAATCTAAATCTCGTTGTTCAGGATAGCATTCAACTTCAAACAGGTTGCCGCAACGCTTTAAACATTGCTCGAGAAATGATTACATTTGTCCGTAATTCTCCAAAGCGACTAGGAATATTTTCGCAACTTCAATATGAAGAAGGCACCAAAGAGGAAACCTTCGTCCATTTTGTCCAACTAGATGGACAGTTAGATTTGTTTCTATGAATTCAATTCTTACAAATTATTCAAGTCTTATCAATTTTATGTCAGAAGTAGCAATATCCGAAAGAAATGAAGTTGGAGCAAAAGCTAGTGGTTTCGTATCACACTTAGAATCATTTGACTTTTTTTATTACATCAACGCATTGGTTAAAGTTTTTGGCCACGTCGATACAGCTAATACAACTATTCAGAAGAAGACCTTGTCATTTCAAAAAGGCTATTCTATGCTTACATCTTTAAAAACAGTGATACAGTCCTTCAGAGATCAAGATTTCTTTTTAGAGTTTTGGAACACTATCAATAAAAAAGCCGATTCTCTTGAATTAGAGCAACCAAAACTTCCTCGTCAGCGACGTGTTCCCCGACGACTTGATGATGGTTCAGAGAGTCACAAATTTGTTAATGTAATGGATTATTACAGGCAACAGTTCTTTGAACTGATTGATAATGTTGTGACAAGTTTAACTGCTAGATCGGACTCTACTGCAGCAAATTTTTGCAAATCGCAGAACGATTTGTAATTGGTAAATCTGATGAAGAAGACGATGAGTACCTGCTAAACTTTTACGCTGACGACATTGATAAAGAAAGATTATTGCTCCACAAAACAATGTTTTTAGAAATTTTACAATCTCGAAAGCAAAACGTTTCTGATTTTGATGAAGTGGTGAGTTTTTTTAAAGACGATAAATTACTGAGAGAAATTTTGCCAGAGTTCTGCAAATTGATTAAGCTCATATTAACTGTCCCAGTTTCAACGTGTACCGCT
Organism: Abscondita cerata; assembly: GCA_030710515.1. Classification (NCBI taxonomy): domain Eukaryota; kingdom Metazoa; phylum Arthropoda; class Insecta; order Coleoptera; family Lampyridae; genus Abscondita; species Abscondita cerata. The sequence continues at coordinate 419,804 of JALBCR010000483.1, forward strand.
GAACGATCATTTTCTAGTTTGCGTCGCTTAAAAACATACACGAGGTCAACATCTACCCAAATGCGACTAAATAGTACAGCAATTATACACGCTCATCGTGAAATAACGTCATCTATCTGCATTGATGAAGTAGCAGATGAGTTTATCAGTGCTAACCACATTCGTCAACAAACGTTTACATTGAATAAATAGTATTTAATATGAAATATTAAATTTTGCCACAAATGGGTCAAACCGGGTATCATTTAAAAGGTCTTGATGAGGAGATGCTGTTTCTCAAGTTTCAGATTTGTGTGTTGACCCTAGTGACCTACACGGGTCACCAAAGGTCAACTTATGATTTAGAAGTCTTAAGCAATTCAATAGATCACAAACTATTCAACTACGCGCAGGTATATCCCCCGGTATTACCAATCTCGTGATGAATTATATTTCCGTAGTTAGTATATCTCTTAGAAAATATTTAGAAGTTTAGTTAAACGGTTATATGCATAAACGTTTGAGACCAACGAAATACATTCGTTCCCTATGAGATAATAACAGGTTAACTTTGTTCCTAGCCCGGGTGACAGTCACTGGTGCTGGGAGGGAACTTTGTTTCTAGTCCGGGTGACAGTCACTGGTGGTGGGAGGGAACTTTGTTCCTAGTCCGGATGATAGTCACTGGTGCTGGGAGGGAACGTTGTTCCTAGTCCGGGTGACAGTCACTAGTGTTGGGAGGGAACTTTGTTTTTTTCCGGGGTGACATTCACTGGTGCTGGGAGGAACCTTGTTCCTAGTCCGGGTGAGTCACTGGTGCTGGGAGGAAACTTTGATCCTAATCCGGGTGAGTCGCTGGTGTTGGGAGGTCAGTACACAAATATGAAACTTTAGGAGCTTCCTTTGCCCATTAAAACATTCCCAACAATACCTCGGTCGACCCATTTGTGGCAAAATCATAAGTTGACCTTTGGTGACTCTCGTGTAGGTCACTTAGGGTCCAACACACAAATCTGAAACTTGTGAAACAGCATCTCCTCATCAAGACCTTTTTAAATGATACCCGTTTGACCCATTTGTGGCAAAATCATAAGTTGACATTTGGTGACCCGTGTAGGTTACTAGGGTCAACACACAACTCTGAAACTTGAGAAACAGCATCTCCTCATCAAGACCTTTCCAACGATACTCCATTTGACCCATTTCTGGCAAAATCATAAGTTGACCTTGGTGACCTGTGGAGCAAAACTGGCCTTACAATTGACTACGACCTTCACAAAAGTTGTTAAGGAACACTTTAGGAACAACATATCCAAATTTGGTGCAAATCACACACAAATGCAAATCCGTGCCCAAGGTCCGGTCACTTTTCCACTCAAGTTGCAACTACTGCATTCGTAGATGTATACTGTGTTAATTATATGGTTTTGGGTAATCTGCTTTATTAGTGGACAATAAAATCATTGTGTATTTTTAACGCTATTCTGATCTCTTATTTTTGATACTACAATGAATTTAGATTTTGTCAGAATAGTATATTATAACTAACAAGTTTGGAATACGCCATATTCCGTACGAGTGGAATTACCATAAGTGCGGAATAGTCATTCCAAACGTGTTGCAGACTATACCTATTCTACGACAGAGGAAGTATGAATCAATAAAAAATGTTAAACAATTTACACAAATGATAGTTTTGTTTCCTATTTTAAGTTGGTTCTGCAAATTGATTAAGCTCATATTAACTGTCCCAGTTTCAACGTGTACCGCTGAACGATCATTTTCTAGTTTGCGTCGCTTAAAACATACACGAGGTCAACATCTACCCAAATGCGACTAAATAGTACAGCAATTATACACGCTCATCGTGAAATAACGTCATCTATCTGCATTGATGAAGTAGCAGATGAGTTTATCAGTGCTAACCACATTCGTCAACAAACGTTTACATTGAATAAATAGTATTTAATATGAAATATTAACTTTCACAGTTCACACTATTCTTTATTCGTTTATTTAATTTTTTGTATCAAATAAAACTTTTATGCAGATATGCACTTATAGTGAATTAATACACTTTCAATTTCTTATTTTTAATTTGCAAAAAATTATATGCACCCACAAAGTTTCGAGCAAGTCGGCGCCGATGTGCAGAAAATTCTAACATATAAATGTGTATAAAGTAATCCGGCCCGAAGTAATGTTACGGTGGAAAGGCTTGTTTTATGACTTAAATTGACAGTTAGATACATGCCTTTTTAAAGCCGTAAAGTTTAGGTAAACTTATGGGGCGAAAATTTGAATAAAGTGAAATTGAAATTTCATTTTTTAGTATAAGCTTACATAGGTTTAATTTAGCGGGTCAGTGGAAAACTGTATGCTTATTTCAGGATGAGAAAAACTGATCAATTGAAAGCTAATTTTATGAACTTCAATATTATGCAACCCAATGAATATATTGCGGGACTGAACTCGGAGAAAATTGAGAAATAACACCGATGGTTTATGCCAAGCTGCCACGATATGAAAATGGCTGCCGTCATTCGGAGGAAAGAGAAAGCCGAGAATAGCCGAACGCGTCTGTATTTCCGTATTTCACTTAAAAAGTCAAGTTGTCATCTGAATATTTTCATGTTAATACCACAGTATACATCTACAAATGCAGTATAAAATGGTATTAATTTTTTTAGCGTTACAGGATTACAGTTGATAAATTACATGACTACAGCGAAAACATAAATATAGGTTAGAGCAAAGTTACAGCGGCAACTAAAGAAAAATTGATTGGTCGTGTTAAATCATAATAAGTAATGTGATAAAAGCAATGAATTGTTTTTAATTTATGTTAAATTATAGTATTGATTACTTGAGAAAGACCGTACATCTACATTCCAGGTATTTAAAACATACATTTTTCAATTGTTACGTCTCTGGCAATAAACTTCACTGCATTACAATAACGAATTTGGCAAATGCGCTGTAACTTGCGCGAATTATTTTTAGAACGAAAGGTGACCGGACCTTGGGCACGGGATTTGCATTTTGTGTGCGATTTGCACCAAATTTGGATATGTTGTTCCTAAAGTGTTCCTTAACAACTTTTGTGAAGGTCGCAGTCAATTGTAAAGGCCAGCTTTGCTCCACAGGTCACCAAAGGTCAACATATGATTTTGCCAGAAATGGGTCAAATGGGGTATCGTTGGAAAGGTCTTGATGAGGAGATGCTGTTTCTCAAGTTTCAGAGTTATGTGTTGACCCTAGTGACCTACACGGGTCACTAAATGTCAACTTATGATTTTGCCACAAATGGGTCAAATGGGGTATCGTTGGAAAGGTCTTGATGAGGAGATGCTGTTTCTCAAGTTTCAGAGTTGTGTGTTAACCCTAGTGACCTACACGGGTCACCAAATGTCAACTTATGATTTTGCCACAAATGGGTCAAACCGGGTATCATTTAAAAGGTCTTGATGAGGAGATGCTGTTTCTCAAGTTTCAGATTTGTGTGTTGACCTAGTGACCTACACGGGTCACAAAGGTCAACTTATGATTTAGAAGTCTTAAGCAATTCAATAGATCACAAACTATTCAACTACGCGCAGGTATATCCCCCGGTATTACCAATCTCGTGATGAATTATATTTCCGTAGTTGAGTATATCTCTTAGAAAAATATTTAGAAAGTTTAGTTAAACGGTTATATGCATGAAACGTTTGAGACCAACGAAAATACATTCGTTCCCTATGAGATAATAACAGGTTAACTTTGTTCCTAGCCCGGGTGACAGTCACTGGTGCTGGGAGGGAACTTGTTTCTAGTCCGGGTGACAGTCACTGGTGGTGGGAGGGAACTTTGTTCCTAGTCGGATGATAGTCACTGGTGCTGGGAGGGAACGTTGTTCCTAGTCCGGGTGACAGTCACTAGTGTTGGGAGGGAACTTTGTTTTTTCAGGGTGACATTCACTGGTGCTGGGAGGAACCTTGTTCCTAGTCCGGGTGAGTCACTGGTGCTGGGAGGAAACTTTGATCCTAATCCGGGTGAGTCGCTGGTGTTGGGAGGGTCAGTACACAAATATGAAACTTTAGGAGCTTCCTTTGCCCATTAAAACATTCCCAACAATACCTCGGTCGACCCATTTGTGGCAAAATCATAAGTTGACCTTTGGTGACTCGTGTAGGTCACTAGGGTCAACACACAAATCTGAAACTTGTGAAACAGCATCTCCTCATCAAGACCTTTTAAATGATACCCGGTTTGACCCATTTGTGGCAAAATCATAAGTTGACATTTGGTGACCCGTGTAGGTTACTAGGGTCAACACACAACTCTGAAACTTGAGAAACAGCATCTCCTCATCAAGACCTTTCCAACGATACTCCATTTGACCCATTTCTGGCAAAATCATAGGTTGACCTTTGGTGACCTGTGGAGCAAAACTGGCCTTTACAATTGACTACGACCTTCACAAAAGTTGTTAAGGAACACTTTAGGAACAACATATCCAAATTTGGTGCAAATCACACACAAAATGCAAATCCCGTGCCCAAGGTCCGGTCACTTTTCCACTCAAGTTGCAACTACTGCATTCGTAGATGTATACTGTGTTAATTATATAGTTTTGGGTAATCTGCTTTATTAGTGGACAATAAATCATTGTGTATTTTTTAACGCTATTCTGATCTCTTATTTTTGATACTACAATGAATTTAGATTTTGTCAGAATAGTATATTATGTAACAAGTTTGGAATACGCCATATTCCGTACGAGTGGAATTACCATAAGTGCGGAATAGTCATTCCAAACGTGTTGCAGACTATACCTATTCTACGACAGAGGAAGTATGAATCAATAAAAAATGTTAAACAATTTACACAAATGATAGTTTTGTTTCCTATTTTAAGTTGGTACCTTTTTTGTATTTTGAATAAAGAGCAATGCCTTTATTTTGCGAACTTTATTAACAATAACACACCTAATAGTGTCTAGTTGGTTTGGTTTTTAGTTATTATTTTATTTTGAACGTTTATTAAAAAACTTGTGTACAAAGTTAATGTTGGCACCTTTTGGTAAGTGTATGATTAAAAAGTTATTACTTATTATTGACTTTTATTCTAATTCCAGAATTGATGCGATAAATAAGCTAGTAAATCATTGAATTGGTTTCACCATAAGCATTGTACCCTAATAGAGAAATATAAAACTTTATGGTGTGGCATCTGATAGAATTATTGCCGAGATGCATTGGCAGGTTTGAAACCATACATCGTGTGTTTACAATAATTTATTTTTATTTAAGCAAATAGGCAGTGCGCAATTTATCGTAATGTGAGAAGTCGATGCTTGATTTATGTTGATGGTTACTCGCACGATAGAATAAGCTTTCCATTAAGTCGATAACTTTTTTTTTTTGAAAGGGCACTAAAGTAAGCTGGAATAACAGTTTCGGAGAAAGAATTTATACAAACTAGTAAAAAAACCAACTCACTGATAGGACTCTTCATTGACAAATTGTAAATCACATTAGCCTTAGAAAAGAATAAATGTATTTGAAATCTGTACAAAACCTTGTATGTACCTTGGTACCTTTTTTTTTATTTAACTCTTTGCAAATTTACAATCTGTTCAAGCGAACAATAAGAACATTTTATGATACTAGTTACTAAACTAAACTACTTACAAACAGACTGGCCGAGTAACAATCAATGACAATTCTCTTATCTTCAAATTATTATACAATAATTAAATGATTACATTAATTTACAATTTGTTATATTTAATTGCCTTGCTTAAATATGTACAATCAGCACATGCACACTAATTAAACCCGTTAACCAGTTCTGATGGTTTAAAACGTTTTAACCTATGGATGGTATTATCATCCTCTAGCAGTTGTGAGGCTAAAATATTAAGGTGCGCTGAAAACCTCTCGCTGTGTTTCACACAGTAATTTTTAACCACTTCACGCACTGATTCAACATTAAGATCATTTTGAATGACATAATTAGGCACATACCATGGAGCATTTACTATATACCTTAGGAGTTTGTTCTGAAATTTTTACAATATCTCTATATTTGAGGTACTAGCTGTGCCCCACAGTTGTAAATAAGCAGTTTGTTTTTGATTTTCAACTGTGATTTTCTGCCTATTAGCCATTACATCTGACTGAGTTTGAGGCCGAGTTGCTTTCGTTTGGTAAAAATATGTTTACGCCATGTGAATCTCCGATCTAGGTGCATACCTAAGTACTTTACATCTTCGGTGTGTGGAATTACTATATTATTGAAGGACACTGCTGGGCAATTACCTCTTCGCATGGTAAAAGTGACGTGTAACGCTTTAGTAATATTTATTTGAATTTTCCATTTCCGATACCAGTCTTCAAGTAATATTAAGTTTGGTTGGAGGTTTTCCGATGCAACAGCAGGGCTATTATCTGATGCTAGTATAGCTGTGTCATCAGTATATGTAGCTGTGGTAACAAGATTAGTTGTTGGTATATCGGCTGTTATAAGGTGTATAAAACTGGGCCCAAAAAACGCTACCTTGAGGTACTCCACAGTTAATAGGATATAAATCCGTTAGCTCTTCTTTCTGTTTGATAAAAAACCATCTTCCTTCTAGGTAAGACTTGATAATTTCGTAGTGATGATAGGGTAATATTTTTTGTAGCATAAGCCTTCGTGCCATACTGTGTCGAAGGCTTGCTTCACATCCAGAAAGGCGGCCGAACAATATCGTTTGGATTCTAGATCATTGCTTATTTGGTTGACTATTCTATGTACCTGTTCTATTGTACCATGCTGATGTCGAAATCCAAACTGATGATTGGGTATAACTTCTTTTTCGGTTAATATTGGTCGGAGTCGTTTTAAATATACTTTTTCAAACAGTTTGGATAACACTGGTAGGAGACTTATGGGTCTGTACGATTCAGTATTGGTTAGATTCTTTCCTGGTTTTGGGATCATGATTATTTCAGCCAGCTTCCACTGATGAGGAAAATGTTTTATTCGTAAAATAGCGTTGAAGATAAATGTTAGAGCTTTTAGACTTTTAGGAGTTATTTCTCGTAGTACTCTGCCAGTGATAAGGTCCCAACCAGGTGACTTGTTAGGATTAAGTTCAAATAGAATTTCACGTTTGATTTCACGCGTTGTAAAGTTTTTGATAGGGAGTTCCATTTGAAACGGAGCTTCTAAATAGGTTTTAATTTCGCTTTCTTCGTCTGCCGTTAGTTGTGAGGGAACAGAAATAAATACCTTTTCTAGGTGATTTGCGAACACCTCAGCTTTTTCCTTATCGCCTCTTGCCCAGGTATCATTATTAATCCTTATAGGTGGTGTTGTTTGGTGTGTACGTTTCAGTTTTCGAGTGGCTTTCCACAGGGAATAATCATTAGCTTCTGTTGCGGTGAGACTACTCAGGTACTCTTGTATTGATTGATTTTTTATGTCTAACAGCATTTGCTTGAGGTCTTGTGCTGCTTTGTTGAGTTTCCCTTTGACCTCTGCTGCTCGAGTTATTGCCACCGTTTGCGTAGCTTTCGTTTTTCTGCAATTTTGACTTTGATGGTTGTCGGACATACTTCTTTAATTGGTGACGTATGTATATCAGGAGTGGCATGCCAGGTTGCTTCTTGTATGGCTTTAGTTATCTCGCTGACTGCACTGTCAATGTCTTCTTTCGATTTTAATCGCATTTCTAAATTAATTGATTCATCTAGATGTTTTTGAAGATATCCAATTAGAACCTCTTCTTTGTGGAGGTAGGGTGGACAAACAACTCAATAAGCTGTGATTGCCGAAGTTGGAAGTCAATTACTTGTTTATCAAAATCATCAATTCATGAGTTAAGCCAATTAATAAAATTTAAAAAATAAGAAACGAATGAAAAAAGTTTATCGAGTTGTTTGTCTACTTTACTTTCTAGAAGACCATATTTATCATAATTAAAAAAAAATTTGGGGAAAACCTTTAATTTTCATGGTAAAACATTTACACAATCGTTATCTTTTAGATTAAAATCTAAAATAAATTAAACAAAAACGAAAATAGTGGAAAAGTATAAAAATGTATCGTACTTACCAACTTTTAAGAACCCATTTGTACTACTGATAGACCTTTTATTTACTTATTATTAACGAATAACTTTCTTTTTGTAAAATGACGCATTTGAGACGAAATTCTTATGGAAATATTTTGAAAATTAAGCAAAGTAGGTGTTAAATGGTCCATTTTTAGTAGCTACTTAACAAAGTTAAACTTTTCGTAAATATTTATGAAAAGTAAAATTTTCATCAGTTGTCGAATCGTTTTGACATTAGCTTCAAAAGAAGTAAGATGATAACACTGTTCATACTCGAAAAAAGTTTTGACTCAAAATGCGTCTCATAATTATCACATTCTTTAAAGTTTAAAGAAAGCATTCCTTTCGTCACTGGTTACCTAAATGGCTATTATTTAAAGTGTTATTATGTTTAGTGAATGTGTATTGTTATGTAACTTCCGACGAAAGGAATTGGAAGAATTAGATACCACTATCGGAACTCTACCAGAAGAAATAATAAAAAATTAATTAATCCATTTATTTTGAAAAGGTATTCCATGTGTTCCTAAAGTAGGATTTATTTACAATGCAAGAAGATAATAATTTTTTTTTAAACTAAACCGCTTATTAATTGGTATTCTAAAACCATTTTTACGATTAATGAAACTGTTAATATGATACCTGATAAATCTTCTTTGTTATATAGGTAATAAAATATAAGGAAACTATAAATGAAATGGTAGTACGTAAAACATAACCGGAAATCATAACATTATCAGTTTCATACGTGATCAATAGAACAAATAATTTTATTCACAATCACTATTGTAATGTGTTCCTAACTTTTTGAAGGTTGGGGAACTAAGCCGTTCCTAAATTTAAACACTTCCTCATGGGTTGGAAGTAAACAACTGTTTATTTTCCACACAAGAGGCAGGTTAGAAGTTACGTGTTGGCAACATCATTTTAATTTAAATTAAATTTTTAAATACAGTTATACGAATACGATTCTTAATGTCGGGTGACCCAATAAGGCTGTTCCCCAGGAAAATATTTTCAAGTTTTAAAAATGACCACCTTCTTAAATTTTTAAATTGCATTTTCTATAAATTTCGCATAATAAACAAAACATTTTGTTCACATTTGTAAAGAGAACCAGTTTATCTATCATTTTCGTAAAAACAAAAGTTCAGTTATTTCAAAAACAAAGATGGCGGGGGGTGTTCAATTGTTTTTGCAATAACCTGCTTTAACTTCTTAACGGTTTGACCGATTTTAACAAATTTGGTATCGTTGAAAAGAGCAAAATATAGTTATTTTAGTTGAACCCTTCTCCGCCAGGGGGCTAGTTTTGACACCATGACCCAAATTTAAAAAATCAAAAAATCAAATGGAATGATATGACTTTTTTTTTTATGATAAAGTAGCCAAATAACATCCAAATAGGCCAGTAAAAACCATTTTTCAAAATCTCGTTCCTAACCTCAAATATTGGGAAAATGAGAATAATGGATGTTTGAAGATCGAGGACCGCGCGGTAAATTTTCTAAAACTATTAAAATTTAGCACAAAATGAATAAGATGTTAAAGAGACAATTGTGAGTCTAAATAGAATTCATTTAGGTATTATTAAAAAAATATATATCATCAGAACATTCATGTTGCTCCAAAAGGACTAAACGCATTTTGAACTTATTGTCACTTTAATATTACTCTCGTAATTCTAACCTTTAATTTAAAAAGTAAACCTAAAACCTAAATAGGTATACTATATCCGAATTCGAATATGTTAGACCATCTATTTTGGAACCATTTACAAAGATTCTTTGTAAAATTTAATGCCCCAAATCTAGTACTTTGCGTAAAGTTTTAAGCTGTTTTTTTTGCAATATAGTGTGTGGTCTTGGAACAAAGAAAGATAAGTAGGTAGTTCAGTTCATCTTTGCCAAAAAAATGTAATATATTTGAAAATTAAAAAGTATTAGGTATAACTTTTTAATCGCAATAATGAAAAACAAGGTAAGTCTTGGGTTGATTTTAAAGTAAAGTAAAAGCACCCTACACTTTAGGCCTTGGAAAATTAAACAAATGGAACACGATGCATTATAAAATGACAGTCGTAATTTTGTAAATTATTTTGTTGTGTTTACATTCAGAAAGTGCAGTTTTTGAATTTGTAATCTTTTTGAAAATGCCGATTTCTAACCAAGAAGCATTTAATATGCTGGCGATCTATTTTGAATGTTTTCAAAATGGGATTATCGCTGCTCGCACCTTCTATTTGCGCTATCCGAATCGACCGCGATACCATCGCCGCGTGTTTGTGTGTTTAGCCCAGCGCTTGTTAACAACGGGTAGCATCCGTAGACCTGTCATAAATCGGAGAAATAGGCAAAATAACGAACAAAATGTTATTAATATCCTGGCATCTATAGAAATCAATCCCCAAATTAGTACTAGTGAAATTTCTCGAGACTTGGGTATTCCTCAAAGTACGGTTCATCGCATTATTCAAACCCAGAGGTATGTAAGAGGTATACCTCTTTTTATAAAGTTTAATCTATTTTACACTCAAATTATAAACCCCCATGTTTTTTTACATTTTTGCTATTTTAGGCTACACCCTACCATATCAACTTACACCAAGGCCTTACTCCTCCGGATTTCGACCGAAGGATAGATTTTGCCACTGGCTATTAAACATGGTAGCAGAAAATCCTCAATTTCTGTCAAATGTGTTGTGGACTGACGAAGCCACTTTCGGTAGTAATGGGCAATTGAACTTACATAATGCGCACTTTGGGCCCGAAATAATCCGCGCTGGTTTGGAGAAGTCCAGCATCAAGGGAGATATAGTGTAAATGTTTGTGTGGGATAATTGAGGGCGGGTTGTTGGTCCGTTTATTTTGGACGGAGCATTAAATGGTCGAACATACCTACATTTCTTAGAAAAATGTTCTTCCAATTTTAATGGATGATATTCCGCTGGACGTCCGCCAAAATATGTTTTTCCAGCATGATGGTTGTCCCGCCCATTATGCCCTTGCTGTTCGCCAGTATTTAGATGCCACCTTCCCTGACCGTTGGATCGGAAGAGGAAGCCTGTTCCCTTGGCCTAAGGCAAGTTTTTGTATTGTTATTCGCCGTAAAATTGCTTCAGTATTTAACACAAGAATCTTTGGATGTTGCATTTTGGAATGATTCTGTTTATAATTGCGCACATATTAAAACTTATTAAATATTTCAAGGTCTCCCGATTTAACCTGCCTTGATTTTTATCTCTGGGAAGAATTAAGGATATAGTCTTAGCAACAAGGCCAACTTCCCGCGAGGATATGATTGCAAGAATCAGGAATGCCATCTTGAACATCCCAAGAGCTGAAATTGAGAATGCTGTTCTTTCAACACATCAGCGTCTTCAGATGTGCATCCAAAATAACGGAGGCCATTTTGAACACCTGGGTCGCCATTAGATCCTTTTTTTCCTTTTAAGGGTTTTATTAAAAAACGGTTTTTTTAGAACCACAGACCATTTCATAAAAAGAATTCCGTAAAGTAACTATATTATACCTACTAAAATCTTTGTAAATGGTTCCAAAATAGATGGTCTAACATATTCGAATTCGGATATAGTATACCTATTTAGGTTTTAAGGCTTACTTTTTAAATTAAAGGTTAGAATTACGAGAGTAATATTAAAGTGACAATAAGTTCAAAATGCGTTTAGTCCCTTTGGAGCAACATGAATGTTCTGATGATATATATTTTTTTAAATAATACCTAAATGAATTCTATTTAGACTCACAATTGTCTCTTTAACATATTTTTAAGAACTGAATGATCTATGAATTGCATATATAAAATGGCCTAATATTTTTACATGAAAATTCCGAATGGCCTCGAAAGAGAATGCGGTTGAATATATTCATTGCATCCTTTTGAATATTTTATTATAAAAATAACACCGACAGCAGTATTATAAGCGATTAATAATTTTTCTAGTTCCGGCAGTTTTTTTACCAAAAGCTAAAATAGTTATTTTCCTACCGAGTGTTGAAAGTAGTTAGGAACAATATTTTTTAGACGGTTTGAACAACATAACTGAAACTAATTATTAATTTCCAATTCCATCGGAAACAAATTCCTCTATAATCTGGATACCTTAAACCGTTGCTATGGTCATGTTGTTTATTATTTTAAATTGTTTCTCATTCTCGCTGTGAATTTCTGAATTTCTAAAAAGTGTGTTATCTCCTCTAAACTGTAAACGATAAAATATTGATAGTGATCTGTAAACTCTGAAATATGGATAATGATGAAGATAGTATTTTGGAAGCAGCAAATGAAACCAGCAACAAGTTGTTGCCCCCTAAATCCCGGCAACGCTATGAGGAAACTTATAGCAAGTTTATGGAGTGGCGAAAGCAAAACAGGGTAAATTCTTCGTTTTAGCAAAACGTCCTGTTTGCGTATTTTGGAGAGCTGTCGAAAAAAATTGCCCCAAGCACATTATGGACGCAATTTTCTATGATAAGAAGCACGCTTATTGTTTACCAGAATACTAATATTAGTCAATATCCTAAATTGAAAGCCTTTCTGAAAAGAATGTCGCAAGGATACAAACCGAAAAAATCGAGAACTTTAACTGCTGAAGAAGTTAATAGATTCATAAAAGAAGCGCCAGACGGCAAATATTTGTTACAGAAAGTAAGTACATCCCTATAAACAAAAACCCTTCATTAATTGAAGTTCAATTTTAGGTAATTTTGGTGTTCGGAATTAGTGGAGCCATGCGAAGGAATGAATTGTTCCAATTAAGAATTGACGATTTAACTGATGTCGGTTCGGCCGTTATTATAAAATTAGGTGACACCAAAAATAAAAAGGATTGTGTTTTCACAATAGTTGACGAGTTTTACGGTATCTATCGCAAATATGCTGCTCTTCGACCACCAAATACGTCTGAACGTCGCTTTTTTTTTAATTATCAGCACGCCAAATGCACTAAACAGCCCGTTGGAATCAACAAGATAGGTAGCATCCCAAAAATTGATTGCTACCTACCTTGGTTTAGAGGAACCCGCATCTTACACGAGCCACTGTATGAGGCGATCATCTTCCACCATTTTTGTGGATGCTGGTGCTACGATTGAAGATCTGAAACGCTACGGTGGATGGGATTCTTCATCAGTGGCGGAAGGTTACATAGCAGAGTCTATTGGGTACAAAATGGAAGTTGCTAAAACAATCACTTCGGCCGTTAAAAATTCGTCAGAAACTTCGTCAGAAACCTCGTCAGAAACTAATCCAATTACTGATAACTTGAACAATGAAGCAGAATCATCCATCATGACAACTTCTTCAACAATTGTTAAATCACCAAATTTGGCAAAAATGGAAAATTCAAATAAAAAAGTAATACATTTCAATAACTGCACATTTAATAATGTAACTTTCTAGTTCTATTAATAAAGATTTCATTCAAATAAAAGTGTGCACAATTATTTAAATTCTAATAATCCGAATTTGTGTGTAAACTATAAAACTAGAAAATTGACGATCGGAATTGGACTTCATCCATTGGCCGAATTCATATCATGCACCGTGAATGATATTATTTCCACACTGGTCAGTGATATTTTGAAGTTTCGATCTCACTTTCGTAACAAGCCGTCTAAAAAATCTACATATTTCATCAGATTATAACAATACAAGGGCATATCTTGAACATTTTTTTTGCAATGGATTCATTTACCTTAGAATATCTGCAATTTTATTTTTTATAACTATTTATGTTAATCTATATTTAATAATAATAATAATCATGTATGTATTCCCACAAATTTTAATTAAGTTATCTAAAATTTAAAAAAGTCAAAATGACAATAAGAAAAATAGCAATAACAAATTTTCATTAACCAATATTTTTTAATATCAGATACAATTTCATAAGATAAACGGATTACTGTTCAGTAATTTTCTTTTTGTAAGTTAAATCCAAGAAATATTACCGAGGAAAGGTACAGTTAAAAAATTTTGTAACTTATTAGAAATATTACAGTTTGAAAAGAAATACTATATTTTTTAATCTGGAAATTATATTTTAACTTATTGTATAATCTTATTAGTTATTTATGATACAAGTATGTAAAGTAAGATTTGTATGCACGAGGTGGTCAGTTTTTTATGCAACAGTGCATAATAGTATATTAAAGAACTAATTTCAGAAGACGCATTTTATAAGACGAGTACAGTTTCGAAACCGAGCCGTGAAGCGGGGAGTTTTCGAAAGTACGAGTCGCTAAAATGTCTTAGAAATAAAAATAATGGATAATAAATCTACTGAACATTAATTACGATTTAAATTAACCCAAGCCTAACGTAACGACCGTTTTGACGTTTAATATCAAATCAGTGTTACCACCGTTCGGAATAAAAATAGTCCTATTTCTATAAAAGAACTCAACTTTCTATAAAAGAACTCATTTGGGTCCTTTTATAGCTCTGTAAGCAACTCAAAATAGAAAAAAGCCTTTCAGATACACGTGTTTCATACAATATACAGGGTGTTTCAGAATAAGATGCTGATCCTTAAGGGTGTCAATCCTTACGCGATTTTAAAAAGAAAAGTTCAAATAAACATATGTCCTAAATCTCTTAACTTTTGATCTACAAGGTGTTCAAGTTTTAAGAAAAAAACGTTTTTTTATCATAACTTCAATATTCGTGTACTTAAATAACTATCTGTCAAAACTGTTTGGCATTATTTAATTGTTTCCTTGACAACAAAGTCCATAGCCTACTTTTTCAAAATTATGATAGGTACATAGCGATAATTGTGTCCATTTAATGATCTTTTATTTTTGATCGGAAACCGTTCGTCGGACGAAAAAAAGAAGAAATCAAATTTACCTTAAATGAATGGAGATTTTAAAAATAATTTTTATTTAAAAAAAGCAGTGGCGTACATAATATTTCTCTAAAAATATCTAGACCTCATCCTGTACGGTCGCCACTGAATAAAAATTAAAAATTTCTAAATCAAAAATAGCTGTTGTAGCTTAGAAGGCATATGCCAAATTTTATTAATATATCTATCAAGATATTAAAGTTATGATAAAAAAAAACGTTTTTTTCTTAAAACTTGAACACCTTGTCGATCAAAAGTTAAGAGGTTTAGGACATATGTTTATTTGAACTTTTCTTCTTAAAATCGCGTAAGGATTGACACCCTTAAGGATCAGCATCTTATTCTGAAACACCCTGTATAACGTCAGAACTAATTTTAGCAAATAGAAACAGTTACTACAACAGAATAACGCATTCCATTACCAAGTTACATATTGCTTGGTTGCTAGGAATCGTTATCAACAAACATCTTTTAAGAATGAAAGTCCCATTTAATTACATTGTTCTTTACACAAGATTTTATTTTTTAAGCACAATTTATTTAAAGTGTCCTTTCACACACGACTATTTAGACATTAATGTGTTGATTGTATGTTAGACGTAGATAAAATAATTTTAAATGAATAACCATTTGATAAAGCAATATATTTAATATTCTTAAATTCAAGTTATAATTATTGGTAAGATAGAGTATAAGATAAAAGTCTATTAAAAAAAATGTTATGCTAATTACACGTTCTATTGTTGCCCAAACCTGCAGTAATCTATAGTAACAGTCACCAACCTACAGATTCTACAAGCACGTCTGCTGTTCACAGCCGATTAGTATTTAAAGGCCATTACAAATAGACTGCTTTACACCACCCTAAATATGTACCATTTACACCATTGTGTAAATATTCACGTGCACACTGCGTGTTCAAAACGTGCTATTTTGCTTCGTGAATTTTACTATAGCGTTAATAAAATGTAACAAACTTACTGACTAATCTCCGACTTACAGTGTATTGATCAATTCATAGTAAATGTATTTCTTTAACTGCAAATCATACCATATCCAGAACTTCAGTCGTTTTATTAACTATTATTGAGAACTTCATTAATACATGGCAATTTTGTGGTTCCAACAAGATGGAGTATCTGTAGATTACCTTTATTTTGTAGCCTTCTCGATCTCCAGATCTCACCTAATGGATTTCTTTCTATGGTGATACGTTAAACAACTAGTTTACCTAAAAAAACCCTCTGCATAAAAACACAAAGAATTCGTTACGCTTTTTCTGTCATAACTGTAGATACGAGGATATATTGAAAAATTCTTAGCCTTCTATAGAACCAAACAAAATTTCAATGTCAAAATATTTTATTACTCAACATATTCCCCTCTTAATTGGATACATATATTACAGCGAACCTGCAACGTCTCTAGAGCTTTAACAAAAAATTTTTCTTCTTGCTCTGCAAACCAGACCTCCACAGCTTCTATTACCTCCTTGTTGGAAGAAAATGTACGACCTTTTAAACTTTTTTTCAGTTGAGGAAAGAGGTGATAGTCGGACGGAGCCAAATCGGGTGAATAAGGGGGTGTTCTAGTAATTCAAACCCTAAATCACGAATTTTTGCATGGCAACATGAGATTTGTGTGCAGGGGCGTTGTCCTGCAAAAACAAAACACCTTTGGATAGCTTTCCGCGTCTTTTCTCTTTAATATTTTCCCGTAGAGTGGTCAGTAATGTCGAATAGTAATCTCCAGTTATTGTTCTACCCTTATCCAAAAATCAATCATGATTACTCCATGGCAATCCCAAAAAACTGAAGCAAGAACTTTTCCAGCAGATTTTGGACACGAAACTTCTTAGGTCTTGGAGAACCAGAGTGTCGCCATTCCATCGATTGTTGCTTTGTTTCTGGATCGTAGAAATGTACCCAAGTCTCATCCATAGTAACAATTCGGTTTAAGAAGTCTACATCGTTTTCAAATCGAGCACAGATCGAACGCGATGCTTCTACCCTTGCACGCTTTTGGTCAACATTCAAACATTTGGGGATCCATTTTGCAGCAATTTTTCTCATGTCCAAATTGACGTGAACCATATGAGTGAACGCGTTCGTATGAAATATTCAGTGCTTCAGATATCCGTTTAGCCCAATTCGACGGTCTGATAAAATCATGTCATGAACTGCATCGATATTTTCGGGGACTGACACAGAAACTGGCCTTCCTGATCGGTCATCATCTTCAATGGAAAATTTACCTCTTTTGAAGCTTGCATTCCAATTTTTGACGGTCGCATACGAAGGACATTGATCACCAAGGGTATTAAGCATATCTTCGTAAATCTGCTTACCTCTTAACCCTTTTAAATACAGGTACTTGATGATGGCTCGGTACTCCAATTTTTCGATTTTCACAATTTCGGTGGACATCTTTTTCATTTAATTTATTGCGTGACTCTGGTTTACTTTTTTGACGTCAAACTTTACACTGACACTTCTAATACGTTATTGTTCGTTGCTATGGTAACGCAATATTTTGTTTATGCAAGGAACTGGTCTAGGCTAACTAGATATCAATACATCCTCGTATGTTACAAAGATGTAGATCTTCGTTTACAAAATGAATTACCTAGTACATTTTGAAACCTGTCTACTAAGTTTAAAAAAATATTGTTTCCAACATCATTCCGAATATCTATTTTGAGATATTGTTTGGTTTGTATTTTGCTTCACCCTGTATTAATAAAGTTTCCAATAATAAAAGTAATTAATACTAAACACAGGTAATGCATGGAGCGTTAAAGTAGGTGTCATTCTTACTAATTAGCTATATCTTCTAAAATACCCTGTACAATACATTGACATGGTATATTTTTTTAAATTATGTTTAAATAAAATATCGTTTGTTCTGTTTAAAAAAAGGTTAGTTTATGCTATCATATACCATTTTTTTGGAACACCTTGTACAATCGATAATATTTTTAAAATGTGCACTCGGTAACTGTACTATGTGACAAATTTTGAAAGTTATCTCTTTTTTTCCATTGATGTTACCCTTCAATGTTTGTTCCACTCTGTATAAGCACAATTTATGTTTATAGACTCCTACTTCAATTAGGATTTTCACCTATTCACGCTTATTTTTCGCATACATAAGAGTTCGAACAATAGCATAAAATGTTTTATATCGCTACACACTCGATACGCTTTTACGCTTTTGTTAGTATCGAAACTATGTGGAGTTCTGCACGAAACGCTAGTTTATATATTGTTTAAAGTTTAAGTTTTTTATTCTTTTCGTATTGACTCATACTGTGAAAAAGCCATTTACTTAATCAGTTAAATTTATAATAATAACATTATAAAATTACCATTAAAGTTGTGGTTTTAGAAGCAAGACTATCGCAAGTTGATAACAATGAAGAAAATAAACCATCCAAAAAAAAAGGAAAACTGACAATGCTTTTGAAAAAATGTATAAATTTATATAACCGAGAAAATTCAAAAATAATTTATTTCTACCTTACTAGCTGAACCGGCAAACTTTGTTTTGCGCAAAATATATTTTTTGGTTGAATTAATTTTAAGCATTCACGATTCCACCCGAAATTTGTAAACTATTTCACTATAAAAATCAATAAAAAATGTTAAAACGCCACCTGTTGAGAATGTTTTCACTTTTTTTTCTAAACCTCTTTGCATTGCAATTACAAACAAACCCGCGGAAGGAAATATCCTACTTGAACAAGTCGTTTTTAAGTTTTAAGTTCGTTCGGCCACAGCTTGATTGATAATTATATGAAATTGATTATCATAACCTAAAAATAAAAATTTAGTTTGTTTAATTGAATGATTTCTCTACGTACCTCTGAATATAATCAAAAACGTACAAGTATTGAAAAATAGTGTTTTGTAAATTGGATAGAAACGAGACCAAATTACTTATACGATAATCCAAAGTGAAAACTAAATTGCCAAAAAAAAAAACCAAAAATCATGTGATGTATTGTCAGTTGTAACACTGACATTAAAAAAACCAATAATATAATTTTATTTAAATTTAACGCGAATTAGTAGGGAGTGGCTTATTTACGTGCGACCGCTGAACGTATTATAGTGTGGGCATTGGCAAGCAATCTCCGATACTACGCCACTTTTCACATCTCTCTATAAAATTTCTAGCAGATGCCAAACATAGAGGGTGTCTCTAATTTCGATGTCATAATTTCTAGTGGGTGTTCTTGACGTGAAATTATGAAAGTTTATATAAATATGTAAAATGTCTCGTTTTTGGAAAAAGATTAAAAAATTAAAAAAATTTTTTTATTTTTTATAAAAACAGGGGGTCTTTGGGGCAAAATCGGGTTCCCATATTTATAAAAAAATGGTGCGCGAAATGTCAAAAAACTCTTCACTATTTTCTAAAAGAGATTTGTTGCAATACAAAAAAGAACTCTTTATTGAATTTCGCTAGAACTAACAGTTTTCGAAAAAATCGATGCTAGATTATTAGGTGTAATCCTCCTACAACATTTCACAAAAATTCGAAGAGTTTTAAAAAACGTTCTCTAAAAAATTTTAAAAAACCGAACATATTTAACTTTAACACTCTGTATATCAAAAAACAGACATTTTTAGACACATGTTTATGTAAACTTTTGTCATAATTTCACGTCAAGGACATGAAATTATAACATCGACTTTAGAGACGCCCTACTATTTTTTGTCTGATAGTTTTTAAGGCACCATACGCTGCATCACCTACAATATGTGAATCATCTGGAAAGTAGACTTCTGATCTGTCCAAATATGGGTGTTTTGAACACACAGGACAGATCCTGCAAAAACACTTGTAAACAATAGGTTGTGTGAGCAAAAGGATCTGGAGAAACAATAATTCATGCATGGACTTAAATTGAATGATGTCCTTTTCGAATCACGTTTGATGGTGGATCATCTCTTGATGCATTAAGGTGCACATGCGCTCTAATTCCTTTCGGGAATCCACTGTATTGCTCAAATTCTGCCATAACCATTCTTGTCATACTACCTTGAAGCAATTGAATAAACCAAGGAGTCAAACGATAAGAAACGCATGCATACCACTCGCTTAACACTTCCTATAACAGCTGTAGCTTTCCCTATATTGAAATTTTCAAAATTGATCTGCAACAATTATTAGGAATGCAATGTGCTTTTGATAAATATTTTAACTTACCTGCATGCGTTGCTTCTTTGCGTTAATAGGTTTTCTTGCTACTATACATTTGGTGGTAGATATGGTAAGTCCTATTAACCCCAAAATAAAATCCAAGTGTGTCAGGAAATAATCTTGCAATGAATATGAAATATTAAAACTATAAGTTTTGCTACATCTAGTGTCGACTCGTGTTAGCGATCACGTACGCAAATGGTTCGCATTAAGCAACTTTGTCGACAGGTATGTAAAAGCAGTTACATAAGTCGATCCTTCGATAATTATAGCCAACATAAGTGTTAGCAAAAATAAAAATCTCGAATCGCCTGCTGTAAAGTTCGAAGAGATGTTGTACAAAATAAAAAAAAAACGAGAAATAACTTAACAACTTTTTTTTTCTTTTGGGATCTTCAGGAGTGAGAGAAACCAGGTTTTGTTTAACCTTTTTAAAAATTGTTGTTTTTAATTTTTTTCTCTTCTTTTAAATTTTTTTATATTATTTAAATAGAAATAATTTTTTTGTTTTTTAATTATAAACTATTTTTTAATTTTTAAATTTTTTAGTTTTTTTGTTTTTTTTTTTTGTTTTTTTTTTTTTTTTTTTTTTTTTTTATTTTTAAAAAAAAATTAAAAAAAAAAAAAAGAAAGGGTGGAGTAAAAAAAAAACAAAATTTTTTTTTAATTTTTTAATAAAAAAGGGGGGGAGGTTTGTTTTTGTTTTGTGAATGATTTTGTAAATTTTTGAAATAATTTTTTTTTTTTTTTTTTTTTTTTTTTTTTAAAATTTATTTGTATTAGTGATTTTTTTTTTATATTAAAAAATTGAGAAAGAGATAATATTTTTTTTTTTTAGTTTTTTTGTTGTTTTTTAAAGAGGGGTTTTTTTGGTTAGGTGAAAAAAAAAAGTAAATTTATTAAAAATTTATAAAAATTAATTATTTTTGTTTAATAAATAAGGGGAAATTGGGGTGATTTAAATAGTTGAAAAAAAAGAAAAAAACTTTTAACCTTTTACTGGCCGCACCTTGATGTCATGTTCATAGGATGATAATAATCTAACAGGTTATTATTAGTACTATATTATAAACAGGACTAAAGTCAAATTTCGTCTACATTTGCTGGTTTTGAAAAACGGCATGTTACCATTTTGGGAACGTTGGCATGTTGCGGTACACGAATTTATATAACACATTGAACTTTAAAAAAATATGAAAGCGAATTTTATTAGTATTTATTTCTGAGTGCATTTAAAATGTATAAACTGAAGCTACTCTATCGATTAATTAGTCATTGCATAAGCAATACGTTATGTATAGGCCTACTTGTTGGAATGAAAATGATCAAAACAAACTTTTTGTGAAGACGTTTTTCACATTTGCTGCATTTCAGCCTCGTGTTGTTTTGGCAGACTATGCAACGTCCTTGCGATGTACTTGTGGGAATATGGTTGACACCGTCAAATCTGATGTCTCGTAATACAGGTGCAGATGGTCCTCCCCTTCTTTTTCTTTGAGCTACGCCAACGTTGATAAGCGCTAATGCTACGTTTCGTCTAAACTGCAGATGTGTTATAGCGTTTCCGGGATTTATATGTTGATAAAACCGAAATGCGGCAATAACGGCTAAATTTAGACCATTTGAGAAAAGGTTCCACCACCACTTCTTCGATCGTAACATAGGTCTGTAGCTGGCTGATAAGCGGTCGAGAAGATCCACACCACCCATTCCGAAATTATACATAATAATTAGGTTTGGTTGGGTGACATCTTTTTGTTTACAGACTTCACTCTTCTTGTCGTTGTTTGAACTGGTGTAACTTTGAAGTGGTTACTTGCCACAGTCACTACTGCATTGTCGTGCCATTTTACACACACTACAAACCCGTCTGACCTATAATCGTAAGAACCTCTATCCTTTTTCTTCATGTCCTTTGACGATATCAAGGGACATTTGTTCGTTCTGTCTCTCACCGAAATACACACTACATGGTTATCAAAGTTTTCTATTACTTCCAGCATCGAATGTACCACCCGGCTTCCTAAAGGTGTTGTACGGTCTCCCGACTTTCCACAATAAATTTCCAAGTTATAGGGATATCCATCGTTTCCACAAAGCATCCAAATCTTGAATCCGAATCTAATCGGTTTATTTTTATAAACATTTTGGCTGAGTGTCGCCCATGATACGAAACCATGGCTTCATCTCTACTAAGATGTTTGTGAAATACCCCAAACTGTTGAAAACGTTCTTTTAGTTTTTCGTAGAATACCAAAACTTTTGCCACCTTAGAATTAAAAAGGTTACGATTGTCAACTAGATGAAGGTAACGTTTTATGGTTCGAAATTTTTCTCGGCTCATTGTTTGAGCGAAAATCGGGGCTTGCATATCGTTTGCCGTAGACCAGTAATCATTTTCAGATGGCAGGCTATGATAGCCACTGATAAGTAGTAAACCTAGAAATTGTCGGATCTCCTCGTCAGATACATCAAAGCTATGATCATTTTTTCCCTCCTAGCATAGAGCTGAGTTTGTTCTCGAATATAAGAAATAATTTCGGTTGTAAGAAATAAAGAAAATATTTCATATTCTGACTTTCCAACATGCTCTTCACCTACTTTTGGAGGATCCTCAGCGTCACGATCGATTGACACTTCTTGCGTCTTTTCCACATTCCTCTTCTTTTGTTGAAGTTTCTTCTTCTATCTCTTCATCACTATCAATATCTTGATCACCAGATTCTGGAGGAAGTATTACTACAATAATCTCTTTGGCAGACGAAGCTTCAACATCATCTATCGCGTTTGTCAAAAATCTGTATCTGGCGAGAGATCTAAAACATAATTATTTCTATATTGTGTAAAATTTACCTTTCTTATTGATAGACTAACCCGTAAAACACCTTTGGATCCATAATTACTTACACCACACCTAATCACCACTAGAGTGAAAACAAATGCACTGATCAAATTCTAAACAAAAACTAAAAGTCGGGAAAAAATTCTGTTTGGAAAATAAACGCCTTGACTTCAAAACAACTGCACTGTTCGAATTCCGCATGAAAACTAAAACCGACTAAAAATTTCAGTGTAAAGGAAACGAATACCACGACAAATTACGACTTGCAGCAACCTGTACTTGTAACACTCGACGACGATTGATGACACATTGTGTTCTGTACTGGCCAACGTTCCCAAATTGGGACATGAAAATTTATGATCCATTTTTAGAAAAAATATAAATTAAAATTTGAAATCCGGATAGCAGTTACCTAATACATTCTATTGACTATCATTCTAGCAAAAACAGTTCCCAAAAACAAAAGTAGTGAGTTTGTTGTTCATTCTTGCTAAAAGAAGCAAAAACTTCAATTTTGGTAAACTTTGGAGATGTTTTTTCCTTTACTGTGCAAAAAAATTAAAAACATCTTTCATAACGGATAAGTACAAACCCTATTTTTTAGTAGTAAACAGTTATATTAACGAACAATACTATGTATATCTGGTAACACGAAATACAAGCTATGTTCCCAAAATGGGAACGATGGCCCTTAAAAGGTTAAATGGAAT
>JALBCR010000484.1:0-355201 GCA_030710515.1 Abscondita cerata
ATCAGTACTTCGTTTCAGTTACGTATTGCTATGTATGTAGTAATAATATAATTTCTCTTGGCACATTTATACAAAAGGTAATTTGTATTACAGAAGAAAAATTGAATCATCTACAAGTTCTAAACAAAAGTATAGAGAATGTATGTGGTTCTCACTATCTTGTTCAGCTTTAATTCTCTATTTTATTGTGTAAAATTTGAGAAATGATTCCACTTGATTTTTTTCAGAAAAACGGCTTCATTTAACATTCTCTAGCGGCAACAGTAATAATCAGAATAACACAAAATAAAGTTCAGTTGATAAACTAAGAAAAACTCTTTCTAACTAATCAGCTTTTAAATTAAAAACACTTTGTGCTTTCCCACTTTATTTTTAAAAATACAACAAAAGTTAAACACATAAAATATCCAAAAATGTTTTCAGAAATCTATTAAAACTATTTTGAATACCCCTAAATAAACAAAAAACCGAGAAAATTCTAATTTTCTATTTATCCATGACTATTACGTCCCCTAGCAGTCGTTTTAGAAAATTAAAAATATTTTTAGAGCTTTATTGCCACTTTTCTTATAATAACTTTGAAGTTGCTCCAACACGTCAGGTTTTTTTTTAATCTTTAGTAGAAATGGTCAAAAATGGTTATTTTAACCATTTTTAAGTGAATTTAACTGTTCTCCTCTTTCAACTGACATTTTATGAACAATTTAGAGAAAAAAAATTTAACAACATTAATTTTAAACTATAGAAGAAATATGATGATTTATATGAAGGAAATATTTCTTCTTTTGTCTTATATACCATGCTATATTTTCTGCATACAAATTTACTATTTAATTGGAAGGTAGTATTAGTTTTTTGATCTATTATTTCGCATAGTAAACAAAAATTAACCGAACAGAAAAAACAACCAACTTTGAGTAAAGAGAATGGAGAATAAACTAGCACCATTACCAGAAGAGGAAGACGTAGCTAATATTACATCAATTGCATTTGAAGTATCCGGAAAATATGAAACGAAATAAGAAACAAAAACGGTTGAATGACGATATAGAGAAACTTATCAAAGAAAATAATATACTCTACAAAATATATTTGTCGAAAAGAACAGAACAGTCAAGATCCCTTTACAAAGATACAAACAAAGAATTAAGAAGAATGATAAAGAGCGAAAAAAACAATTTTTGGAAAATTAAATGTGTTCAAATTAATGCATATATAGGATGATCAAAATCGATTGTGGTCTGGAAAACGCTAAAAAGCATGAAAATGAATAACTCAAACAACATCATTGATTAACATAGATAAGTGAAAACACTACGAAGCATTACTTATAGAAGGAACACCAGAGTTTGTAGGGGATACACCGGAAGTAGAGACGAATCGAACTACTATCGACATACGGGGCAACCTTCTTGAAAAAATAAAGAAACTAATGAGTAAATGTAATCAACAAATTAAACTTTCTCACAAATGGAAAATGTCACAATTCAAATATAAAAAATAACTATAAGCACGTTAAGCAGATTGCTTGGAGGGGTATTACAAGACATTGGCCACTTAACCACTGATATCGATTTAGCAAAGCCTACCATAATATATTAATTACGGAAAACGTTAAAAGTAGTGGGAACTAACGATCACTTAATTAGAATTATTTAGGAATTATATAAAGAAAATAAGGCCATAGTTAAACAAAAAAAATGAGACATCAGAACCAATTGACACAACAAAAGGTCTCCGACGAGATTGTAGCTTATCAACTTACCTCTTTAACATCTACCTCAAAGAATACCTTAAGAAACTGGAAGCGTAGTTTTGTGCGGGAATAAGAATTCCTATGCAAGATCAAATACTGTATAACCTCAGTTTTGTGATGATCAAGTAAGGATTACCTAAGATGTCTATGATTTAGAATTCATGCTAAAGTGTTTGCATTCAGAATATTCCAAATGGAGATTACAAATAATAATTTTAAATACTTGGGGAGTATGGTAAACGAATCGGGAATAGGGAGTCAACAAGTATGACTGAGAATCGAAAACGCCAGAAACGTCATTGGGGCACTAAATTCAATATGTGGGACCAAAATATTTCAGCAAAAAAATTAAACAAATAAAGATAAGTCAATGGCAGAAACTGTGCTGACATATGGAAGCGAAATATGAGCCTTAAAAAGAAGAAGAAAATTATCGCTTCGTAGAAGCGGAAAGTTTCAAGGTTAGACAGAATTACAAACAAATGTCGACCAACGAGACCATTATAAAGAGAATTAAAATCAAACGACTTAAATAGTAAAACGTATTTTTGCTTGGGTGTTACTGGGAAGACGAAAAAGAGGGGAGGTCGCGAAAATCGTGGAATGAAGGTATTAGGAAGATGATGAGAGAAAGGTAATTGGAGGAAAAACACCGTTTGACAGAAGCGAATGGAGGTTCGAAACTGGGGAATAGGAAGACAAAGTCTTGTTGTACGTCTTGTCTACTAAAGTTGGCAATACACAAAGGAAAATTTGTTATCATTAACTTTACTTTATAAGAAGTTCTGCATCTTCTAAAATCTAAATTACAATCATTAAATGTTAAATTTTTTCAGTCGTATGCGAGATATGAGTTTGGTAAACGAGGTACTTTAACCTTTATTTGTAGCAATAAAGAAAACTGTAATTATGAAAAGTTATTTGGAATAAAGAACTATGTTTTAATATACAATCAAATTTTTCTCTTCACAAACTTTTTACAAATTATCGATCTCGAACATTTATCTTTGTTATTTATTACAAACATGGTTTCTTTTCCGTTCCGTTCAAAAAGTATTAAAAAATGTATTTATAAAAATCTAATTAATACATCATTAAAGTAAAGATACGTCATTAAAATAATTCAACATATCCCCCTTCTGTGTCAATACAGTTCATTTGCATTGTTATTTAATTTTTACTGTTGAGTAAAATTCATATTTTTGACAAACCGGGTTAGACGACTGTAAAAATTTAATACCTAATGCGTATTTTATACTTTCAAACATTCAAAACTTTTTATAAAGAATCAACTTTTTTTCGTAAAATTGATAATAAAAAGTTTCTCATATGTTAACAAAATTAAGTCCGGTATTTATCAATCTTCTCTTGCGATGTTGTTCAAATCACATATAGGGCAAAATCAAATTAAGAATATTAAAATATTCACATTTGGAATGTTAATTTTAAAAACACTACATGTATGTAATAAAAAGCACAAAATAAGATTTTAAAAATTAAATAATTATTTTTTATACGAGATGTCTCTAAATTCGATGTCATAATTTCTAGTGCGTGTTCCTGACGTGAAATTATGACGAAAAGTTAATATAAACGTGTGTCAAAACTCCAAAATTCGTAGAAGTTTAAAAAAACCGTTCTCTAAAAATTAAAAAAAATTTAACAGTCTGTACAGGGTGTGTCTTGACGATAGCATGTTAAACGAATAATGAGAACGAAAAAACTGATTTATCTGAAAAACTTGTAACTTTATACAAATTGACATGGTCTACTTACTGAAAATATTTTCATGGCGGTGTCAGTCACGTAATGGATACTAACTTCGTTATTTTAAATACAATGCCACAATTTTTATTTTATTTTCGGTTTTTTGCATAAATTTTACGTCTTCTACTACTACTAGGTTAGGCGTACCTATCTCTTACCATTATTAAGAAGAAAAAAATAATTTCAGGCGTTAGTAACGAAAATTTGAATCTACTGAAAATTAATATTTCATGAAACATAAAAGCCAGATAAGCGAAACTTGTACAATGGTTAGACATGGTATTGGACTATGTTTTCAGTATTAGACATTTTGAAATTTATTTGTAGGGGAGGTCCGGGAGTAAACGGTAGTTAAGAGAAATTAAAATTGTCAAAAGTCCATTTTTTAAATTGCAATTATCCGCTGATATATCATGTTCTATACCTAAACTGAATGATTTTCGTGTTATCTGTTTTTTTCTACTTTTCTTGGAGATGGTGTAGTGTGTTTGTAATCTGTTTTAGCCAACTGGTTGAAGGTATCATGCGACCAGCAAACAGAAGCCAAAGCACACTATTAATTTACTATATCATCTCCAGAAAAGTAGAAAAAGCAGATAACACAAAAAGAAAGTAGAAAAAAGCAGATAACACGAAAATGTATATGAACATGATATATCAGCAGATGGATAATTAAATTAGGCATCCAATGAGAATATAAAAAAACATAATTGTAATTTAAAAAATAACTCTTTGACAATTTTACTTTTCTTAATTAGCGATACTCCCGGACCAATACCATGTCTAACCGTTGTACAAGTTTCGCTTATCTAGCTTTTATGTTTAATTAAAATATTAATTTTTCAGTAGATTCAAATTTTCGTTGCTTACGCCTGAAATTATTTTTTTTCTTAATAATGGTATAAGATAGGTACGCCAAACCTGGTAGCAGAAGACGTAAAATTTTATGCGGAAACCGAAAATAAAATAAAAATTGGGGCATTTAAAATAACAAAGTTGGTATCTACTTCGGTACAACCGGAAGTGACACCGCCATGAAAATATTTTCAGTAAGTAGACCATGTCCATTTGTATAAAGTTACAAGTTTTCAGCTTCTTCGTTCTCATTATTCGTCTAACATGCTATCGTCGAGACACACCCTGCATTTTCGGACACATATTTATATAGACATTTTGTGATAATTTCACGTCAGAACACGCACTAGAAAGTATGACATCGAATTTAGAGACACTACTGTATAATAAAGTAGTATTTAAAAAAATTTTAACTTTATAATAGTTTTAATTTTAGGATCTTTGTCAAGATTTTCATTTGTAGAAACAATTATAGCTAAACAATGTTAATAAATATTTATTCTGAGAAGACATATTTTTAATAATATTAACATTTTGTGTTTTTCTAATTCTATTCTGTTTATAAACCGTAATAATATTAAAAATTAAATTAAATAAAATTATTTGTGACACTACTGAAACTGCGTGCCATGAATAAAAGATAAAATGAGAAAAATTGTTTCAGAAATAATACTGACAATATAGGTTGCACTAATATTCTACAATTACATGTGCAAAACTTTCTCACATTATGTGAGAGTATATTGTGAAAGGCATTTTATAAAAACGATTTTCATGATCTTAACATTAAAAATTTAAAAATCTTTTTTTTTAGTTGTTATTTTAAATCCCTAAATTTAATTTTTGATATCCGATTTGTGTCTAATCAGTATTAAGCAAAATTTAAATTAATAAAAATTGAGAATGTGTTTTAATTATAAAATCGATATTAATAAAATAATTTGAAAACTTTAAATAATATCGAAACGAAATTACGCACATATTTTCATGGTTTTATGCTTTTAGATTACATTAATGTTATTACTTATTTTTTAATTAGAACAAAAGGAAAATTATTAGCGACGTTAAATACTCGAATTGCTGCTTAATTAAGTTAACAATTTTTTAGCGTAAGTAATTTAGAAAATTTAATAGCGCGTGACCCATAATTTTCAAAACATAAGTAAACGTACATAATACTTGTTATGAAAATTTCCGACACTAATAATTTTATTTATTGACCGAAATTAAATCGTAATCGTAGATTACGCGAATTTTCAAGGAAAACGTAAAACACACTTTTCTTATATAAAACTCGATGATTAATTATACCGGTACATTTACATACATAAATTCTAGATCAGATAGAACTAATTCGATAATTTTCAATAATTAGTCAATTAGTTACCTTTAAAAACAATTAATGTTTATAGCTGACAGGTACCAAATTAAATTTAGCTCGCGTTTATTATTTAAAATTTTTCGTACTCTTATCAAGGTAGTATAATATTTATTGATGCAATTTCTCGGCAAAAGTAAAGCGTAACAATGAGAATTTTTTTTTTGCTTAAATTAAGTTGGTGTCAAAAAACCTTTTATGCAAATTCGAAAATATCATCATCGGCATGTTGAAGAAATGCTTAAAGTTGTTTTACAGATTAGATGTTAATCAAGTTTATCTCGGATTACATCATAATTTGACTTAGTTTATTTTGGATTTAGGACGTGAAGTAATAAGAAAAAATCACCTGAAACTGTGTATGGATAAAAAGCAACACGCAAAGCGCCAGCACGAGTTTCCGACCCGGTCCTTAGCGTGCATACTGATCCTTCATCGGACAAATTGTATCATCACTAAACATTAGAAAACACAAAATATTCACAAAAATCTAATAAAGATAAACAACGAGTTAACACTAAATATTGTGATTTCATGTCCGTCACACATGACTCGCGATTTATAATAAAATTTAGACAGTTTTGGGCGACGTTTCCGCACACACCTTGTCTGCTTTTAAACTGTCACACGTTCGTATCTAAAAAAAAATTAAACATTGTTTTTAGGTACGTACTCTTCAAGCAATGTTTTATTTGTAGACTGTCGTTAAGTGATGTTTGGTTTAGTATTAAGGCACTTCACACATGTTTACGACTTAACCGAATCGCTTTTGTGCATTAGCGAAGCGCACTTTTAAAAGTTTTGGGTAACTTTTTCAAAACGTAAGTGTCGCGATTTTTGACCGATTTTTTCGATGCTCTCCGCAATAGAGATGCGAATGGACCGGCTGTGCAAGCTAAGTGAAGTAAGCCCAATATCAGTCTCACCTGCCCACCTGTACGCCTGGACACACAGGCCAATCATTTGAACTTTCCCACCCCACCACGTGTATAACCGATCAAATATCGGTAATAAGTAGAGTGATAATCTATGCACCACTACTCAAAAAATCAAAATTTGCCTTCTAAAATTTATGCAAATTTTAACGATCATTTAATCTGTTATTAATTTTCATTGACATCGGTGCTTATAAGAAAACGAAAAAATCATTCTGTGTATTGATGATTAAAAACAGAACGACATTCTATTATTAGAAAAGACAGTAATATATGTAATTTATATTGATCGTCAATCGCGTGATAACACCCTCATGCAACATTCAAACAAGTTTGTCAAGTTTAGAGCTTACTAAAAAATAAAGGTAAAACACACAAATATGATTTTTACTGATTTTACTGTATCAAAATATGTCAAATTAATTACTTACAGGAGTTCAGCATGTAAAAATATCCTTTTACAATGCATTAGATGCTTTAGTAGGTTACACTAAATAAACATAATTACTTTAAGTACCTACTGAAAATGTATTACATACGAGTTGAAGGACAACGAAATTCAATAAGTTAAACATTGCTTTTTCGAATAATCTTTCAGGCCACTTTCGTGCTTTATTTATTAAATTATTTAATTAAATTGATCAATAACACAAAAAGACTTAACTATGTATTAAAAAAATCAAATTTGTTACTAATTTATTAGCACAATAACCATTATTCGTTATGATTACTTAAAATATTTATTTTCTACTTCGCACGCTTTTCTGTGTTAATTAATACATAAATGATGCGTGTGTAAAAAAAATCAGTGGTTGCTAACCAATGTAATGTGGCGAATATATTGGAGAAATCAATTTACAAAAAAATATATTTTTTATTGCAAATTTATTTAACTATCTTTTAAGATGTTCCATTCTTTTTAAGGAGCTGTTAAAAACTGGACAAAAAAAGAATAAATAAGACAAAAGCTCGAACTGATTTTACTAAACTTTTGGTCACCGAAAAACCATTTTTGTACTTTTCAGTTTTTGTACTTTTACTCAAAAACTGTGCAAAAAATTTCAGAGTACAATGAATTAAATTAGAAGTTAAAATCGACAATCTTTTAAGAAATTTGATTCAATTTTGTAACAACTAAAAATAAGTAATATATAATTTAGAATGTTCTTGAAATTATAATAAATTAATTATAATTAAATTATTTTTGATTTCGTAAGAGGTTCACCGTTTTATTATTTACTGCGTGTTCTTTTAAAATACCTATGATTTTTTCGTAAATTTTATAATTTTTTAATTTTTTTTGTATATTGGAATTTCACTGGAAATACTATATGGTTTCTAACCTCATCATCAGTTTTTGCCTTTTAATTACAATATAAATCTGAAAAGCCCTATGAGATAAAAAGTAACAATAATATTTTCAGACCAGAAGTATGCATGCTGTCAGGGTTAGAAAAAAAGTTGCTATATTTTAATTTATGGAAAATCATATTTTCAAGATTGAAAAATTTCGAATTTATTCGAATTTTTTACGATTTTTATTTTATGTTTTCTGTGCTTATTTCAGACTGTATAATTTAACATTTTTTTTCTTAAATCGACGTTTGAAACCATAATCAACAGTTTTTAAATACCAAAGATTTTGATGAATTATTTTTAAATATTAATTTTGCAGTAATTAAACACCTACAGATATATTTTTGTTTAAGTTAAAAAAATTTCATTAATGTCGTCATATGTCAATATAATCGTAAACTTAAGTAAAATTCATAAAAAAATTAATATGGTTTAACTTCAAGCAATAATTATATTCACCAATACATTAAGTAATGGATTCTTCATTATACGATTTAATTCAGACAAAAATTATTGAGTACAATGAATCAAATTTAGTTAACAATCGACATTTTTAAGAACTCTGTTTAAATTATTTGAACAACCAGAAAATAAGAAAAATATCATCTAAAATGTTGTTGAAATAATAATAAATTAATTATAATTGAATTATTTTTATTTTCGTAGGAGGACCAGCCATTTATGATTTACTGCGTGTTCCTTTTTAAAATATCGTATGTGAAAATATTTTTTTTTCATTCTTTGAAATTTTGCTGGTGTTTAACCTAAGCAACAGTTTTTACTAATAACTCAAAAACAATATAAAACTTTATAATTATGAAAATCCCCATGGAATAAAAAGCAACAATAATATTTTCCAGACCAGAATGTATTTGAAGTTATTTAAAAAAGAAATCGATTTTTCACGATTATTTTTCTGTGCTTATTTCAGACAGTATAATTTAACATCATCATTGCCACTTTTCTTTTCATGAAGATGGTCTTCTAATTTTTGATCCAACGTTTGTTTTCTTGAAACCATTAATCAACTTAGTTTTTTAAATATGGAAATATCAGTCAAATCAAACAAATTTTGATGAATTATTTCTTAAATATTAATTTTGGAATAATCAAACACCTATATCGATATACTTTTGTTTATGTTAAAAAACTTAGTTTATATCAGTGCGCTCCGTATGTTTTTTTAATGCACAAAATTTCTAATTCTACATCAATGTTAATTTTTTTAAATAAACATAGTGTAAAAAGCATTGTAGATTCAAATACTTGCTTTTAGTCATTATTCTGTTTTTGTTGCTAAAGAATAAACGGTGGGACGGACACCATCAGATAATAAGGTATATGATTTATAAAAAATTAATATAGTTTAACTACAAGCAATAATTAAATATTTAAAATTTACCAATATATTAAGTAAGGTAAAGTAATTTCAAAAAATCTTGACTAAGCCTATGTGGACCTATTTGAAAATGATATACGACAGAATTATTCTCTTTCTAATAAAAATAATTTAAGAATTAACAAACTGAGCTAATGTAGTCTAGATTTGAGTCTAATGGCCGTCGATGATTGGAATTTTTCCTAGCGTTCGCTAACGTGACTTCTTCAGAGATCCTTCCATCCCCGATGTTGGATATAGACGGATGAGGTTGGCTGCGCAGATTGTATTTATTCTGGTTCAAAGGAAGCGAGGCTGGCATCGCTCTGGTCTAATTTGGTTTTTTCGTAAGGTTCCGTTCGGGTATTCTTGAAGATAGGATTCCAGATCTGGTTTTATTTCCCCATCATGACATAGATCTAGCCGCCACCTACCTCCAAAATTGTATCCTAAATTCCACACTAACAATCCACCACCACGCTATCATCAATTCCATACTAAAAGTAGGCTACTTCCCCACTGACTGGAAGATAGCCGACGTCATAGTAATCGAAACCTTTAAAGACCCTAAATTTCCCCAAAACCACCGTCCGGTCAGTTTACTTCGCGCACTTTCAAAAATCGCTGAAAGAATTCTCCTACACAAGCTTAACCTGGACACATCCCGATTAATAATTCTACCCGACGAACAATTTGGTTTCAGACCAAACCACTCCACAACCCAACTACTCTTACGCGTAACCGAATACTGCTACCAATCCATGGCCAACAAACAGGCCGCCGGAGCAGTATTTCTCGACGACTCTAAGGCTTTTGAGCGCTACCTCACCGCCGGAATCCCGCAAGGCTCCATTCTTTCACCTACATTATTTAATATCTACACCTACGATATTCCAAAAACCCCACGTACTGAACTAGCCCTGTACGCCGACGACACCGCCATCCTAACACGATCCTGGCAATCCAAACACCTAACTCAATACCTACAATCCGCACTCGACGCCTTAGAACCCTGGTTTACTGACTGGCTTATTTTCGTTAACGCAGAAAAGAGTGCTGCAGTAATCTTTTCCCGCAAACTCAAGCACCGACCGGATGGCCAACTAACCATCCTCGATACTCCCATTTCATGGACCAAATCCACTAAATATCTCGGCGTTATCTTAGATAACATCTAATTGGCCTCTAACAAAGGCCGTGGCTCCCTAAAATCGCTAGCTCCTCTCTTATACCGTAAAAGTTCTCTATCACCAAAAAACAAACTTCTCCTCTACAAATCCATCATAAATCCCATCATGCTCTATGCGTCTCCCGTCTGGAGTCACGCCGCCGACACCCACATCCGAAAACTTCAAACAATCCAAAACAAAGCCCTCCGTCTTACCTTTAACGCTCCTTGGTACATCCGAAACGACGACCTACATCACGACGCCAATCTACCCACTATCCTAGCACAACTCCGCCACCGCACCGTCCTCCATATCACGAAAAACCAAACCCACCCCAATCCGCTCATCCGCAAAACCACCGATTACGACGTATCCTATCCCTTTTCAAAATCAAACGCCTTAAAACCGCTTTCCCGACGACCTTTAAAATTTTCCCGCCCCCTCAAGACTAACACAAATAGTATTTAAATTTCTGTTGCAGATTACATCCCTGAAGACGACGGGGTACAAAGACATTCTCTGACCCATAAATCATGGCAAGACAAGACAAGACTAGGTTTCTTCCTCTCTGTTAAAAGTTTTTCAGAAACATACAGAAAACAGAAATTAGGAAGAAACCTGAGACTCAACCTGATTTGGAATCCAATCCTCAAGAATACCCGAACGGCACCTTACGAAAAACCGGACCTCTCAACTACAGAGATGAGAGGACCTCTGAAAAAGCCTGACCACTCGCGTTAGGCAAAACGTGAAGAAAGAAATTCCTATCATGCTGACGGTCATTAGATCGGAATCTGGACTACAGTTCACGAAACATGCCGCGCATGTCTAAACCAATTGTCAATTAACAGAACTATTACCTTTAATTAATCGTTACCATACCGCTTATCACGGTTTAATTATTAAATCCTGAATGTTTTTTAAATTTTATGTTTACCAAGCTTAAGTTAGATACAAGCGTTTAATCAAAAAAGTTACTGTTCTCCGATTTGGAAGTGGTTTCAACTTAGTCACTGTATTGTAAACACTCTGTATACATGTTAGTCAATTGCAAAAATTTTTACATACAAATTGGTATCATCTATGCAGTTCAACGTTAACATTTTTAGAAACTAAAAAAATGTGGATTGGAAGAAGCTCATCTGCAAGCGGAGAAATTTCAAAAGTCGACATTTTTTGACAAACTACTAAAAATTTGCGTTCAGTACAAAAGTAATATAAAAAATACACCTTACGCTTTAACTTTCGAGAAGTTAGTGTCAAGTTCTAGTAGTATCCCGAAAATATACGAGGAAGTCTCGGATAAGAATGCACTGAATACAAAAGTATCTCATAAGCACTGTAAGAGATAGGAAATGGTTAAATTAGAAAGATGTTTTGAAAACTCATATTTTGAATTGGAAAAATTCAGAATTGAATTCTTTGTTACTGTTTTCTGACCCGATGTTTCGTTTCTTCGAAACCAAACTATCTTTGTGTTTTTCTTTAAATATGCAACAAATTTTGTTTTACACGAGTAAACTCTTTTAATTCATTGATCTATTAGA
Organism: Abscondita cerata; assembly: GCA_030710515.1. Classification (NCBI taxonomy): domain Eukaryota; kingdom Metazoa; phylum Arthropoda; class Insecta; order Coleoptera; family Lampyridae; genus Abscondita; species Abscondita cerata. The sequence continues at coordinate 12,142 of JALBCR010000484.1, forward strand.
CGGTTTACTTACTAAAAAATTTTTTCAAGATAACGTGTAACTTTTAATTGACTTACTAAACAAAAACGAATCGTTTGATATTATTTTGTGTATAAGTAAAATGTGTGTCTAACGACATCTCGTGTAACATGGACACGTATGAATAGTATCAAACTAAGAAATGCCAACAGTTAAATGTACCGACTGTGAGTGTTAAAGTGCATATCGTTATCAAATGGCATTTCTTAGTTTGATACTATTCATACGTGTCCTATGTTTACGAGATATCGTTAGACACACATTTTACTTATGTTCATTGCTCCACGAGAGTGGACCAACCGTCGTCTTGTACAGTTGTATACCGCACTTAAGTATACACCTCTGATGAGCTCATAATAAGAGCGAACTGCTGCATCAGGTGTTCTTTCATTGCGTGTGTACTACTGTACAAGTAATTACTTGGCTTTATCGACACACGTGTGTTTCAAGCATTTAAAGTTATCGCTTTGATAACAATATGCACTTTAACACTCACAGTCGGTACAGTTAACTGTTGGCATTTCTTAGTTTGATATTATTTTATATAAGTAAAATGTTCATTGCTCCACGAGAGTTTAAAAGACCAACCGCCGTCTTGTACAGTTGTATACCGCACTTAAGTATACACCTCTGATGAGCTCATAATAAGAGCGAAATGCTGCATCAGGTGTTCTTTCGTTGCGTGTGTGCTTCTGTACAAGTTAATCTTGGCTTTATTGACACAGGTGTTGATTTACGCATTAAAATTATCGCGTAGATAACGCCATGCACTTTAACACACACAAGTCGTTATAGTTAACTGTTGGCATTTTCTTATTATTTTGTATATTTAATAATGTTCTAGCCTCATTCTCCTAAAATAAATAACACCGATTAACAATTTCACCCAAATTACTGGACAAAAGCTCTGGAGTTGCAACCTTTAATTCATCAATATTTTCAAAAATTTTGTAATAAAATTTCATTTTTAAGGGAATTATAATAAATTAAAGGTTGCAATTTGGTAGACAGATCATTGGGTATATATCGTTTAAACGATAAACCTTTTGTCGACTATGGGTTGATTTAGAAGTTCCCTGCTAAGTTTAACAAATGGTACAATAATCAAGCGAGTATGTAGAAAGTTGCCCAGTGGCAGAGACTGTAACAAATGGATTGTATCCGATATGTGGTTTATCACGCTTACATACTAAAAACTGAAACTAAAACTAACCTAAAACATGCAAATCAAAATCTGGTAGGCAAATCATTGGGTATATATCGTTTAAATCTTTTGTTGACTGAGGGTTGATTTAGAAGTTTCTTGCTAAGTTATTGGACATTGTATTGTTGGCTAAAATGTCGGATTTCTTTAACAGAAGGGATTTTGAGGTCTCTTTTGATGGCTGCGTTGGACACAAACCAAGGTGCATTCATTATTATTCTCAGCACTTTCAGTTGGAAACTCTCAAAGATCTTTATATTGGATGTAGGTGCTGTGCTCACAATTGGATTCCTTATGACAAAATTAGTTTTAGCAATACCTTGTTTTCAATGGTAAGTGTAGAGGTACTTCCAATGAGCCAATACATCAAGGAGAGTGCCAGTTTAAGCTCTTCAGCTTTACTAAAAATGTGTTTTCTCTAGTTGAGCCTCCTATCGAGATTCGTAGTTGGTTTCTTCTTGTTGTCGCAGATTTGGTTCTGTCTGTTTTATTCTCCATTTCTTTTGCATTTTTTTGTTTAGATAAGTTTTTGGTGTCTGAGAAGCAATTGCTGGGTCAACGTTAGAAGATAGAACTGCTGTGTCGTCTGCTGTTATAGGTAGGTTTGTGGTATATATAGCAGATAAAGCAGTGGCTTAGGACAGTATACCTTTTGGAACTCCAGCATTTATGGGGCAGAGTTCTTTGTATTCAATATCAAGCTTAACCAGAAAATATCTATTATGAAAGTATGAGTTAAGTATATTAAAATAGTTTGTGGGGAAGAGAACTCGTAGACCATTATACCACACTTTATCGAAGACCTACCCAAAAATATTGCTTTTTTGATAGCTTTCAGTGATTGTTTACACGACACGATAAATTTGTTCTCAGTAAAGTGCATCTGCTTCAACCCTACTTGGTGATTATGGAAGTAGTCGGTTTAGTAGAAATGTTTCAAAAACTTTTGAAGTTATAAACAAGAAGCTAATAGGACGATAGGATTTTAAGTCCTTAGGTGGTTTTCAGGATTGGGAATTACACTACTTTTTACTGGGCGTGGAAGCTTACAAAATAGTGTTGAAGAGTTGTGTGAAATACCTTACCTCCGTAATATTTACTTTGTTGAAAATTTTTCCAGTTAGAAGATCATATCCCGGTGCGTTTTTGGGTGTAGAATTGCAATAACTTTTTGCACTTGAGTGATTTTGAAGCGTTTAGGTGCCCGATCAAGCTAAAAGGGTGCTTCGCCTAACTTGGCTTCTTCTGAAGGGTGAGGTTTAAAGGCCTCTGCTAGGTGTTCTGCAAATTCACGCGCTTTGTTTGATTTACTTCAAGTCCAATTTCCCTAGGGCGTTTTAATTGGTAGAAAATTTTATAACTTGTTTTAATTTACGAGTATTATTTGCTGCTTAAATCTAGTTTAACAAAGAAGATAGGGGCGGCAGTTGGTTCAGTATTCATTTATATTACATATGTTTGTATCCGTGTTAATATCGAGTAGCTGAACGAAAGGTAAAATATTTTAACACCGTTTACAAAAATACGGGATTTTTGTGGTACTGGTATTTGCAAAGCCATTTGGTTTTGAATTTGAAAAAGTTTGCGTCCCTCAAGGGCGTGGAAGAATTATTAACGTTTAGTATCAAACGTCTAAATGGTCTCATCAAATAGGTAAAATTTTACAAAATTCTTGGAGAAAACAAACACAATGCTTAAAAATAAAAACAAAATGCATTATCACAAAATAAATATCACATAAAAAAATTGTAAAGTACGCACAACTAAAAAAGCTAATTATAACTAAAGATACAACTTGCCGTCAAGACAACTGGCCGCTGCCGACTGGCTGCTGGGACAACTGGCCACCGGGAGAACTGGCAGCCGGAACAATTGGCTGCCAGGATAAAAAAAATGATAAATTTAATAGAGGCTGTTTTTATAAGATTGCAATTTTAAAAGATCTTTAGAATTTCAAACTGCATATACAAGATGATTTTTTTAAGTGTTCTTGGTAACAGAACCGTTACCTAAATCCCCATGTTAATATCATTGAAAAAAATCAACCAGTGTGCAAGGGGTTTGTGTACCAAACTTTAGCAGTAGAAAGCGGGTGCAAAATAATGAATTTGGATTTAGACACATGAGATTAATTTTTACTGCATTAAAACCACACCACGTTTTCAGTGTTAGAAGGTCCACTTTAATTGTATTTTGAAATGATTTCGTTTGGGGATGTTCCACACGATGGTGTCATCTGTGAAGCATGTTGGTATTTAAACTTGTTAAATCACTTACTAATAATACAAAGAGGTTCGATACGAAAACTGATCCTTGGGAACTATGTGCATAACATGATTTACATTTGAGTGTTTATTTTTGATTTTGACTTACCTGATTTTCCATTCTTAGGTGATGAAAATCACTCTTATCCCATAGTACTCCATTTTTGTTGAGTAACATATCTTGTGATAAAATATTTTTTGAAAGAACCGATCCCCACCATTTTTAGAAAATGAATAATATTAATTTGTATTGGGCTTTACAAAATTATACTGTTGTAATTAATTTATAGTCATGAGAATCACAGTACCTACATGGATACTTTTTTTATTTTCTGGTTTCACTTTTAATTTTATTTGAATTGAAATATTTGCATAATAGAAATCAGGAATTACAAAGATTTTAGCATATTAGTGGATACCTTTGTATTTGAATTAGAGATGAATTTAAATGAAGAAATTTTGAATATAATTTTAATTTTTAAAATAATAATAAGTTACATTTCTATGATAAATTGGTGCTGCATCTATGGTTATCTCTGTTATAATAAGTGCTGTAAAATTGGTGATGGACGATATTACTCAACAAAATTAAACAAAATGATATACTACGAATATTTAAATTTTTATTATGAATGGTGATCTATTTTAACCATAACTCAATTCGTTTATATTCAACAAAAATTAGAAATTATTCCCGATAATCTAAAGCTATCATATGATAATAAAATGTAGAGTAAGAATAAAGGTGAGATTTCCTCTAAATTTTTTTATATATTTTGAATTTTTTATGTATTTCTTGGTGGAGCTGGAAACAAAAACAACCAATTAAATAAATATGGTCTTGTAGGACCCCTTCTTTGTGGAGGTAGAAAGGACAAACAACTCAATGTGCTGTGATTGCCAACGTTTCGACCCTCATTGTGTGGGCTTTTTCAAGGCTTTTCAAGCTCTCGCAATGAAGGACGAAACGTCGCATTCACAGCACATTGAGTTGTCTGTCGTTCCTACCTCCACAAAAAGGATTCTACTAAGACTATATTTATTTAATAAATTAATTTTGGAGAAATACTTACTAAAAACAATCAAATAGTTTAAATTGCCGATGTTTTGCCATCTATGTAAGAGCTTTGTGAGGTTTAATCAAGAGTTTAGCCAAAAGCCTTCACATATAGGGCGAAATGTCGGAAATTTCTACTATTTGAGTTGATTTTTCCACTCCCACCAACCAGGGGTCATAGACCAAATTCTAAATGCAATTTAAGATCATAATTATTTAGGAAAAAACACGAAATTTCAAACCCTACAACCACCTATATCACTTTTGAAAAAAAATTGTAATAAATTTGTTTTAAAATTAAATTTTACAATCGTTTCACTCGATGAATAAATTATCAAAGTTGTAAATTATTCAAAACGTTTCACTAAATACTTTACCGCTAATAAAAAGTTTGAAATCGAATATCAAGTAAAAAATTAGACAAATTGCGTAAAAAGGATTCGAATTGAAATTAACAAATCGAAATTGAAGTTAAGGATAGGTACAAGCCAATCAAGCAATAAAATTAATTCCACCGATTGTATAATACAATAAATCAAATTAATTTTATTTAGTATAATTGCGTTTAGTAGCAATAAACGATTACACTCGTCGATGGTCGATTAATAAATTACATGGAGTTGTACTCTTAACTTAAACAAGTCTTGTAAAATGTTATAGTCGATGGTTACACCTTAGTTTCTGCTGTTTACATTTACAATTTCTTGTTAGTAAATTTAAAATAGTTGACATCTCGAAAAGGTGTTATTAATTAATGTATTCAAATTTATTGTTGAAATGCAAATTGATAAAAATAAAAACTTACATTACGTATAATAATAAATCCATTATCTTTAGTTCCTTTACATTCAACACATTAACTTACTCTGTTGGATAAATTTCACCGGATATGTCTCACAATCCAAATAATCTAATGTTGACTTTCGTGGAATACCTACAGCTCATATTAACAAAAGACTTCAATGCTGTTGCACAACACGTACCCCAAATTAATTAAATTTGAATCATCATTATAATTTTACGTAAAGGTTTATGGATGTCACTCAACAAAGTGTAAGCAATTAACACGCTTTAAATCCTTTTAGTAGTTAAGTCTTTGGTATTTATGAGCGATGCTATAAAAACAGACACCGAGTAAAAACACTCTACCATTTTTGGAATCGCTAGATTTTTATGATTATTTAATTATATTTTTATTATTATTATTAAATTACTCCTACTACTCACATTAGGCTTCTACGAATAAAGTCACGGTTTAAAACTGGTCATTGAATAAATAAGAAGTGGCGAAAAAACTGAAAACAAATAAATAAATAACGTTATTAAAAATATTATTATGATTTTACGAACAACTTTATTTTTGATTATGTAAATTAGCATTAGCGGTTCATAAATTATGTTGAAAATTTGCAGATAGTCGATACAGAAAATAATATAAAAAGCTCTCTGGCTTTGAAAGCTCTTATCTTAAAAAATAGTCAACAATTTCAATCACTAACCACATTTGGTAGACAATTTATTTCTACTCGATTACCGTATATTTATTATAATTTTTAATTATTGTGAGCTTGAACTTTGTACCATAAAAAATATTTTTCCAATGTAATTTGCCAAATTTAGAAGGTATTTTGAAAAATTGTTAGAGAAATAATAATAGTTACGCATTCGTTATAATTCTCACAGAGAAAACGAATCTTACATTGACGGGCGATGAGATATCCAGATTTCACCTTAGCGACACCTATGTTTTAAAATAAAAAAACATGACCATCAATGTGAATATTCTGGATTTAGCCTTTTTAGGTTCTACCAACCACACTAAGAAGAGAGCTTGGAGAAAAAATATACAAATCACTAGAAGAACACGAAGAACCAAGATGGAATGTATGAAAGGTTAGGCCACATCGTTTGAAACTCCTTACAATATTCGCCACCTAGTGTGTATAACGTCATCACCTATAGATCATATCGAAATAAAAGTCAGTCTTCCTTTTTCGTTCTTTGCCATTTTCTCATTTCCCAATTGTTTCAGAAAAAACGGAATAGCTCAAATTCTTATGAGAAGTAGACTTGTATAAAAATTGAAAGCAATAGAGTTAAGAAAACTCATCAAGTGAGGAAGAAGATAAGACTGGATTACGACAGTAGTGAAGATACAAATTTTAAGGAAGTAAAATATTTTGAAAAATTTTTACTTCAAACGGTATGGGATTGTTCGCACCATTATTATTGTGTACACTAAAATCAACAAAATTGCGAAACACTTCAAACTAGTGCTTTAGTACAAGAATGTTTGTGAGGTGTTGTTTCTTTACTTCTATCCAATTCATACCTTTACCTAAGACCCAAAAGTATTTTCAATTTAGGCTCCTTTGCCTTTTTTCCCTTCGTTTCTGTCTTTGTTTCTTACATATAATTTCGCCAAAATTGCGTTATTATATGTCTATGATAGTTTTTAGAATCAAATTGAGAGCTTTAAGGCTCAATTTCCAATTATATGTATCTACTAATTTGTTTATTTAAAATTTCTTTAATGACCATATTCTTTGTTAAATATTCTTAGTGTACAATAAATTCGGTTTGTAGTTTCCGAAATATTTCTTTATTGTTAACTTTTTTCACATTCTGCCCAAATAATATTAAAATGTGGCGGCATTCCAAATCATCCATCAGTTCAAGATCAATGCCGACCAAAATGAAGGAAAATATGTCCGACTGTTTTGCTTTTTATCTCAACCTTATTATAGAAAAAATCTGGAAACCCTTATCTGAAAAATGAACGATAGCATTGCACTTGTTCACAGATAAAGCAAATTTTGTTTAATTAAACTACGGAATAGAAAAACCTTATAATAAGTATATATCGGTTTACAACGTCCTACGTCTTCCGATACCCAATCTCCATTCCTCTTATCATTCCACAGATTTTGGTCCAATCCTCTTTCTTGTATGTTTTCATTTATGCCACTTTACAGGCTCTTCCTAGGTCTACCTTGCTTCCTTCTTCCTTCCGGCTTCCACTGTAGAATTTGTTTTTGTATTCTTGTTTCTGGCATCCTGTCCATTCCTGGCGTCCTGGCATTCTGTACGTGTCCGAACCATATCAGTTGTTTATCATCAGTGTTTTACATTCATAATTTCTCTAATTTTATTACTTTTCTTCTTCTCTTCTTCTCCAGAAGTCCGCACTGTTTGTTATTTTCTTCTTTACATTGGTATTGTATATTCGTTTTTGTTTTGTTTTGAGATGCTTATGTCCCATAGAATGCTAATTCACATAGCAATCGCTTTTCTGCCTTGTGATATTTTTAATCCCAAATATTTGTAATCCCTACATTGTTTTATTTGTTGTCCGTTGTCTAATAACATGTTTTGTTGTGTTCCTCCAATACACATATATTCAGTCTTGTTCAAGTTTACCTCCAGTCTTGTTTTTGCATATTCTTCTACAAGTTTTTGGGTCATGTAGTTCATGTAATCATAGTCCTGGGCTATTACTATTTGGTCATCAGCGAAACACAATGTGTATATGATGTTCTCGTTTAGAGGCAGACCCATATTTTGACACTTCTTTTTCTATTCATTTAACGTGTGTTCGAGGTAAATTTTGAACAATGTTGGTGCAATGCAGCATCCTTGTTTTACTCCTTTAGTTGTTGGGAATCCTTTTGTAATCTTGTCACCTACCTTAATTCTTGTTTTTGATTGTTGGTAGAGCATTTTCACAAATTAGTTATGCATTTATGTTTATTTTTTCCAGCGCTTTCCACAGTTTATTCAGCGACACACTGTCATATGCTTTTTTCAAGTCAACGAAGAGTAGATGAAGTTCTTGATTGTAGGCAATTTTCTTTTCAATAACCTGGGTGATCGAGAGTGTATGATCTGTTGTTGATCTGCCTGCTCGGAATCCAGTTTGTTCTTCGGCCTCCATTTCTTTATACTCGTTTTCTATTCTTATTTTAATTATTTTTCCATATATTCTGCTAATTGTGCTTGCTACTGCTATTCCTCGATAGTTTTCATCTGCACCTGTCGCCTTTTTTAAATATTGGTGTTAGATAGGTGGTTTCCCATTTGGTTGGTTTACAGAAAAAACCTTTATTTTTTTAAAAGATATTCACGAAACTCTTACACAAAGTGAGTTGGAGCTCCATCTTGTTGCAACTAAATTTTTCATGCGTTTCATTCGTAATCTGCTGCATTAAGAAAAAACGGTCAAAGCAGGTATCACGTCAAAACTTAGAAAATCTAAATCCCACCGAAAACGAAACAGACCGTTTTCTGGAGCTATCTTACACTTTCAAAAAATCGCTTGCACAGATTAAATTTGTTTGGAGGGGACATCTTCCGAAGACAAAGTCCTTTTAATTATCTGTACAGTTATATGCATCTTATTCCGGTCAGGGGGCCCCAAGGGTCCTCAAGAGCTATATTTTGGAATTGAAAAAAATAGTCAGAAAATAATGCAAACGAGAATACCAATTCATGTTTACAACGGATATTTACATCACGATACAATAAAATATTAATTAAAATTTTAAATTATAATTAATTTAAAAAAGGTTTTTAAGCAATTTAAATGCGGTAAGGTAGTAAATACAAATATTTAGTAAAGGTTCTTTGATTATTGATCCATTTTTGTATCTTTAAAACTTGCATAAGAGATACGGAATGATACGTCACACGGCAGCGAGAGAGAACCCGCAAACGACAGTGCATCTTGGCGAACAATAAAGGCAGATAAGATAATACGGATAATACGCAGGAATAAAGAAAAGACGAAAAATACTAAATCAAAATAAATACTATTACATAACTAAGTATTAACAAAATAGGTTTACCAAAATTAGTTTTGGGCCTTTCAATGAAGATAATTAGACGCATTGTATGCGTAACTTTTACTAGTCTAACGAAACAATGCTTTCGAGGGTTACATTTACGACGTTTTCAGCGCGTTGAGCAAAAGAAAGAAATAATATCTTTGCATTCCACAGATATAAATAAAAGTAGATAGCATATACCGGGTGAATCGAAGTTTAGTATATAGTTTCCACAACAAAATACGTACATTAAATTCGTTTAATGTATTATGCAGGATTAAAAGGACAAAACAAAAATTACAAGGTGACAACTAAATCGAAAATCGGATAGACTCAACCGCACTCTACTAAACAAAACCTGATCCCTAATACTCGAGTCCGAACAAAATAAAGAAATGTGGGGTGAAGTCCCTTCTCTTAGCAGCGTATATACCTTCTCAACTTACAAAAGTAAAAAGTTTGCAATAAAGCAATTTTGTCGGTAGATGTATAAGCGGTTGCATAAGTCAATTCTTTGATTATCATAGCCAACTGAGTGTTGGCAATAATCACAAATCGCTTGCTAGATTGTACAATGGTAAACAAACATTGAGAATCACTCGACAGCTGTTTCGTTCTTTGGGACTCTTCAGGAGTGAGAGAACTTTTTTCAGTTGGTTTTGGACAGTTTGTTCATAGAAGTTAGGTATTTCAAAAAGTAATATGAATTTGTTCAAAAACTTGCAATTACTTATTTAAATAAAAGACACTTTAATTTACATTACATACACGTATTAAATAATTTAGTATGTAGGTAAATTATGATATCATATGTATTTTATAATTTCTACAAATAATTGAAACTCCTTAAACAGAAATAGTATAATTGGATAATCGTCAATTAATAAATATATAAATAATTCATAAGATGATGTAACAACTGTAAACGTATTTAAATATGGTAACGTGTCTAATAAAGATTAAAATTCTTCACCTGTATGTGTAACAATTAAAATGCACAGATTGACATTTTTTTGATATTCTCAGTTTAGTAACCCTCATATGAATAATCCGTTAAAATTTTAACTATTAAATAATAACCTTAAATTGCAAAAATAGTTTACGAGCCACATCCTCACTTCCGATGAGTACAATGCAACGGAACTACAGCCCACAGACCCCTTACGATTAGAGTAACCTCTAATTATCCGCATATTTAATATTATATAAAGCTTAATGTATATTACTAACCGACATGAGAATATAAATCATGACGGACAGCCGAAGAAATATGAACCCATTCAAATGCAGAACACACAATAACTACTAACGAGATATTGAAATTGAACCGGCCTATCGTCTATAAACCCCGTGTGCCTTAAGTGTTTTTCATCACTCGATGCACTTCGAAAATTAATTGTGTTGATCCCCGACTGGTATGTAGATCATTTGTTCGTTTAATCCAAACTACAAAATAAAAAAAAACTCGATTTCAAATTATTTTTTGTGTAATAACAAAAAAGAAAGTATCATAAATTTACTTTTCCTCGCATGTCAACAGTAATTTTGTTACGGTTACAAAAAAAACTATATAACAAATAAACATTAAGCATTAATAATCATTATTCTTGTCTCCTATTCGACTACATAAATTGTATTATAACTAGAACATTACATTTTATTTGTTTTGTTAGTGGCTTTTGAAACATCTTTGTTGAGTAGCACATAAAAAAGAACGTATTATTTTAAATATTGCTTACTAAGTTAGTGCCAGTAGTTTACTATTTCAGGGAAACATTCTGTATTGCAATTAAAATAATTGGGTCTGTTTTAAAGTATGATTAGTAAATAATCAGTATTTCTCAAAAGGTGATTGAATTGAAGAAGGATTATCTCAATGCGTACTTTTACACTGATTTTAAGATTTCTATAAGTTTTCCCAGTATACTGTTTGTCATAAGAACAAAATAATTTATAAATTCCACTACATGTTAAATGGTTTATTTAATGCGGATGAAAAATTATTATTAATATTTGCATTATATTTATTAGTAGGTACTTTATTTAATTTATTAATGAATTTAGATACTAGTTTATGAATATATTTTTGTTAGATAAATTTGAATTTAATGTTACAGAATCATTTTATGATGTATATACAAGATGGCGCAAACTTCTGCACTGGTGGATAACAAAGTTAGAAAAATAACTTTCACAATTTGTTACATTCAGTATAGTTACTGAGTGCACATTTTAATAATTATTTATATAACAAGTCCGCAGAATAGAGTTTTAGCGGACAAATCATGTTAAGGACGAGGCGACAAAAGAGCCAGCTCTCTAAAACAACAAATTTCCAATCCACCATCATCATAAGTGCAGTCGATCGATAATCATAGCAACGACTGATTTATTAAAAACAATTACACATCAATTGAAAAACTTATTAATTGTGCGCGTTATATGTGAAATGGATGATATTCCAGAAGAAATTGCAGTGAGAGGCAAGAGCAATGTATTAGATTATGATGGGCCTTTTTGCTATTGATAGGAATTCATTTTTAGCAACATAAAATTGACTTTCAATATAATATCTGCCTGTAGCTTAGGCAATTGAGGTTGCGTCCGTGTATTCCTACAATAAGCACTTCAAGTACTAAAGTTTATATAAAGTTAATAACTCTACTGTTTCCTACCCTGTAAAGTTGGCACCGTTCCACTGATGAAAATTTTAAAAGCACATCTTGCTGTAACCACTGACGGTGGTATATTCTCGAAATCTGAGACTTGAGGAATTCAGAATGTACTAATTACTTATTATTTGGATAGAAAATCCCAAGGAAAGGTTTCCAGTAAATTAAAGGATAAGAACTCAACATTTTCTTGCGTCGTGAGTGTTGTTTCTTGCTATATTTCAATTTCTGTGAAAACCTTCTATTACCTCCATTATTCTGAACGCGTTGCAGAACACCTGTTAGGATATGAATAAAAGCTAAACTAAATGCTTAGTTAAAGAACTAGGCAGTGAATCAGGTAGTGTATCAATCGAACCAATCCTTCCCTGGAGCCTGGCCGTTATAGAATTATCTCTGTTCCCGTTGATGCCGAGGACTTCACCAAAGATAACCAGTGACCTCTAGCTTATCGTTCTGGGGCAGGTCAAGCTATCCATACCTAGATAACTGGTTCCGTTTTCTCATCTACTTCTTTATGAAACTTCGTTTGTTCTGGACATTGCAGCTGTCTAGTCGATCTACATACGATCGCAGCTACACTCAAAGCTAAGTCAAACATACTTCATGTTTTTTTTCTTCTACTACCTATTCTATTGTAATTTACGCAAAACGTATCTGTAAACCGCTGTAAATTTGCCAACCTAACTGTTGCGGATTGTTAGTTGCTTACTGTAATTTGAAAGATCTTTCGAAAATCGTTAAATGCGTTGAAGTATTTTGGATTTGCTGTCGGGAACCGGTACCGTACGTAAGTGTCTTGATTCAACTTAACGTCATTAATTGTCACACGTATTGGTGTGTAGCATTCAGTTAACTATTTGTAGAAGAGATCGTAAATTTTAGACTGCGCCCATTGCAGGATACAGTGGTGTAGTTATCAGTGCGACTAATCAATATCCGGACGGTTTTGCCTGTATTATTATAAGAACAAATTGTTCTATTTAACTGTTATTTTATTAATTTGTATTGTGCTATTATCTACATCATATATGTTGTTCGTGTGATTGAGGTCTAATCGTTCTATGAAATTATTTTCTACCATTCTACTGTTTGTTTTGTGTCTTAGAGTTCCTAGTTACTCTGGAAAATTTGCTACACTCTAATTATTCGTTAGTACGCCCACGATCACTCTACGACTAACTGAGCTGCCGGTCAGGTTTTCAACACTGTTCCATAATTTATAGTTTGTTTACAAATAAACCTTAACAAGATCTACTGCCGGCCAAATCCAGGGACCAGTATGAGAAGGAGTGCGAATTATTTAAGGAATGGCAAGTCAAAACAAATATCAGAGATGAAGCAATTTTGACGTATTTTCTTGAAAAAATCGAAACTTTTAAAACCATCATTGTGGACTAAGTATTCAATGCTCAAGGCAACTTTAGGTGAGAAGAAAGACATAAAAATGGAAAACTTTCAAAAGTGACAGTTTTTTTTTAAACATAATGCGGTGGAGGAAGAAGAAGAAGAAGCTAATGTCGAATTGTACTTAATGATAAAAGTTACTCTTGTGATTGGTGTCTGTGCATTCTTTACACGTTCCTGATATTGTTGATAATGGAAACTCTTAACTTGTAACTCTTTCCGATACCAAGACAAATAGAAAACGAGTATTTTTGTGACTGATGAGAGTAAGCTGTTAATCCTTTTACATTATATCGTAAATATATCTGTCTTTGTCCTATACCACACAATCATTTTTTTATAAGTTATTGGAAACAAACATGTTCCTTTCAGTGTGTAGGCATTCAGAATTTTGCCTTCCGTAGTGGCAAAGTATTTGAAGCCTCCTTATCCTGACATAGACGCTTGGGCGGCTGGCGGTAACGTGTCAGTTGCAGAAAGATATATTGAAAAGTCAGTTGAAAAAAAGAAGAAAATTGCTAAATTAATGATTGGAGAAAAGCTAATCAAGCAGCTTCTTCAGATTCTATGATTCGAAGTGTGAAAGAAATAACGGGATATGGATTGTCCTTTTCAGGAAGCTCTACAGATTCTGTTGTTTGAAATGTGCCGGGAGGTGGTTTGCCGTTTTCATGAAGCTCTTTCAAAATTGTAATTTTCGATTTAATATTTTCAAATAGACGTTATTAATATTTTGCTCAAAATAATTATTTTCTCAAATAATAAATAAATTAGAGTCTACAACGTGTTGCTATAACGACTTTTAAGTACTAGTCTTTTATAATGACATTTTACGGAGTCAAAGCAGTTTCCAAAGTAACCATTTTGGAAAGTGTGTACCAAAAAAGTTATATGTACCACAAGTTATGAAAGCTAAACTTTTTTTTGAGAGTATGCAAATGAATAAAAAAAGATGCTTACACATTGTTGTACAAATAACTATTTTGGTACCGTTTTCTGAAATGGTTACTTTGGAAACTACTTTGATTTCAAAAGTTATTACACTAAATCGATTTTTTTATTTCCAACATCCTGTACCTGAAATGAAAATTCGTAGTATAAAACTACATATGAAAAAAAATGTTGTTTTTTACTAAAGAATCCATTGTTCAATTTATTCCCAACCTTTATGTTACACCCTATATACAGGGTGTTTCTGAAAGGTGTGTACATGGCTTTACCAGAGGTTTTCTGATCAAAATAGACCGTTTGACACCAATTTACCTATAACCAAAAGTGCACTATAAGGGCGCCAGAGGGCGTTCAAAAAAATATTGTATATTGGGAATAACTCGAGAACGGTTAGACGGATTTTGTTACGCTTTTGTATGCTGGTTGTCTGCTTTTGAAGACGTTTTTCTGTGTAATGTGGACAAATTTCTGATGCCAGGAAAAGTTGCTTTCATACGGGCACTGTCAAACAAATGATAATATTTTAACAACCGTCAACGATACGAAACCAAAATAATTCTGACAAATAAAATGAACAATTTGAAAACTTTTTTCTTTCTTGTTAAATTGCGCTAATTTTATTAATTCAATCAGAAAAAAATTAAAACCATACCCCTGCAAAGCGCATCCATACCGTTGATTGAAATATTGGTAAAGATAGTCAACCTTACGGGATTATGCGACCCCGAAATTTGTTCTAAACATCAGAGGTCGGTAGTATCGCTTTGTGCTAAGAAAATACGTCAATTGTATTGTAGAATTTACAGAACAGTATTGCCGATAAATGTGAAATAGAAAACTGTAATTTTGCTGATAGTTTATGCTAAGGCACGACATTGTTGCCAATGCATCATGCCGTTGATTGAAATATTGGTGCATTGAGTCAATGTTGACAAACAAACAAAAACATGCGTTCTACAATATACAAGAATTTATTGATTTTTGTCGACGTACTAATTAAATGTGTGTCCTTTGTTATATATTTTTTTCTATTGTCTGTTAATTGTTCAATGTAATAATATTTATTTGTATCTTTCTTACGTAAGGTTATAACAATGGTTATACCATCATGACAAACACATATATGTACAAAGATTGTATACATACACATGTGAATAAAGTTTATTATTATGAAAAAAACCTGCAGATTTAAAAGTATTAATTTCGTAAAGAAATCGTTGAAAACGTTCTCCCAAAAAAACAATTTCTTTAAATACTTTTGAAAATTCCATACTCATATATTTATTACATTAACATCGTTTATCCGTTGAAAATGTTTTAAAATCTATTAGGCTTACGCAAGTAAATTTCTAAATTTTGGTCATTGAAATTAAAATTTTTAACATAGAAACGCTATCCCTTTTTATGTTGGAACGAATGTTGAATTTTCTTATATTACAATCTAACGTACTCAACTGTTTGCATCTAAACAATATTATAACAAGCCTACTCATTTACTAAAGGTGTTGCTAAAAGTATGCAATTGTAGAATTTCTGACTAAGCCGATAAGGAATGTGACTCATAAACGATAATCCGGAAGACTCCTCGTAATACATTTGTTTCAATATGTTTTATGTATAGCATTGTATTAGGTACGTTATTATTTATGTGTAAATTGTTTGTAAATTATTACTATTATTTTAGATCAGTTGGAATTGTAATTTTTGAAACAATGTTTATAATTAATGAGCTATTTTTACTTTAATTAAACTATTTTAATTCGAAACCATGATATTTTGATACAGTTTCAAAGAGTAAAATCCTAACTTTTTATCTCTACTAACAGATAACAAAGTGTCACTTTTCGTAAATTATTTTTTCCCTCGGGAAAAAAGTGAGTACTATTTTTAACACCAAATTTCCCTCAATAATTTTCTAATTCTATTGTAATATGATTTTTCAATATTAAATCGTCATTTATTTCGTCACAGAAAAGAATAGTGTATTATACACGTATTATCCGCACCGCGTCGGGAGACAACACACCTCAAGCTAAAATCTAGTACTTTTATTTTTAGAAGTAATAGGAATAGGTTTTATTACCAAGTGAATTTAAATTTGAAGGTCTAGTGGAACCCACTTTCCCTAAAAAACACGGTAACTTGTTGCCTTTTGAATTGAAAAATTTGAAAACCAATTTTTATTTAAAATCCTTTTCAACTGAACACGTAAAAACAAGTAGATACAAAAACCAATAATTTTGCGTTTCTGAACTCTAGTGGTATTTCTCCCAGTATGTTCTACTTTATTCCTAACGAAGTTATTAAATGACAAACAAATGTCAACATTATTATTTGCAAGTTAAAAAATAAAGTGCAAGCATAATTTGTAAAATAATTGTTTCTTATTTATCTAACACCGACCAAACCAAACTGTTTTAACAAATAACGCTTCGCATGTATTTTAGTAAATTATTAAAAAAACATTGTCATTAAAATCCAAGATATGTATCATCAATGGTATTATTCATAAATGAAAAATTCGTCACTTTTAATTACTAGTTAATACGTTTACTAAATATTTGAAAACGTTGCAACATTGTATTGACAAAAGTAAATTTTACGGATTGTATGTTGCGCCATTTTTACAACGGTGGAATAAATTGAACTATTCTATTTCAAGAATCGTACACATTATAACTTAGCGCTTCAGTACAGGTGAAAAGTAAACAAAAACGCAACCCAACATGCATATGTGAATTGCATCCGTGATACAAGCAAATACAAGCGGTTGACTATCTTTACCAATATTTCAATCAACGTCCATACGCTTAGAAATTCAAGTAGACTGCTAGTAGGCTATTCGATTATGTCAATCCGACATTGTCAAGTTGCGATGCGACACTTTATTAACATAATTAGGAGGAAGGTTGTCAAGTTACTTGTACTAATGTGAATAAACTCAAAATGTTCTCCATTTTTTGCGGTACACAAATTAATATGACGCAAAAAGTTAAACTGCACTCTCTGCATTGCTTCGGAATTATTTCTAAATGATGTCTAAATAATTATATCCGTTTATGCGGTCCTGAATAACAATAGGCCCAAGGAGGTAGATATCGATTACACCAGCCCAAACATTTATTCTAAACTTATGTTGATAATGCAAAACTTTAATAGCATGAAGGTCTTCTAAAGCAGACCGCATTGGTGAAAAATATGGAACGATCAAAAATTGGGGTTCCGCAATCTTTGTTGCTGAATAAAATTACAAAATGCTAGACGGGTTTCAGGATCAATAAAAAGTAGTTCTTGTACAGGTTGAATGTGGTACGGATGGATTAGTTGTTCCTTTAAAACTCGATGGATTGTAGATTTTGACACTTCAAACTCAAAGGCTAATTGTTAGGTGCTAACCCGTGGGACTTCAGCAACCCTCTCCAAAATTTGCTCCTCTATGTCTGCTGTTTTACAAAAACGGCATCAGCCACAATTTGTGGTTTTTAGAGCGATAGTACCCTTTTCACGTAATCGTCGTTTAATATTTGCAAAAGTCTGATGATTTGGAGCTTGCCGGTTTGGAAACCTTTTTTGCATAAACCCTCACGGTCTCCCGACAATTGCCACTGCAAAAGCTTAACACTAACAGCGTATCAGTCTGTTCGGCAATTGTGTAGCCCATTTTCAAGTAGTTAATCGCAAAATAGAAACGTGAGTAATCTTAGATTCTGTTTTTGGGAAGATCCGGAAAATGAATGCTACAAATGATAGATTTGATTGACATGATCGCATAGCCTACTAGCAGTCTACTTGAATTTGTAAGCGTATGCATCCGCCTTGCAGGAAATTATTTAAATTTTTTATGATCGAACTAATAACATTAGCGCAATTTAACAACAGAAAACGGTTTTCAAATTGTTCGTTTTATTTGTCATAATTTTTTAGTTTCGTATGGTTGACGGTTGTTAAAATATTATCATTTATTTGACAGTGCCCGTATAGAAGCGACTTTTGGCATCAGAAATTAGTCCACATTACACAGAAAAACGTCTTCGTTCGGTAGCAGACAACCAGCATACAAAAGCGGAACAAAATCCGTCAAACCGTTCTCGAGTTATTCCGATTATAAAATATTTTTTGGAAAGTTTGACGCCCTCTGGCGCCCTTATGGTGCACTTTTGATTATAGGTGGATTGGTGTCAAACGGTCTATTTTGATCCAGCGAACCTCTGGTAAAGCCATGTACACGCCTGTTGAAATTATAAAAATGGGGTAATTGTCAACAAGATTCTTATTTTTATTAAAACTATTACTACAGAACTTGAAACAAGCAGTGTTCGAGGTAGACTACTAAAAGTCAGGTAATCAACTTATCAATCAAGTCAGATTCTAAACTGAAAGAATTCTGAGGAATTAGAAAAATAATATTATATAGAAGATCATGGGTTGTTAACATCGGTGCTGATTGGTTCAACAGAAGAGAAAGAGAATTCCCAGAATTCTTTCAGTCTAGAATCTTGACAAGTTGATTACCTGACTTTTAATAGTCTAACTTGAATTCTCATTTGTTTGTTTTAAGTTCTTGCCCTGGTGTAGCTTCTTACGATATGTGGCGAAACGATGGCAACACAATCCAATCCCGAAAGACGTAACAATGATTCCGGCCGTGGACGACTCAAGTCTTACATATTTTTATATTTCTCCCTTGAGTAAAATTAAACTTCAAATTTTTTAATTTTTATAAATTATAACCATTACCGAGTCCAATACATAGTTTGTTTTTTACAAATTTTAGTATTAATCATGTGTTATTTTTCTCTTTAAAAAGGCAACCAGAAAAACAGCTCAGGACTCAAAAATTGTCTTCGACTTTTATGACCAGCATACATTCATTTATAATTGTGATGAAAGTGGTTTGTTAGTGACTAGAAATTTCAAGGAAGAGATGAATCAACTACTGTTTTATTATGTGTTGCGGTCAATGGACATTTCTTACTTTCTTAAATAGCATATAAAGGTGCTGCGGTTCAATCTCTATAAACAACAACCGAACCTTATCCAGGAACGATGTAGGTGGCATCCAGTAATGGTTAATAGAAAATCTTTTTTTCTCATGGTTATTGAAGCATTTGTTGCACATCTAAAAAGGATCCGTGAAAAACACATCCTTTTTCGATCATGTAACGGTTGCAGTTCACAATAATAAGAAATAAAATAAAGTGACGGCTCTAGCGATGCAACCTAGAAAAGAAAGAACAATAATATTGGGCTCGAAGTAACGCACTAAATGCGTGGAAGATCCCGTATTTATAAGCGTTAACACAGCAGTATCTGGCTCAGTCGGTGAGATGGGGGAGGCTTTTGGGAGAACTAAAAGAAATAACTGCTGCGTAACGAGGCGCCACCTGCTGAGTAACGGAGAGAAATAGAACCGACCAACAGGAATTCACTAGGTTTTACTTAAAGTCTACTACGCTACAACGAACACAAATTAAAGGGAGACAAAAGACATACAAATATAGCAAATACAATTAAAAAAAATATTCAAAGAACCTGGGAGAAATGAGAGATTCTATAACATGAAACTTGCGTGCATTAGCAATAACCAATTAGTTATAGTTCGCGTTAAGTATGTCGCAATTCAGTTACGTTTTTCGTTTATTAAGCAGAAAATAAAAGTAGCGTACCAATTTAAGATTAGTGATTACGGAAACTCGACGTACACACGTCACTTACACACGGTGACTTAAAACTAGTAATTACACTCGTTCTAATAAGGAATGTAGCTCCCGCCAATCCAAGAAGCTTTTTGTTTTAGCTTACACAATTAATGACAACGCCTTAACTTTGAAAGTTAGTGCCAACAACACCGAGCGTCGGTAAATGGAGACTACCCCAAATAACAATTCGCTTAAACACTAGGAATACAACCGCTTGATGTCACGTGTTTCAAACACATGCAAAATGAATAGGTTCCTTAAAACGATAACTTAGCTGTATACTGATGCATGTAGTTCTGATAAGAAAGGTCCTTACTAAGACAGCCAGTTGACAGCTACTCGAAGATCAATAGGATTGCCCTGAGGAAGAGGAGACGACACTGCTCTAGGAGCAGATTGTTGCCTTTGTAATAACAGGTACGCCGCGTGCGTGACCCACAACACGTGTAGCTTCGAAGTCGACGGCGTGATAACCGGCACGTTTTGTGTAACAAAGGATTCCCAATTGCTCGTTCCAGTGCCCCCAGGAATTATCCCGACAGTACGATATGAGTAGAGAATGATGTCAAAACACGTGGGCGAAATCGGTCGGATTTATGTTTCCACACTAATTTATCGTGCAATTATTGAAGCCACATTGAAGTTTCACAAGTAATTTTAGCTTTGTGAAGTACCGCCAATCGCCCAAAAAGAAGAGAGAGTCCCAAAATGTCTGCCCGTCCTTTCGAATAAAAATCCCGAAAATACCGATCCACCAATAGTAAAATTCGTTGCATGCGCGGTAAATTTGATTCTCGTCGCAACGCAACTCGAGTTTTTTTGGACCGTAACAATCAAACGGTGGTTCTTATTTACGATGGTTATAAAAGTATTAGGATAATAAAAACAGCTTTGAACATTTAACTGGTACGACTAGCGAGTCACTTTACAGATAAAATTCAGCCATTAAACAAGTGTGTCCAATTACAATTAAATAGGATAAATCACTTGTAGAACATGACAAAAAAAAACAAATGGGTAATTGTACATTTTAGCTTCACCAGAGGAGAGTTTTCAAAATTCCTGGGAATGTATTGACGAAATCTGTTATTGTACAAATATTGAACGAATGAGTTTATTACTACAGGATTATTTCTAGTAAATCGGTTTAAGTTTTCCGAGGCACTTTTTGACCCAAGTACAAAGATATAAACAGGACAAAACATGTATGTTTAGGGAACCTGTAGATAATCGTAGAGTATCATCGACTGTAACAACAAGAGTGTCGGATGATGTATCACAAACAATTAATGACATACCAGGAACATCAGCTGGTATCAACGAAAACCTTTCCGACATTACCTGCATCGACTTTTACATTACCAAATCGTGTTATCTGTAAAAACGATTTATCACCATCGCCTCTTTCGGTGGGTATTTAAACTATGGTCTTACGTCTTAGAACTAAATTTATTTAAACAGCACCAAAGACTGTTATCGTAATTTTCTCGAGTTTAATACAAAGGAATAATTTACAAAACCGAATAGAATATGAAACTACAAAGCAGACACTTGGTCTTCGTGTTGAGACAGCCGAATTATGAAGAGGTGTTGACTGCTTCTGACGTTCTTGACAAATTAAGGGAAGCAGAAGAGGAAGAAGAAACAAACAAACAGTAAAATAAGAAAAAATAATAAAAGTTCAACCAAGAATCAAAAAAGGAAAATGCTTCTGAAACGCTGAAGAAGAAACTGAAGATATTACTTTGAAACATGGAAGTGACACAGACGAGAATGAAGAGAATTTTGCAGTGCAAATAGAATTTGAAAATATAGCCGAAGTAATGTATTGGGGAGTTATGCGGATTTTAACACTCCTTTTTTCACTTTTTCCTACGCATTTGGGTTAGTACATTATAACTAAGAAAAAAAAATCTTGTCCAGAGGCCGGCCGGAACCTTGTTCGTATGTGAACAAGATATCGGAATATACGCTGATCCGCATTTAATGAAACTTGACATACATGTGTCATATTTAATACAAAAGATCTGATTAGTTTTTGGGGTTAATCCGCCAAGGAATTAATAGATGGCCTGCTAAAGGTACAAAAATACCGGGATATCAAAAATTATCTTGGTCAAGGGTGGTTGTGGAATGTAAAACGTTTGTCTTACTTTAAATTTTTGAATATGTTTTGTTGTGTCAGAATCTGTCAAGTCATTGTGCTGAAATAAATAGGTATGAAATTTGTAGGTTATTGATGATGTCAGTGTGACAGTGACATAATTATTTCAAACGTAAACTAAGACAAACGTTTTACATTCCACAATCACCCTTGACCAAGATAATTTTTGATATCCCGGTACTTATTACGAGTGCTTTATAGCAGGTCATTAACCTCCTTCAAAATGATTAAAATATAAAGACATATTGGTAGACTTCCTTAGAGGTTTATCCCGCAATTACGACCTGTAATACAAACATAAATGATTTCAAAATAAACTTTTCTTTTTTATTGTTTAAATATCCTGTATTATTCTTTAAATGATTGATATCATGATAATTACAAAGCGAACTGGGAGTATTCCAAAGTAGTGCTTGAAAGCAAAAGTTATCGTGTTGGCCAGTTGGCTTAATGGCGAGGTAGTCGATAGCGACCATCAAAGAGCAAGGTGTTTAACGACAAGTTGTCAAGAACCTTCGTAAAATTGCCCTACATATGACTTCCTCAAGGATTTTTAAAATTAAGATAGTAGTCTTATAATTTGGAGGTCACTGTACATTTTTGGGTTATACATTTTGGGCAGTTTTTTATTATGGAGTATTTTCTGGTAATTCAAACAATTTACAATATGAGTCATGAAATGAGCAGAACAATAAGACATAGTTTCGCAGAAACAAATTGAAAAATTTTAAATTGACTTGATTCACAAGGTGTTAGCTATGTCACGTTTTGTACAATTTGTTCAAAAATTGAAAATTCTACAATAATACATAACTATGTCTGAAATCAGTCAAAATAATTTTGGTAAAAATTTATGAAAAATATTTCCAAAAAAATTACACCGGCTCATTTGTAACGAAAATTTGCTTTAACACTAAATGATTGTTTTTTAATTTACCCAAATTGAAAACACCTACAAGCTTCGTATTTTCTGTGTACTGTTAGTTTTGGGTTGCTTTTTTGAACAATCAGATTTTGAAAATCAGATTAAATTTGTGAAAAAATTAGTTACGGCAATGGACTAGAGAGGCTCTACTGATACCAAAATTCTAGTTGCTTCAAAAGGTCTGGTGTAATCTATTTGGGAAAGACAAGCATAATAAAAAAAGATTTACAAAATCAACACTTCTACTTCTAACTGGTTCAAATTGTAGCATAGCTTTAATTTTATATGAAGGAATTACGCCAGTCATCGTGACGTCAGGATGAGCAAGGATCAGAAGTAGATAGATTTTTGGTATACAGTCAACCGTTTCCTGCCAATACTTAGATAATCATCTTTAAAGCTCTGTCACTTTAGGAACACAAATAGTAAAGCAGTGCCAAAAATGTAATGGTGTAATTAATGAACTATTGAAACAAATAAAGCAGTTTCTACGAAATGATGAAACAGGGAAGGAAACTGAAGAGTGGTGCTAGCGCTTGCAATACCTAAAAACGTGAAGAAAAAGACTCAATGATAAATGTCTTAAGAATTTTGGAAGATGATGAATTTACTTCGTCAAAGCTGTAGCTAAAAGGATGATCTTTTCTAAAGCAAAATGAAGCATTTTGTTAATGCTGCTGGTACGTTTGAGTTTGGGCAACTTACTAAAATGTTAAGCTGGCGTTGGTTACAACACCAGTTAATGATGATTACAAAGGAACTCATCTAGAACCGTAGAAAACTTGATTCAAAAATTATGGTCATCATTTTGTTTCAAAACATCCGAGTTCATACTTGACCCAACTGAATAAAAATCTTAAAAAGTGTTGAAATAACTATTTTGATGAAATTTAGAATTTTATCGAACAACCCATGCAACTGTAGGGGCTGTAAAACGACTAACAAGTCTTGCAAGCTTTGGATGAAAACATATTAACACCCTTTGACGTATTTGAGATCTTCACTTTTTTTAATGGCAAAGGAAGCAATAAAATGAAATTCAAGCTGATCAGGAAAGAAGACAGGTGGCAAAATTGATAGATTGTACATGAACTCACTTGAACAAATAGATGATTTGGAGAAGTTTCTTTATCCGCGTGGTGTTGCTTCGTTGTCCATCAACCGTTTTGAAAAGAAAACAAAGACATTACCAGGGTTCACCAGTTAATGATGACTATAAGGAACTCTTCTAGAACTGTAGAAAATTTGATTAAAAATTTATTTTGTTTCAAAACATCCGAGTTCATACTTGACCCAACTGAATAAAAATCTTAAAAGTGTTGAAGTGCTATTTTGATGAACTTTTGGAGAATTATTCAGTTGTTGTTTCAGGTTTTGACCGAAAAATAGTTAAGCCCTCAAAGGGAAATTAAGAATATCAGCATTCTCATTGTTATTGATTGGTTTTGTAGTGGGATCATTGCTGTCCACTTAGACTCCATCAACCGTTTTGAAAAGTGACGTATCTGCGTGAAAAGAAGACAAAGATATTACCTGGGTTCTTTACTTTTTGACAATTGGCATTCATTTTGTTCATATTTTTTATTCCGATTATTATGAAATTTGTAGTAATTTAGTAAAAGGTTGTAGAAAAAACCTTGTGTTATACTCGTGAGAAAAGCTTTCTTCATGTTCGTGTGCAAAAACTGAAATACTCGCAAGAAAAAGGCACCTTTTAACAGTTGTAAAATAAGTAACTTTTTCCAGTATCAAATCAAGAAATAAAAAAATTCTTAAACGAATAGGACTCCACTGTTCAATATCATTCTCAAGTATGTACAAGGTGTCCCAAATTGGCTCTAAACCCGTGTAGGACCCAATTAATAAAAACTAGAATTTTTTCAAAGGAAGGAACACCAACTGTCTATTTAACTAACAGAAAACCACCAAAAACTGCAACCAAAAACTGCAGTTTTTGGTGGTTTTCTGTTAGTTTTAGAGTTTTTTCACCTCTTTCTGTTTTAGACAAACAACCACAATGTATTTTGTTCTTTTTTCCATATTTTAAATTTAGCGGTTTTGAATCGTAATTGCATGAACGTTAGCAACGTTAACTTGTGCCGACTTTGAATGAAAAGTAGGCGATGACATTATTAAACAGCATTTTTTTCAGTTTTTTAAAAATAGTTAAATGCGAGTTTTTTGAAAATTGAATATCCGAAAATGTCTCTGTGTCCTTTTCAATAGCCACCTTGTATACAATTATAATCAATGCTATTAGTCAACGTCTGGTCAAAATCGAAAATAGCATATTTATTGTATAGATTAAAAATTATTTACCTGAATATTGAAGTCATCTGAATCTGACAATAAAGACGACCAAAGGCAATTTTCAATGAAAAGAGTTAAATAATTATAAATAAATTTTTTTTATTATGTACCTTCAATATATTTTATTTGACGTAATATACATTTTATTATTATTTTGTCGGCTACCCTTTTGTTAACTTTCACACCTCATCTCCTCTTGTTAAGTTACACTTAAGTGTCTATCATCAAAGCAAACAAAAACACTACAAAATCGCTTGAATGAAAACGGGGGTGTTAAAAACGCGCCAAAGCGCATTTTATGTCTAATTAACAATGCCATATATACGAACTCACCTGATTTAGAGAAAAAAAATAAATCGTAACTTATAGATAATCCAGACTGAAAAAAAATTATTTACAACAACAAAAAGACATCGGTGACTATTTAGTTCTTTGAAAATAAATAGGACTACTTTTAAATATCAGTCAATTTTATTTGTATCCCCCATTAAAACACTTACTTATCTATACCAGTTTCTTGTACCAATATATTTCAAATTAAGGTAACTTTAAGGGACCATTTGAAAAACCAGGTAGTTTTGACATAACCTTTTTTATGTGTCAACAGTTAAAAGTTTGAATCAATAGTTTGTAATCGATGCTTCAGTCGGTTTTTTAATATCCGGTATTTTATCGATTTTATTTACCACAGTTTGTATACATCCGTAATTAAAAACTCACAGACATTAATGGTTACTATTGGATGAAGCGATGTCAATGTACTTGCTTATTTATACCTAGGGTTAAAAAACATGAGATATTTTTCTTTGAAATTATCAATAATAACGATTGTGACAAAAATAGTACCTACTCCTAGTTTTCAAGATTTACTATTTCTGATGATGACAGTAAACTACAAAAAATTGACAATCACCTTATAATTAAGGTTTAATCTACACTTATGAACTGTGTAAAGTACCACTTTATCCACTAATCGAATAATCAAATTACTTTATTCCACTAGTAGGGTAAATAATCTAAAATAAATAGCAGCCATTCAACACAATCACTATTATTTGTTTCAACATTTTTAATTAATGGTTCGGATAAAAAATCGTATCAAAGAATTTGAAAATGGATGGTGTTGAAGTTGATGATTAACGTATACTGTATTATGCATTTTACAACTGATTCCAGATGTAGAGATGTGTACAAAGAGGCTGCAGAAGGAGTAAACAAATATCGCACTTACTATATTACAAAAACAATACAATTTGTTTAAGAAAAAAGAATTAGAATTATAGATTTCGAATTATGTGAGTAATACTGTCTAATCTTTTCCCAGTCGTCCTTCTTGCTTCCTCTCTTCTTTTACACTTCCTTAAAAGCAGAAATATATTTCCCTGGAAAGAAATTTCTCAGTGTTTGCAGTGTTTCCAGAATAGCCGACATAAAAACAATGAACAGATCAGATGAGTTTGAAGAAGAACTGAAAGAAGCAGCGTTTCTTTGGAGAGAAAAGTTTGGGTTAACAAAGTGAACTGTAATCGAAAACGCGATAGAAAATACCACACATTAATGAATATATTAGACAAAGAAGAAAATAGTGACAAATTCTACATGTACTTTCGAAGGAAGAGAGAGAGCAGAATTCCAAGCGCCTTGGATCATAAATTTGGCTTCTATAAAATTTTTTCTTAATGTCATTCAAGCAGTGGTCTTCGCCGACATGTTCAATTATATTAATTTCCATCGTTGTCTTTGGAACATTCACCCAACGACTTGTTGCAGCGTGCACACTGCACTGACCCGCCGCAGTGTCATTAGAGATACAGATCCGCGTAGCGTGTGCTGAGCTGGGTATAATTGTGTTGCGACAGGGAAATGTGTTTTTAACTTAATACATTCCTACTCCTTCTCCCTTCTGTCTTTCTTTTCTCTTCTTTTTCCTATAAGTTTCTCACATTTTCAGTATGTGTATGTTCCATGTTGGGGGAGGTTGGTAGAAGAATTTTGGATGGCGAACTGGCTCAAGCAGGGTTGTCATTTAAGCCTAACGTTATTTTCAATATGTATACAAGTGAGTGGAATAAAGATCGAAAAAAATAGTAATAAGCAACTATGTCGACAGATATATCAAATGGAGGATACGCAAAGAGGAAATAAAAAACCTAAGAAGGAAGAAAGTTGGAAGCAGATATAGTAACAAAAGACAAAGATACCCAAATGCAGGAAAGACAAGAACAAAGATTTAATAGTGGACATAATTCCAAAGTACTCAATAGAGGAAAAGCATGGAGGACAAGAAGACGATTGTCAGATTTAGGTTAGGAAATGAGAAAAATGTGAACAAGTATTAATTGGAGAAATAGAATGTGCAGAATGTCTGGGGAAGACATAGAACATAGAGGAAAGGCACTACTGGGGAGAAAGGTGAAAGGATAGAATGGTTGTGAGAAGTGGTAGAAAGGAGGAGATGGCTAGAAGAAAGAAAAAGAAAATTGTTGAATTGAAAAAGAGTGGGTAGTAAAGTTTTGATGTTTTAATGTTTTTTATCAATTTTTGTTAAAATGTAAAGTTTTGCAAGCGAACCAAATCGATTTGTTATTTTAAAAAGGAAAAATAAATTTAATTTGATTGTATATGTTTTATGTTCTCCCACCATCCCGTCAATATGTATTCTTCTTGCCTTTGTTATGTTGTGTCCTCTTACGAAATATCTTCTTTCTCTTATTTTTACCTTTCTTTCTATCTATGTGTCACCGTGATGTAGGCAAAACGATGGTAACTACGGTTACAATTTCGACACGGTTCAATCCTGGAAGACGTATTTGTTTTAGTAACTCTTATACGGCTACTCATCTATATTGTTTGACCTTAGTGTATACACCTAGATTTCTAGTTCTTTTTTTTCCCTACCATTTTTTTTCTCTGTCTCATCCTTTCCTTTCACTTTCTCAAGTTCCATTTTTCTCATTACCTTTTTCTTATTTTTTTTTTATTTCTCCTACTTTTCTTAGTTCTTCCTCTTCCTCTTCTAAAAACTCGTTGCTATTGTTTTTACTGGCAATTTTTCATTATGTTTTCTAAAATTTTTTCTTTATTTTTCTTTTTGTTTGCAAACCTACACACTTCTAAGTTTTTCAAATTTTTTTCTCGTGTATTAAACTTTTGTTCTTATTCACTGATTTTCTTACATTTTCCAGTAATGTTAGTGAAAAAGGCTGTTCTTATTTTTCTGAAAAATCTAAGAAAGTAGCGTGTTTCGAATTGATGATGAAAAGTGTGACGTTTCAATACGACCGGAGTCATTATTAAAACAGAACCGTCTTCCGGGATTCATCGGGTTACCATTTTGTAACGTTTCGCCACTTATCGTAATAAACTAATTCAGTTACATGAAACAAACAAACTGAAGTTTAAGATAGATTACTAAAAGTCAAGTAATCAACTTGTCAATCAAGCGAGATTCTAGACTCAAGGGGGTTTTAGACTCAGACCATTTCAACGCGATCCAATCTCAAAAGACGTTTTTGTTTTAACAGTATAGCAATACTTTTTATGACCAGTTTACCGTTCGTACGGAGTAATTTGAAAAAAAATAAAAAAACTGGACTAGGCACGTTATGAAATTTAATTTATTTGTTTTTGTACAGAAACATTTTGCATTTAAACATATTTAAGCTTTATATCTTCATCTCATATACTAAATTTCTTCGTTTCACAAAGTTTGGACGAGTCAAGGTTTATTTTTACAAGTTACACAAAAAAGGTGATTGGAACTCTGTATTAAAACGTGATATAGACATAACCTAAAAATGACAGAAATGAATGTTTTGTTTGGTTTTGCATGAAATAAAAAACCGCTGGTCGGCTAATAAAAATAACTCGCTTGGTTGGAAGGATTAAAAGTTTGCAAAATTTGAAAAAGAAAGATTAAACTTAGAAAATACACATACGCTAGATAGTTTAAATTCTAAACTAAACTTTGAATCAGCTGACTGCTTTGTTAAAAAAGTTCTGAAACGTCAAAAAAATTACAATACAATACAATTTGTATACAAATTCCAAAGTATTAATCGTAAGTAGTGCATAACAGTCCTTCACATACGTGTCTCATACAAGAGTTTTGCAAGTAGAAATAGCTAGGTACTACAAGAGAGAAACGCATGCTGTTTGCATTTATTATTTTAAATGTTGCATATTGCTTGGTTACGAGACATCGTTGTGAACAAAAATCTTTTAATAATGAAACTTCTATTTAAATTAGATTTTACTTTTGCACACGATTTTATTCCTTTGCACACGATTTATTTCACACGCAACTATTTAGAAATTAATGTACTGATTATAGGTTAGATGTACATTATAGTTATTTGTGTATCAAGAATGTAAAGTTGGTTTTTTCGCATATCAGAAAAGGCCGGAAAAAAAACATTACATCCATGGTGTATAGTGATTTTATCAGATTTTAACAAATCAGCCGTTTTCTATCTTTTTTAACTGTTAAGTACAAAAATGGTTACCTACTCAAATTGCCTCCTTTTCAGAAGAACGTCTAAAAAAAATATTAGTTCTGCTGCCAATAGCAACCGGTAGTGTACAAAAAAAGAGCAACTTTAACGTCAAAAAATAGATGTAAAATGTTTCGCTGTTTAATTT
This sequence comes from Abscondita cerata, assembly GCA_030710515.1. Lineage (NCBI taxonomy): Eukaryota > Metazoa > Arthropoda > Insecta > Coleoptera > Lampyridae > Abscondita > Abscondita cerata. The sequence goes on from JALBCR010000484.1 coordinate 42,277, forward strand.
GTCTCAAAAAGTTGGCCTAATGCTACGTGAACAGTTTTGCTCTAACAGTAATAGTTACCAAAATACCCTGCAATCTCATCGAAATCGGTCCACCCCGTACAGTGTGATTGTGAACGTGCTACTGCACTAAAACCAATCATAAGTATTTTTGACAACCAAAATCTATCAAACAGTATTAATTGTTTTCGATAATTATTCTTGTAAGGATTTCTTCAGGTGGAGGAACGAAGGTCACTATCCTGGTTTTAATTTACCGACGTTTCGCCCGATGTATGCGGGCTGTTTCAAGGCTTCTTGAAATTAGGGCGTGACAGTACACACTGCAATGTTGGAGAATTAATAAATTTAACTCAATTGTTAATTGTAGAACCGCGAAATGTCGACGTCGGATTTAAAAAAAAACACAAGTTATTTTATTTTTTTTGTGTTTGTTGAATGTGAGTATCTTCGATTTATTATTACATTACTTGGTGTCCGCAATGTTAATTGGGTACCTTCTACTACTTTATTTATTAAAATAAACGCAACTGGTCGTGCTGGCTCGATGCACGTATGAAGTGTTTTTGTGTTTATATCAGAATATATAAATAGAAATATGTTAGTTTGTTACTCAGTCGGCATTAAGAGATGCTTGTTCTTTAAACTGCTGATTACGAATGAGTAACTTACTCTAAGTCATCAATTTGAAACCCTGAAAAATTATACGTCCATCAATAATTACTATAAACGAATATTAATAATCTCAGACTTATTCTTGTTGTGACAAAAACATAGTTTTGATTACAATTTGTTGAATCAAAGATTTTTAATCTTCCACCCATTATGAGTTTAACTAAATTTTTTTTACTCTGTTGATTACCAAATAGGTTATAAATTTGTTAGAAACTGTGTCAATGTTTACACCTCATTTCAAATGACCTATGGTTTTAGTAAGACGAAAGTGTGAAGAGGATTTCGCATTGGATTTTAGGAACAAATTCAGTCGTAAAACTTTTTTTAAATTAAAGAAATTCAATGAGCAATAGAGTATGATTTTATCACATGCTAACGGAGTCTTCTTGATCTAGATTTATAAAATCCAATGACATTTTTTTGTTGCTTAACTTATTTTAGATATATTTAATGTAAAGTAGACTAAAAAATGATTAAGTTAAATATTAATAGTGCATTGAATATTTAACAAAAACTGAAAAATGGTTTCCTGTTTGAATTCCCAATGCAAGCAAGAATATTAAATGTTTGGTGACTACTTATTGCAAAACCGATAATATTTATAAAGGAACAATCAAGGTTTATTGAAGTTACTTTGTTGTACCAATATTTATCTTGTAATTAAATTTATAAAATAACCAATTTTGTTGCATTTTTTTATTTTCATATATTCGAGGTAATACTTAGTTTAAATCACATTCAATACAAACATACTTTGAAATTTTACATATTAGGTATACAACTTTGTTTCATATTTAATAGGCTTTTGGATAAACCTAAATTTAATTTTAACAACGATTTTCAAATTGCCGATAGAAATTAGTATAAATACAATTTTTTTAAAAGAAGGAATAGGTATGTACTCATTAACGATTATAATCAAATTAACTAAATATATTCATTATCCATTGCTGTTGACCTACACTTTACTTTTATTTTCTAAGCTCAGGCGCCTTCACATTGAATAACAACTTTATCTGAAAGGTAAGTTGAGGATTCGAAAGGAAAAGGCATAAAGCATTCGAATTTATGCGAGAAGTTGAAATAACAAATGTACGTCAAGACGAAACGTAAAGGCAAATAACTTTAGAATATTATTATTGTTATGCGTGCATGTATAATAAGATGAGACAGCTCACGACCAAGATGTCTTATTTTTCTTATCTGGTAAATGATTTATTACACCAACTTATCTCGTGGTACACAAAAACGAGCCATATACGTTAATAAAATAACTGACGAAAGAATCACGTACCAAAAAAAACACCATAACGTGTGTAAAAAATCAAAACTTATATTTCTTAAAAATTTCTCACCTTAATCTAAACAACTTTAATTCCATTCTCTTCCGTCACTAAAAATTATTAAGACCGCCGCAACTTCTATACACCACGTGTATTGTAATGTCTACATTATGAAGAAATCTCGTTTCAGGTTTCAGCACACCTTACGTTTTAACAGCTACTGAACTTGATTTTACCTGACCCCTTGTGATAGCGAGATCTCAAACTACGCAAGCTTATCAATCCCTTCTAGTAATTATTCCTTTAATTAACAACAAGATTGTTCGTTTCAGTTACCGAATAAAAACAACACTCTGTTTAATCAACTCAATTACGATTCTTACATTATATTGTTCTAATTAAGAACGTCGAAATTTTTAATTTGCGCAAAAAATTTCAATACTGAAACTTTTAAACATACAACTATGTATTACACAAAGTAACAAGAAATTCTTTATGTAACATGGATTTTAATGAAATTAGCCAGTGTTTGTTTTACTAATTCTATATTAACTTAGGTTTTTTTATCAGGAGACACAATTTATGTGTTCTAAGTGACGGAAATAATAACAAAAAAAAATAAGTTACATTTACTTTATAGTGTATGTCAATTTCCAATACTTAATCATTATTATTTTTCTTTAAAACAACTTTGTCAACTGATACGTGAGCAGGTACATAAGTCGATTTATTATTATTATATGTGTTGGCAAAAATAACAATCTCTAATCATTATTTTATTATTATATTATTTTTGTCAACACATAGTTGGCGATAATAATCGAAGAATCGACTTATGTAACTGCTCACACATTTGTCGTTAATTCAAATGGATTTTCGAACGTGTTACGATAACACGAGACGACAGTAGATGTCTCAACTCTTATTGATTATCATTTTTACTTTTTATTCGTTGCTAGATTTGACAAACAATTATAGTCATCTTCAGGCCTATCAAGATAGAACTTACGTTTACAGGGTGTTAGGTAAATGTCCGGCAAATAGTTATTTGTCCAACAAGTGAAGAAAGCGATTTTTTTTCCCACTCGAGCTCGAGAGTGAGAGTGAAAAAAGGCTTTCCTCATGTGTTAGATACAACATTTTTTCCACGACATTCCCCAAAAACAACCTAATGAAAGAATAGGTGGGTCCCAATAGTCTCCCTACAGTATTCTGTAGTATCGGTGTGGTCTCAATCTGTCATAGCACAGCCGCGTAATTCTAACCAATAAATGTAGGGTAGCAATTTTTAAGAGTCGAAATATAAGATATTAAACTAAACAAACCTGATTGAATACTAAATTAAATTGTTTAACTAAGTACTAGGCGCATATAGTTCTAATAACACATTCTTACATTTTTTTAAAGAGGCATTTTTGTAAGACGACATTATTTTCCTTGCTAGTGAGGAAAAATGAATTTTCATCACTATTTGTAGAGAAGAAACGTCTGTTTTCTGAATATGTAGTGGAAAAAATATGTTTGGTGATGGCGGTCAATAAATCGAACAAAAAAGCTTAATAAGATTTTTGGAAATATTTTATTATAATTAAACAGCACTGCAGGAACATAAAGAAATAGTTTGACATAAATTATAAAACACTGTAAAGATAAATTAACTAAAGGAGGTAGATTTCGTCTAAGAAGGTTTGTGAAAATAGGGTTCCAAGGACACTTGCTTCGTTTCCTCTTTGTATAGCCAAACTGATACGTTGCGTATGACTTAGGTCTTGGTTCTCCTGTGACATCCCGCAAACGGTTGCCAAGATGAGTAACAAACTGTAAGACATCATCACTAAAGATCCCAAGGTCTCTACTAAGGGGATGAAATGATATGCGTCATTTCTACAATTTCCTTATATTTTCTTCGCTTGTTTGAGGCAGCCAAATTAGAGGCTCCACGAGAGACTTTGGCGAAACGGCGATGTTAAGTGGGTATAAAGCTTTCCACTTGTCTAGGGAACGAGGGACATTCCATTTTCTCGTTTTTCATCATTCCTACAAATACTTGGTTCCAAAACAGAGGGAACATGAGCAGAACCAAGGGCTTTATGAATGATTTTGGAAATTTCAAATTGTTATTCATTTTATGAACCGCTCGTCTTTACCTTTATTAATTAATCGTTTTTATTGTTATATGTAAATGGTTTTCACAGATTTGGTTATTGTTATTTTCATTAATGTCATTTTGACAAAACTGTAAGTAAGTGAATGAAATGTCATTTGCTTTTGATTTTAGCAATCTTGTCAAAATAAGGTTCTTTTTCATCGTTGCTAATTTGAATTTACCATGTCAAAACTTTAAGCCATAGGCGGGTATCAACATTCTGAAAAATTTACTTTAACTACAAATTAATACAGCAATATAACCCCACGTTACCAAAATAAACGGATCACAATCAGGTTTAAATACATAACTTTTTGATGGTGATATTTTTTAGCAAATTTTGTAAACGAGAAGAAAATCAACCATGTAAGGAAATTACATACTGTCAAAGCCAAGAGTCCGGAGGAATTTTTAGTTTAAACTAAGTGATATTTATTAAAATGGAAAAATTTCCGTTCAGATTTGAAAAGAAAATATTTAAGATAATATTATTTTTTTCTCATCTCTACTCCACTCCTTAAAAAAAAAAAAAAAAAAAAAAAAAAAAGGCATTCGTGTAGATAACAAAAGAGATCAAATGTTCCTTCAATGTCACGAAAGCTGTCTCACTATCCCTGATGATCACACAAAAACAAATGGATGTCAGTCACTTTGGTCATCATAAAACAAATTTGAAACACTTGAAGATGTTACACCTTTTCCGGCTGGTGATCAACAAAGATGAAGTAACTCACAGATACACCCAAAAATTCAAAAGGTTCCGAAACTAAATATGGTCAGCAAAGAAAAATGAAAGAAACAAACCCGACATCAGTCGCCATAGATCTCTGTAGATGACACTCAGATGAAGGAGGTTGTTTGTCTTCGCACTTTTTCACAATGTACTATATTTTTATTTACAGTACAATCTTAATGTAGAAATAGGGAAGAACGAAGTTTTGTAAAGAATAAAAGTTTTTCCTCTTTTGATGATGTTAGGTTACCAGACAAATTTTTAATAAGGACCGGAATAATGGTGGTTTCATTGTCGGGTTGCAAAGTAGGAACCACATTCGTTTTTCTCGTACACCTTTTAAGTTTGTTCCTTTGGCTGTGGTTTTGCTAGATAATAGGTAGCGACATATCCAGAATCTCGTTAATCCATTTAGATTTATTTAGATGACAATGAACCACTGTGGACTGTGCGGGCCCTTTTTCCTACCCTCGCTCGTATATATCCTACTATATACTATACTGTACTTGGCACTTGTATGACCCCTCTAAAAGGATGAACCCACTATAATACTCAGAGAACACCACTGGACTGGAAAATTAGCTCTAAACGGGTTTTCCAAGAAAGAAGTGGTTTTAACGGGCATTAAGCCCATTGAAAAAGGTTTTGTGGAATACATAAAATAAAAGACAACAAGGGTAACATTGTAGAACAATTGAAAAAGGGAATTAACCGAAAATAAATAAAAATAAAAATTTGTTAAAACTGGTTGCAAGCAAACAGAGTTGTAGGATGAAATAACAGATATGTGGCAATAAAGGTTGGCATGGTTTAAGACTTAGAATGGGTGTCGTGCTTTCCACTTTTGTCTTCTTATGCAGAGTAAAGAGGAGCATTGTCGTTCATAAATTGGTGGTAAAACTTAACGAAACTACGGTGTGCTATCATGGACATCGTTAATAGTGTGTTCTTGTCGGTTACACCCAGGGTTGCAAGAGCTTTAACCGTCTTCTTGAACATAAGTCCTCTAGATTTTTCTATGAACCCCACGTCCTACGCGGAGGTTCGATAGCAGATCGACACCCTGATGAAAGGTTCTTTCGTTACTGATACTCAGGGATTCTCCTTTATAACTTCTTCTACAATGAAGTCACAGATTATGGCGACGTTTTCTGCCTGAATAATGTAGTATATTGACCGATGAAGTGGACTAGTGTCTTCTTCTGAGTTTTATATCGTCTGCAAAAGATATGGCAAACGATGCATCCTGTCATTTATATGACGAATTGATGCGTACATTTTTAGCTGCGCGTTAAATACGGTTAACCAAGAGCTTGAATCACTTGGTCTTGATTAGAAACAAAACCTACATTTAGGTCTCCGTCTCCCCTAACCACAGTAGAGCAGCCCATTATCAATAGATTGTGATAGGTGCTATATTTGTTTAATTATTACTAGTAGCTCTTGGACCAACTGCCTCAGAAGACCGACTGATAGAGTTGCTACGACCAATCGCTTTCAGTAATGCGGTGATGTAATTTTAAGGGTAACCGCTTGACTCTATTTAGCATTTCTGTCAGGGTTTCAAAATTGCATTAAAAAGTAGCGGAGATTTTCTTGCTTTAACCCCTCTCTGGAGGATTATCTTTACTTTATCACCTTGGTCGCATTTAATTTCCGTCGACACATGATATTCATGGTCTACCATGGATATCACCTTCTTTGGTAGACTTTTCTGAGGTAGTGTAGATCTCAGGGGATAGTGGGAAACTGTATCGTATGTTGTTGATGTATCTATCTGCACTACGACCAGGCTTTCGCTTTTGAGTGCATCATTTAGGATGTAGAGATTATTGAAGAACCTAGCTTCTGACACGAACATTTTTGTCTGGGTGTACTTCTGATCTATTATGCCCCAATACATGCATAGCTGCATCGTTACCTTCCTTTAGTAGAAAAACTGTGCGGCTTATTCTCCACATCGGGGGTTGCTTACCTCATAACATGATAATGTAAAACAGAAGGCGTAGAACTTTTTGGCGTGCGTTACTACGGTAGTGACCTACTTTCACTTTACCCGTACCAATGCTTGCAGACCATTTAAGCATTTTAATCCAATTTTGGATTTTTGTCACCGTAATGGATCTTCACTTCCTTCTAAACACTTTTCAGGTATCTACGACAAGCCAATTTATGCGACCGCGAACTATTCAATCGGTCATTGGTCCTTCGTACTAGTACCGGCGCCGAGCACCTCGCTTCCAACCCTCTTTGGGGCGACGCTTCCTCTCTGTATCCATTTTCTGTGGCGGAGCAAAGTACATTGTTCTCTAGTATTGGGATCTGAGAGCGTCCTTTAGCAGTTCTCTTGCTTTGATCGGCTCTCTAGGAACGGTTTCTTTTAGCAGCTTGCTCTCAAGAACTGCTTAGATCATCAGGAATGGAGGCAGTGTCATGGAAAGAACCTCTTGCTCTGCGACCAGATTAGATCTTTTATGCCCCTCTCTAGTTGGATTTAGGAAAGATCTATGTTGACAAATTTGATCAGATCCTTAGTCGGGAGTTTTAGTAGATCTTCTTTCGAAATGAAGAAGAGTTCTAGGTGTTTGTATCTCTTTAGGCACAGGGCTAGGCACTTCATGATGATGTAGTCCACCTCTTCACCACAGTACCTGTATGTATCATCATCTACCAGTCCCATTATTTTCAAGTGATACCTGCAATGGATGTGTTCTGTTAGTATACCACAGAGTAGTTTTAACTCTTTTCTGCGTAAGTTTAACACTTTTCCCTCCTCTATTAATTAAGGCTAAGAAACTTCTTTTAAATTACTCCAGGTTCTGTTGACTTGTTTGTTGGTCCAATTGGTAATAATCCCCTGGTAATCCCTCTTGCTAAAGCAGTACATAGGAGATGGCCCTATAAAAAGTTTTGTTGCCCCTACCTTTGCTTGCTGATCTATTTCCTCATTGCTTCCTATTCTCTCACGCCCTGGCATCCAGACAAGTTCGACTTTGTTCTTGTGCGCCAGTTGATTTAGGGCCTCGTGTAGCATGTGTGATCTCAAGCGCTGTTACTTTGTAGTGCTTTTAATGCCGCTTGACTGTCCGGCATTATGCATATATGCTGTTTGCATCAGTTTTTGCTAAGTTGTTCTGCCGCCATCGTCAGCACTGACGGACTAGTGTCTTTTAAACCTCGACCACTCCTGCCCCTACACCATTTCCTATTTTGGATCTGTTTGTGAACCATTTTTGGAAAAATCCCGGCACGCAGTCCGTACCTCCAGTCCAGTTTTTCCTAGTGGGGAACCGAACATTGTATTTATGATCAAAGATCATTTTAAGGTTCATCTAATCGTTTACTGCAGCTCTAAGAATTTCTAGATCACCTTTGAGGTTGCCTTCTTTAAAACTGGTGTACCTCATGTAATTTGGGGTCAACTTCACTTAGATTCCTTCTTAATTGCTAATGGTAGAGGATCCATCTGAGAAGGGTCTTTATCGCGGCGGTAGGTGTGGATTTCATGGGACCTATGGTGAGCAGACATACAAGCCAAGAAATTTTAGATGCGATGGACTGCGGAATATCTTCGCCCACTCTTCTTTAGAACACCGTGGAACAAAGAGCAATCTTTCAGACGAAAGGGACTTCACGACTAGGGATAAAAGAAACTGCTGGAAGAATTTATCTGGCTAGTCGAAGTTAAGAATTTTATAGAAAAGTCGAGCAGTCGTGATCATCTCCCATTATTATATTGTATCTTGATTAATAACAATTACCAATTCTGAAGAAAGAAAAAAAAGAAAATATGTTTGAAGAACGACAAATATTTGAAGAACTTCAACTAAATTTATAAAACTTATTAAAAATGTTTTAATTTAAAATAATAAATTATGTTTAAACCAAACCACAAATAAATAAAATGTTAAAGTAAAATACATAAAAGAACAAAGTAATTCAAACTTCAGTTTTCTAGACATTTTCGTTATATTAAACATACACCGTTTGCTTGTGTTAAACAAAGCCGTATTTTCTTAATTTAATAGAAAAGTTAACCAAGTATATAACAGAGTTAGTCAGAAGCTCCCGTTAATTAAATCCCAATAGTTATTGTTATCTTTTCATTAGAATTTCCGTCGTGGTTTCTAAGGCTGCACTTTTGTACAACGTTTTTTTTTAATAATTTGCATATCTAGTTAATATTACTTTACAACCAATAAGCTATTATACACACATTCTTGTTGTGTGGTTTTTAGATGTCCGTCTTTAATTAAAGATCCGTTTCCTTAATGAAATCTAAGATTATTTCGTTTTTAGTGCTTCTGGGTAGATGTTTATTACTCTTAATTTGCTATATAGAAGGTTTAGCATTTATCTTCCGAACTCTATATTTGCTACTTTTTACTTCAATAACGCCAGATGTTATGAAGCTAAATGCTGTTATTAGCTTTCTATCCTTCACAGAACAGAAGCTTTTAATAACATATTTAATTTAGTGGGTATGAGTTCTTCTAAATACCGCCGTATGACCTGCTGTCATTTTTTCATCAAACTGTGTTTAAGTTTTCGGTGAGATTTCAATTTGAGCTTTATTATGATGTGTTAACTACAATGGTAATCCTCAAAAGAATCTTTTCTAATTCAATTACAGGTATCATACTTGTTATAGGTGTAGATATTGTGCAATCTACACGACTCACCGTTTTTTTTAAAATCGTTTTTAATACTACATAGTTAATAGGTACTTGGATGCAATTTAGCAAATTAAAAAAGTATTATGTACCTACTATTATTTTTTTTGAAATACCAACTTCAACAAAATCATTAAATTTATTAGACCACAACATTTGACTTTTACTTTTTAAATTTGTATAACTTTTGTGTATATTTTTAAACACTAATTTATCTGATGAGTTTCAGGAAGCATGAATAGATAATAGCTAAAAACGGAAGCATTCAAATAAATAAATAGGGATTTACAATTTAATGGTGCATTTGAAACACGATAAGCGTCAGATTTTGTATACGAGATACCTAATTGTTCCGTTTTTGTTTGCATTCTTTTGCACATAATGTTAAACGCCCCTTTGGGTTTTAAATTACCATCAGAGGAATTGTTAGAATAAGTCACCCCTAGAAGACTTATTTTTCTATAACCATAAAAATGGAAATAACTAGTCTTCAGTTACAGTTTCTACCAGAGAAAACTAGCATGCATCTGCTTTGTTGTTGTGTGGTTTTAATCAATTTTTAACCGCCAAAATTATGCGGAATTAGTAACACTATACTCCAAATTTGAAAACGTTTGAGGTACGTTTTTAACCACATAATTTCATAGATGTAAGTAAAGCAAATTTGTTGTTAATTAAAAAAAAATTGAAAATGTAGTCACCCAATTTAATTCAAGAAAAATATTAAATAACAATTAATCATATTACAACAAATGCTAAATTTTATAATTGCATCTTTAAATCTTGACCAAATGGTGTAGAACTAAAAGAATAAAGCATAAAAGAAAATTGATCAAAATCGGTCCATAAATTAAAACCAATTAATATCACTAAAAATTTTATGCTTTTTTTATCACATATCACTATTAAATCTTAACAAACCAGCCCGGAACTTTTCAGTCAAAAAATTGAATTAAAATTGGTATGTACACTCATGAAATTTAAAACTTGGACACCACAATTTCTGTAAACAAAAGTTTGCACATTGTGAAGCGGGCTTAAGGGTATCATTTACAATTCTAACAGCAGGTAGTCTCAGCAGGGGTTATCTTATAGAAGGACTGTAGAATGAATCATTACACTAAGCACGTTTTAGAAAATAGGTAATTTACGTTGCTTACTTAATTTTTTCTTTAAAGAATATATTTGAAGGTATCGCTAATTAAACACCATAGCTCGATTAATTATCGAATCAAAATTTTGTTTAGGAAATGTTTACAAAATAAAATTAGAAATAATTTTGATTTAAAAAACGTCTACAAGCAATAACTTTTAAATTAAATCAAAAACTAAACATGGTTATTTGGGTTGACTGATTATTACTTATTTTTAAATAAATCTAACCTACTAATTATTGTAAGTTATTAAAAAAAATCATTAAACTCTCTATTCATAATATTTAGTCCTTACAAAATGTATATTTTATGACGTTTCATTTTTTCTGTAGTTAATATAAAAAGTGAAAATAAAAACTAAGGCAATTCTTATTGTCAACGTATATATTTAGTTTTTGACAAGAATTTATTACATAATTATAATTAAGATACCAAGTTATAGTTTAAAATTAAATGAAAACTTTTTTTTTAAATAAAGGTATTACTATATAAATAAATATAAGAAATCAATAATGGGTGTGACCTCCATTATTATTGATACATTCTTGGAGGCGTCTGCTCATTGACGCTATCAAGGTATCAATATAATTAATATTAATCGTTTCCCATGCGGTATCAATGGCTGCAATTAGTGCATTACGGTTTACTGGTATAAAATTTGGCCCTTGTTGTCTTCGGATAACAGCAAGTATTCGAGCCCAAACATTTTCGATAATGTTAAAATCTGGGCTTTTGCTGGCCAGGGTAACAGCTCAAGTTATTTGCTTGTATCCAGTTGCGCACAACCTGCGAAGTATAGGGTCATCATATCCCGATAGTTAATTATCGAATGTTCCAAGAAAATATGTGTAAATAGTAAATGGAATCTACTAACGTAACGTTAAGTCGTTAATTATAGTTACATAACTCTCCTTTCATAAGATATAGTTCATATTAATATGCTTATTGTAAAGCTTCGTACACACCTGAACAACAAACCGAGGAACAAACAGAACAACGAACCGAACGGCAATCGGAACATTAATTTGGACGGTGCTACGTACGAATTTTAGAACAGATTCGCAAGTCCTGATTGTTCCACGAACGGTTTGCGGCGTTCCGCAACTTGTCGGTTTTTCTCCGACATCAAAGAAAATGCGCGCGAATGCGTTTGCAGGTTTGGACGAATCTAAACAAAACGGCGAACAAACTTATGCGGGAGAATTAAATTATTTATTTTTGTCCTCTCTTTTGTGGGTTTGTTGTGTTTTAGGTAATATTATGGAGTTGACAGAAGAAAAATGTTTTAAATTAATCAGTGTTTAAGAATGCAAGAAAAAAATGATGTCCCTATTAGCATCATTTGGGCGGGAAATTTCCAAAATAAAAAAAAAGCGAAGTAAATTATAATTTTTACTCTTCTTTGTGCGTAAAAATTTGGTTGGCACTATCTTCTTGTTTTCCGCAATTTTTTCTTCTCAATAATAAATATATATGAACTGAAAACTACTGAAAATAATTATGGGAACAGCACAAACGTTCCGTTTGTTGTTCGGATTGTGGAAATCATAAAAGATCGTTTGTCGTTCTGTTTGACTTTCGGTTCGTTGTTATGTTTGTTGCTCGGTTTGTTGTTCAGGTGTGTACGAAGCTTTACAACTTAAGCAACAATTTTTTGCGAATAAAGATTAGTTTGTGATGTAATATTAGAAACACAAATTTATATCATATCAAATTTATGACAACTTAAAACCAAGAACGTGTATGTTATTGCTAAGAAATTATTAAGGAAAAAGCGCAATTGCAGTGTAAATATTTATAATTAGATATTTTCGAAAGTTTATAAGTCCTCTATTGTAATCTTAATACTTAAAGAAAATCCTGTCCATTAGCATTATAAGGAAATGGCTTTTACTTTATGAATAAGTTTCAATAACAATAGAATATCCTTGCTTGTTTAATTTACTTCCTTTGAGTCATATTGCTCTAAGGGTTGTTACATTGGTCATTAGAAGTATGTAATAAATAAACAATTACCTACTGTTTGAGAAGGGGTAGTGTGAACCAATAAATAAAGTAGAAATGTAAATTCCATTTTAGTTTAAATTTAAATGGAATCTTGAACCACACTTTGGAAAGAGCCATCGGAAGTGGTAGACCTAAAGTATCTACACGTGCTCAAGATCTCGAGTTGTTTCATTACGTAACAGAACAACCATTTGCTACATACTCAGGGCTATAGCAGATACACATTTTCCGGATGCCGTATAACTGCACAAAAAGATTAAAGGAGATGGGAATAAAGAAGTATAATGCTGCTGCGAAAGAAGTTCTCAGTGACGAAAATATGAGACGTCGTCTGGAATTTGCAAGGCGATATGTGAACGAACCTTTGGAATTTTGGAATCGAGTGATTTTTAGCGACGAAAAAAACGATGGACCACTAAAAGTTTTTAGAATGGAAGGAACTCGTTACGAAAATAATCACATATGTCCTAAAAAACGAAGTGGTTATTTTCTGTGAATGTGTGGGGTTGGGTTAGCGCGCGTGGTCCAGGAGTTTGTTGGGCTATCGATGGACGTCTTGATTCTGCTGCGTATTTAGATATTTTGGAAACTATTATGAAACCTTCAGTCGAAGTGTTTTATCCAGACGAAGATTATATTTTCCAACAAGTAAGTATTCTTATTTCACTATACTTTCTCCAAAAATAGTTCGGGATCTGTTGAATTAACATTTTCATAATGTATTTTTGTTGTTAAAGGACAACGCCCCTATTCATACTTCGCGGGTTGTGCGCAATTGGATACGAGAAAATAACTTGGAGCTGTTACCCTGGCCAGCAAAAGCCCAGATTTTAACATTATCGAAAATGTTTGGGCTATCCGAAGACAACAAGGGCCAAATTTTATACCAGTAAACCGTAATGCACTAATTGCAGCCATTGATACCGCATGGGAAACGATTAATATTAATTATATTGATACCTTGATAGCGTCAATGAGCAGACGCCTCCAAGAATGTATCAATAATAATGGAGGTCACACCCATTATTGATTTCTTATATTTATTTATATAGTAATACCTTTATTTAAAAAAAGTTTTCATTTAATTTTAAACTATAACTTGGTATCTTAATTATAATTATGTAATAAATTCTTGTCAAAAACTAAATATATACGTTGACAATAAGAATTGCCTTAGTTTTTATTTTCACTTTTTATATTAACTACAGAAAAAATGAAACGTCATAAAATATACATTTTGTAAGGACTAAATATTATGAATAGAGAGTTTAATGATTTTTTTAATAACTTACAATAATTAGTAGGTTAGATTTATTTAAAATAAGTAATAATCAGTCAACCCAAATAACCATGTTTAGTTTTTGATTTAATTTAAAAGTTATTGCTTGTAGACGTTTTTAAATCAAAATTATTTCTAATTTTATTTTGTAAACATTTCCTAAACAAAATTTTGATTCGATAATTAATCGAGCTATGGTGTTTAATTAGCGATACCTTCAAATATATTCTTTAAAGAAAAAATTAAGTAAGCAACGTAAATTACCTATTTTCTAAAACGTGCTTAGTGTAATGATTCATTCTACAGTCCTTCTATAAGATAACCCCTGCTGAGACTACCTGCTGTTAGAATTGTAAATGATACCCTTAAGCCCGCTTCACAATGTGCAAACTTTTGTTTACAGAAATTGTGGTGTCCAAGTTTTAAATTTCATGAGTGTACCTACTAAAGAAAAGTTAATAACACCACTAAAAATTAAGGGAATTTTTTTTCTTAGATTAAACCTTTAAGTCATGTTCACATTTATATGAAACTAACCCCCATCAGTTACCATCTAATTAAAAATAGTTCTCTGCACTAATAAAATAACATTGCAGATGTTCATGATTTTTTTTGTAATCAAATCTTGACCAAACCAATACGAGACTAACCCCCCATGTTAATAGAAAAAATTGTCTCTGTGCTAAAGAATAACTAATGACATTACTAAAAACATCTCTTTTTGACCAAAAAATAAGAAAAAAAAAATTTTATTACAAAAGGCCGCAAATTGAATATGACGTAATCCTGAATTAAATTTGAAGACTGTATAATTGTTATACTTGGTTTTGATCAACATTTTTTGAAAAACTAACAAAAAAATGTGTACGGCTTTTTCAACATAATACGATGCACGTAATTCGATGCGTAGAATACTATAGTACAAACCGTTTCTTGGGATTTCTCAAAATTTCTGCATAAACCACGTTTTTCCGTTGTTTTTTCTCTAAAATTTTAATATGTTAAAAATTCCACAGTATTGTTGATGCCAATTGATAGTATTTCCGTTTTCTACACCTTAATATTAGTCTATTCGCCAATTTTTAGTCAAATTGAAAACAAAAAACTTTTTTCCCGATTTTATACCTATGTACTTTTGCCAAAAAAAAAGTGTGGCTTTTTGCGTAAAATACTGTAGTACAAACCATTTCTTCAGATTTCTCAAAATTGCTACATGAACTACGTTTATCCCATTAGAAGTTTTTTTCCCTATAATTTTAAATGTGCGTCATCATTCTATAGTAATATCTATACCATAATAGTCTATTCACTAATTTTTAGTCAAATCGGACACGAAAAATTTTTTTCCCGATTTTATACCGAAGACTGCATTCTCTGCTCTTTTGCCAAAATATGACAAAAAAAATTATGTAGCTTTTTTAACATTAAACGATGTAACTGAATGCGTAGAACACTGCAGTACAAACCGTGTCTTCGGATTTCTCAAAATTGCTGCATAAACTACGTTTTTCCCATTAGAAGCTTTTTTGCTCTACAACTAAAAATATGCGTAATAATTCTACAGTAATATTTTGATGGTAAATGATTGTATTTCTGTATTCTACACATTAATATTTGCCTATTCACCAAATAATACGGAAACAAACTTTTTGTTTCCGATCTTATCCCACAATAAGTCTTTGTTCTTTTGACGAAAAATGACAAAATTTTTGTATTTTTTGACATAATACGATGTAATTCAATTTCTAGAACACTTCTTCGGATGGATTTTTTAAATAAATATTCCCATTACAACCTTTTTCATACTACAACTTAAAATGTGCGTAATGATTCCACAGTAATATTTTGATGGAAACTCATGGTATTTCTCTATTCTACACTTTAATTACAAACTATTCACCAATTTTATACTGAAATGTCTTTGTTCTGTTACGGTTTTATTTCTTCGAATTTAGGACGTATGTCGTGAGCCGTTTTAAAACGTGTGTTGCGAGTGTTATGCTGCGACGAAAGTCGTATTTGGCGCGCATGCTGCTAATTTTCCATTGGCGGAAAGAAAATCTCCGACTAGATTTTGGAGACGTACAGCAGACTTTTTCCTTTTTGTTTAATACATGCGGGTGTCTTTAGCATATTGCCTGAAATGAAATTTTCACCAGAAATTATTTAATGTGGGTTTCACGAGTTCCAATACAAATTGGCGTTTAAGTTTAATCTGGTTATATTCACCCACGTTGTGTCCGACATTATGTGCACATTGCGTATTGTACTTGGATAACTCTTGAGGGTGCTGGAGTAGAACCTTCCCTATAAATAAAAGACAACACCACGGTTTCGCATTAATTAAGCTGCAGGCCACCGGTGAATACCACGTCTACAGAGGTGGGTTATGCCGCATACTTTCAGCGAGGGAGTCAATCGCCTTCTGTTTTTTCCGCACTCTTTCTCTAAGAGGAATCCCTGCGTCTATCTAACTTTCCCAAACTGTAGATACTGTCGCTAGCAGAGTACCTTCATTCTCTGAACTACACTCAAAGATTACAGCTAAGTTTTAGTATTTAAACCACTTATTCATAATAATAATGCGTATGAAGCTCAAGTACATAGGACATAAAACGGCTCGATAGCAAATATTTAAGTAACTTTTATCGGTGTACGCTCATCAACCGTTGGTTTGTTTTTAATCAGCTCAATAAGAGCTGGGGCGCTTTATTTAGAGCGGTTGTCGCGGACACAAAAGGCCTTTTGGGTTTGCGGGAGGTACTTACTCTTTATTTCTAGTTTAGTTTTAGTGTAAGTTGCCGTGTTTAAGTGATATGTGTAGCAGCTAATTCTTAATTTGAATGATAATTCTAACTCAAGCTTTAACTAAAGCTTACCTGAAATTCGACATCTTAACTAAAAGCCTTATTTTTTGCAAGCGAGGCTGCTGCTAACGCACGTAACTATATACGACAGTCTCCCTAGTTCTGTCACATTCTCCTAATATTTTAAGATTTGTTATACTGAATTGCTTGTCTCTCTCTCTCTGGTTTGTGTTTGATTTAGCATATTAGATTTTAAGTAAAACCTGTTGATCTTCTGTTGGTCGGTTTTATTTCTTTCTTTATCCAGCAGGTGGCGCTTTGTTATACCAGCAGTCTAATTTTTTATAGTTATTCAGGAATCTACGCAACTCTCCGACGAAGCCGGACGCTGCTGTTCTAACTACTATAAATATTTTTATCCTCCACTAATCTAGTGCGCTACATTGAACCGAATTCCTTTTAGTTTTTTAGGTTGTTCCGAAGGAGCAGTCGCTTCTTTTGTTATTTTGTAAACAACAACCGTTATAGTTCTTTTGACGAAAAATGACAAAATTTTTGTGTGTTTTTTCAACATAATACAATTTAAATTAATGCGTAGAACACCTTAGTACAAACCGTTTCTTTGGATTTTTTCAAAATTGCTGCATAAACTACGTTTTTCACATTATACTCAGTATACTATTGGCGCGGAGTAATAAACCTGTCAGAATTATCGAATCTCCTGTATTGCAGTGGCGTAGGTACCTGATACGTTTGGAAAATCATATTTTTAGTAGGTAAATATATTATAATAGTAAAATCTACCTTTATATTTTATTTATTTTATTTGTATAGTAGATCACATTACAAATTTTACTTCTTACGTATTATATACCATTATTTTTGTATCTTGGTATAATACCCACATCTACGGCTATGATTCTCGTTTTTGTCAGTACCTGGGCTGATGGCAAAGTGTTTACACAGATTAAACTATTGTTCTCAGACCCTAGATGGGTTGATATGCTGCAAGAGCGGCACAATGATCGTATTTTGGTTAGAATTTATTGGTTTTTACTTAACCGTAGAAGTACCGCTTTCACAAGAAAATAAAGAATTATTTCAAGCAATTATGATTTATTACTCCGCGCCAATAGTATACAGACTTTAGAAGCTTTTTTCTCTACAACTTACAATGTGCGTAATGATTCCACAGTAATATTTTGATGGGAACTCATGGGATTTTTCTATTCTACACTTTAATTATATATTGACCAATTTTTAGTCAAATCGGAAAATAAAATTTTTTTCTGAATTTTATATATTTTGACGAAAAATGTCGAAAATTTTTATGTGATTTTCTCAACATAATTCGATGTAATTCAATGCGTAGAACACTGTAGTACATTAGAACTTTTTTTCTGACTTAAATTGTGCGTAATGTTTTAACAGAAATATTTTGATCGCAACCTCTAAGTGGTAGACCCCGGGCCACTTTTACGGCGGTTGACGAAAGCGGTACTTTAGGAGTATTCTTTTCCTTTTATTAAGAGGAATACGTACTAGCAGTGCGCTCCCGCATTTGAATGAATATGGATACCGGCTCGGGAAGAGGTGGTCAATCAGGTCTTTCCCGGGTCGAGACATAGTAGGGCTACTGGTATGATATAAGAAGATTTCAAGAGCATGATGATTTTGTGGGAAACAAAACAAGAATAAATAGCAGTTCAAATAAGAAGAACAGAAGAAGACAGTGCAATAATAATAGAAGAAAATTGTAGAGCTAGTAATCGAACACAAAAGGCTAGAAACAAAATTAAAGCGGTGTATAGGGTAATCGATATGAATTTGGTGAGTGTCTGAATTTGGAAAGGTGACGAGTTACGGTTATTTATTTTAGGTTATGTTAAGTTAGGTTACTTTGGGTCAGGTTTGCCCGAAAATAGCAATAATTGTTGAAAAAAATGTCCATAGATTTATAATAACATTGAAAATTTGTAAAAATCATAACTTTTGAAAACTACATTTCCTGAAAAATTCTTAGAACAGATGAACTCAGGAGTGGATTACCTATCAAGTTTCGCTATAGTTGTATACCATATCTAGCCGTAAATAAACGAGTTAATTCGTACTTTGTAATAATTTCAGTTAGCTAAGTTAAGAAGCTATAGTACATAAATTAAGTTGTTTAAGTGCAATGTTAAAATATTTAAAAAAATATTATACTCGTAAGTATCTTTAAAATGAACGAACAAATTTTGAAATTTGATTCGCCGCTTTGTGCCCCACATGTTTGAATGTTGAAAGTGAACAGTGCCTAAATGAAGAAGGTGCTTTTGCAAATTTGAAAACTAGTGTCATCAATTACATGTGTCGTTAGCAAAATGCGTGATAACGTGGTCGAATGCATATCTAAATGCTGTTAAAGAACTAAACATTTCCAAAGGAAATCAGGTAATTTCGCATTTTAATCCTTTTTAAGAACACGTGGGCAAGAAATCGATTGTGTCAATGTCTTTTTTTCACGACATACTTTTCGCTACAAATGGCGAGGAAAATTGGTTTTCCCTCACTAGTGAGGAAAAAACGTCGTGTCGCAAGAATGTCTTTTAAAAAAAGATTAAGAATCTGTAATGTTATAAACAATATAATTTAGAATTTAATCACTTATGTTTAATTTAGTATTTTATATTTCAACTTTTATCCTACATTTATTGGTTAGAATTACACGGCTGTCAACGTTGCGCTATGATTGGTTGAGACCATACCGAGACCATGGAATAACCACCTTTTGTTGACGTTTGCTTTACGTACGAAATTGTGACAAAGTTTTTTTTTCATGAGGTTACTTTTTGGGAAATGTCGTGGAAAAAATGTTGTGTTTAACACACGAGGAAAGCGTTTTCTCCACTCTCACATTAATGCCTCACGAGCGTAACTACTCGACCTCTAGTGGAGAAATGAATCGCTTTCCTCACTTGTTGGACAAATAACTACATTTGAATTTTTGAGATTTCGTTAATTTGCAAATTTCGTTTTCTTTAATTAATTGTTGTATCATCGCGGTGGCTATTTGATGACATACACACACACACATCATAAAGAAACCATTTCATTTTTTGTTCGTTGTTAGGTAATAAGATAATTAACATAAATCAATAAAGATTTCTTATAGCGTTTTCGACTGGGTGCTTTGGAGCGATCTCCGATTGTAGTTTATGATTGTCTGCGCCACCTACTCAATTAACTATCGCTCAGAGATCGATCACGGAACATTACCTTACATAAACAAAATGTCCCTCAACATATGGACTTAAAAAAAGTACCAGTTTCTTCAAAACTTTCTCATTGTCTGATTCTTTAGATGATGGGGTTATTTCAAAAATAGTTGATCACATATCATCTAAAATGTATGTTCAGATGATAGCTGCGTTGACATCACAAAAGGAGCACGCCGTAAACGAGCAATAGGCATACAGTTACCAGCCGAAAACGCTATTAGACACCTACAATAATTAAACCGATGCTTTACACGTGTACTTTGTCTTTGTCATGTTTCGTTGAAACTTTACTGAGATACAGCCACTTATTCGCCCGCACAGTACAAAAAGTGTAACATTTAGTCCATCTATTTTAGATTTTCTGTCTAAAAAATTAAAAGTAACTTATTGTTTTTTAATCTTGTTTTAAATAACATGTTAAAAATTGAAAACGATATCTGCAGGACTAAAAAACCTTTTCAAGGTCAGAGGTCAAAAAAATTAGTATTTTTGAGAAAATCTAGAGTTGTATGTCTCAGATGACAATTAAGGTGGTTATAACGTTTAGCCTTATACACCCTGTCTCTGTAGTACGCGGAGCTTTGTATTGCCTTTCAAAAATAGAGATTTTTTTAAATTAGGTTTCTCAGTGGCTACAATTTAAAAATATTTTTAATTATATTGTCATAGTCATAGACCACCTCTCAACTTTTAAATGGAAGCGCATATATTTTTATTTTTTACAATTGCAAAATTTGTGCAGGTAATAACGTTGTGACGGGCTTCAAAATATTTATTTATAATCCACTCCCATTGTTGTGGGTCTATATTTTTCCCCAACCACGTATGGACGATGTACATGAAATATCAATTCTCTAAATGTCATAAAAAATGACAGTTATAGTTTTATGAGAATATGAAAATGCCTTATATTTTAGGTCATAGAGAATAGGCAGATATGGTGTTTGTTTATCAATTTGTTAGGAAAGTATTGACATAAAAATTCTATAAAAAAACACCATACCAGACTATTCTCTATGATTAAAAATATGAGGTAGAACAACTGCTACTGTAATTTTTTATGACATTTACCTAATTAATATTTTGTTTCAAATTGGCGTCTTAGGATGAAGGTTTTATACTAACGACAACTTGTGGTCGTGGAAGATGTCATTTTTAACATCCTCTGCACTAGATATCAACTGACTTCTAGACCTTCTTCGACATAGAATTTTTATATCAAACCTTTTTGGATTTTAACTTGTTAAGTCAACTTCTTTAAATAAAATAAGATAGTCTTCTTTAAGGGCCTTTCAAGTTTGAGGTGTAGAAAACCAATTCTTAAGTTAGAATTGTACGAATTTGAGGATTGGTTTTTCTACACCTCCAACAATAGAATGGTTTTAAGAAAGACGAACCTAAATTAAAATGGTGTTTTTCACATATATAAAAATATACGGAATAAATATAGTCCGGGGAAATTGTCCTGAAAAAGGGGGTAAGTGGGAAATAATTCTGCAAACGAAAGACTTGTAGGGAGACCCTTGCTGAATATAAATCTGAGTTTTCGGAACCCAAGACCTCTCCATAATCAAGATATACGTAAGCTTAAAAATGTGGTTTTCATAAACAAATTATAATGGCGAAAATTTGCGAGTCTAGGAGTCTCCGAAAAACATCAATTCTGTTCAGTTTTTAACGCCCGATTTTTTGTGTTCCATCCCGTAAATTAATTAGACCGACATTTTTTGATTTATGGCGTCCCGAAGAGGAGAATTTTAAAAATTTGGTCATGATTTCAATGTCCTTATGTATAAATATGGTTGACATTACAAAAAACAAATTGGTGATACTGACACCTTGCATGACATTAATTGTTTAAACTATATCTTCAAGAATATTAATAATACAAAAATCTTAGATAAAAAGTTGTTTGAAATTTGATTATCTATAACTTTTATTTGAACCATTTTTTTCCTAAACAATTTTCTTTTTCTTCTTTGTCGAATGTGCACCTATAAGGACAGTAGGGCCTCTTAATCCCGTCTTAAAGATTAAAACAATTAGTTTGATGGCAATATTTTGTTTATTATTAATGAGTTTGTGTAGAAAATCGTTTAAGAATGATGTGTATATTCATTTTCTAGGTGGAGGTAGATAAAAGTACTAATTTGTACATATCGACAATCTTATCTATCGAATCTGTACTAATTTTGTTTATCTGATCACTTCACGTATTTCATGATTTCGACGAAAAATCGGTTTGAAAAATCGAAAATTATTTTCTATTTCTTTAAATTTTGGTAGATAGAAATAACGAACAGCTAGCTGCTGACATTTGCTTCATTACCAGTATAGAAAAAAGAGTATTTAAACTGTTATAAAGTCAACATTAAATTTTATCGGCACAACTGAAAACTTTAAATTAAGATCTTAATTGTAAAATTGTACTTTAAATACGAAACGTTATAATTAATTTGTACCCAAAGGCATATTTTCATGATATCAATATTTTCTTTATAATTGCTTAATTCATCAGATTTAACCTTTTCGGCAGAAAATCGTTTAAAACATTTGCAAATCAAAACCAAAAATTTGAAACTAATTGGTTCTCTCAAGAATTTCCCATAATTAATAAAAATTCCAACGTTAGAAACGAAATCTGTCTAAAATGTCTATGATCATAACCCGACAGCGCAGCATTTTTATTCTTTGATATGTTGTTCATAATTATAAAAACTATTTATTGCATAACAATATTAATCCAATTTAAAAAATTTGTTCTTTTTAGTGACCCTTCGAGGTTGGGCGTTGGGTTGAAAAATTCAATCTTTTAGGTTGAACTGACCGACGTTTCGCCCTTCAAGCGGAAGCTTTTTCAAGGCTTCGATCAATAAAGGTTGATAGTCCAAAATAAAAACACATTTAACATCCATAAATAAATAAATAGATGAAAGTCACATTAATTAAAAATAACATAATATAAAAATTTAAAAAATTCATGCATCTATAAATTACACTATTAAACGAACAGGTCAAGTTTTCAAAATTAAAATTAGATTTGGTAGAAATGACTTACATGCCAATAGTATGATAAAAGCTCTTAAAATTTAATAGCTATAAATAAGTGTACTTTGCAAATTTGTTTAAACAATTTTTTATAAACAAATATTAAAATAACAATTGTTTGTGTTAATAAATTATTGTTTGAATAGTTATAAACATTTAACTAAATATAGATAATATTTATATAACATAATAGTAAAATTCAATGTTATGGCCAACTTCACATGGGTAAAAAATTTTGTCTGTATAAATAGTACCAAATTAGATAAATAAAATTGTCCATTCTATTTTTGATTTTCGATTTTTTAAACGATTTTAAACACGTAGCATATGAACCAAACGAATTGATTATAATCAAACTATTATGAAATCATTGTAATTCAGTATTTGACAAAATAAATTCAATTGACTTTTATATTAAAAATCTGCACTTTATTAATTTTTATTCTATAATTAACCTCAGGACCTTGGATTCATTAATAAAATGCGTGGTTTGTAACTTTAAAACATAATTTTAATACAATAAAAAAAAATGAAACGTACAATTTTAAATAACGCAACGTGCACGTTTAACAGCAACTTAAAATATATTCTGTACATGTGCATATTTTCTTTCGGCATTAAACTAATCGGATCATTTTAAAGAGTTAGTAACATTAATTTCGGTTGTTGTTGTCTTTTGGATCATATATCAAATGTATGTTTTCAAATTCCATCCATGTTTGTAACGTTATTGCATTGATATCGTTGTCTTGGTAGCCCCCCAACATATACACATGGATGAGGAAAACCGACATTAAAAGTGTTTTTTTGGTAACAAATGGAGATAACCTTACTTTTAACGCATTCTTTTGTATTTTCAGAAAAACATGTCAGACAAAGGAGATTCGAAATGTCTACTTGCACTTATTGACCATAGAGCAAAGTTATGGAATAAGCTGAAAGTTAAAAGTATACATCTTAAAAAAATTCCTATCAAGTTACTTTACCAAATGGCAAACAAGTTGACGCCGTCGCTTGGAAAACCAGCTCTTATGATGTTGCAAAAATAATAGGTAAAACACCGAATAATTTTACTTATTAATACTAACTTTAAATTTTATTTAATTTTCTAACTCCTCAGGAAACATTAGATGTAGGGATAATCAGTTTTCTGAGCCTTCTTTATGGAGTAGGTACAAGATTTTAGAGATTCATTAAAATCAGTTCCTTAAATAACCTAACTTAGCCAAACTCACCTAACATAACGTAAAATAACGTAACAAAAACTTACAGCAAACTAACCGAATCTAACCTTTTTTTCGAGAGGGGGAAAAATCTGCTATCAGACACTGGTTGCCAGTTTAGCCGGTAAAATTACTCGCTTTCTAAGTTAGATCAAATATCAATTTGTTAAGTTTAATTTCTTCGTCTATCTTCCCATCAAATACATTGCGCAGACTTTATTTGCATTAGTGATGAGGACCCTTTTCTAATATACAGGGTGATCTGCGTAGAGCGTGCATTAAAGTTTTTTAACTTGCAGATAAATCAAAAACTTGAAATTTGGTACACGGCCATAATTGATTATTTTCGTTCTATCTAAACTATTTTCAAACCTTCAGCTATACAGGGTGTGCCAAAAGTTCCATATACATTTCGTAGTCCGCCGGCAAGATAAACACGTGTATGTCCCCTCGTATGATTTTGACTCAGACGGAGTGCTGTGTAACAGCAAATCCATACACTAAATACCAAGCTATACAGGGTGATCTGCGTAGAGAGTGCATTAAAAGTTTTTAAACTTACAGATAAATTAAAACTTGAAATTTGGTAAGCGGCGATAATCAATCATTTTTGTTCTACCTAAAATATTATCAGACCTTCAGCTACACAGGGTGTGCTAGAAGTTGCTATCAACTTTGTTATTTTTAATAGAAACCTATAATTCCTTTTACATAGGTCGATTGTACATATAATTTTGAGTTTATATAACCTAAATTATATTATCTTATTCTTGACCGTTTTTGACATGTCATTTTTTTCAAAAAAATGGTCTTTATAGTAGTGAACCAAAATAATTTTATCTCGCAAATCAGTTGAGATCATAAAATAAAATTTATGGAGCAATCGACTGGGAATCTAAGCTTACTTCAGCGTACCATGTAAGAAAAAAAATAATAGTGTCAGAGAAATGGAACTCTAAACTGCAGCGTCTATCTGTAACAAAAAGGAAAACACCAAAAAACTATACTCGGACACGTGTTTCAAAAAATATTTTCAAAATTTGATTATAAAACAGTAACTAGTAGTAACAACGTTCCAATTTTTTTAGGCAATCCGAAAGTCTCAATAGAATAGACTGTAATCAAGTATATATTGGGCAAACCAAGAGACCTATTAAAACTTTTTTAAAGCGCACTTAGCTCATGTCAAATATCATCGCTCAGAGAGGTCTAGTGTTGTCATGCATATGCTTGAAAATGGCCATAGAGTAGGCGGCATTAAATTAATTAAGAGGGTAGATAATAGGAACTTTAAGCTTATATAAGAATCAATGCCGTGTAACAATGTGTGACACGCAGATAGTATATATAAGCTTCCTATTGTTTTTTATTTTAGTATCGGTTCGCTGATGGATGATGTTAGCTTAGCTACTGAGACACGTGTCCGAGTATAGTTTTTTGGTGTTTTCCTTTTTGTTACATAATAATGTCAGGTACATAAAGTACAAGAGTAATTTATCGGGCAATTATGTTTATTTAATAAATCATTCAGGATTATATGTGAAATAATTGAAACGTGAGAAACAACCTTTAATGGTGCTCAAAAGAAATTAGAAGTCCACATAAACAAAGACCGTCATTACTAGAACCATATGCTCAATTCAAATGGCCTTGAAAGCCTTCTAAATTAGGTTTTAAGGTTCAAGAAGAAACGGCAAAATAAGTAATGAACATACACTGTAGGGGAGTGTAATGTTGCGGAAAACAGAGAGAGGAGTAATTCGCAAGACATGATATTTTCAAAAGTATTTATTTATTTCATCGTTTTGACCGAGTTCCCAAGTAAAATGTGGTAGTGAGTTCTTCTATTGCACATCGTGTTTGCGGTGTGCCATTTTCACGCCATAACACGTATACAATTAGGGGTCGCGTCAAAGGTCGTTTGATATCACATCCAACGATAATTTAAATGTAATTTAAATTTGGGTGGGGAAGAATTTACCGACAAAGTCAATAAATAATCAAAAAAAGTTAAAAAAAATACACGAGAAATCATAAAGAAAAGGATACAATTTGACTGAAAAATAAAATAAAGATAACGACATAAACAGGTGAAGAAGTGATATTCATAAAAATGGGAACGATAATATTTATAAACGACGACATGACGAGGAAGAAAGGAGAGAGCAGCAAAGAGAATAAATGTAGTGTATGTGAAACTGAAAAAATAAGAAGTACTATAGCAATAAGACAAAAAAAGAAACAATTGGTACGCGATCGGAATCACAGTTCAAATTTCCGTCAGTTGACTTCCTCATATTAATCTTATTAATGTTTTACTGAGGTTATTTAGTTATCACATTTTCCCGTGATGCTACGTGTATTGGCAAAAACAGTCCCGCCAACGAATGTTTAGCCACACCCTATTTTATTATAACTTCATGAATTGCTATTGATTGTGTTTTGCACATAACACAACGACAGATACCAAATAAAAGGTTTCTAAGTAAAAACAAGTAGGTACTACTCTAATAGTACAATAGTTAATAACAAAGTGTAAAAAGGTCGAAGGAGTTCGGGAGGAAGGGACTTTTCCGCAAGCGAGAATTGAACTATCTCTTGAAATTTATCCACAGGAAAAATAATAGGTTGAAGTTGAGAAAACTATGTCATTCATAGTTTCTGAAAGAATAAAATACGGGATATCAGGTAGTTTATTAAACCGTGGGTATTTATAATTGCACGAAATCTCTTGCTAACCTACTTCATACATCAATTCGGATAAATGGTGCAAAGATAGAAGACATCATTGTTGAGTCAGTTTTGTGGCACGGCGTTTTTGACTCTCAAAAATAAGTGTGTTATTGCTACATGTGTACAATTCTGGCATTTCGTCCAAATATTAAAGTGAAGTGTGTCCAGTACGCCAAAACTGCCCAGACCTCGTTTAATTCTAATTTTCTGCGAAAATGTGACGAAATATAGATTTTTTTGTAAATCATATGATATAACATTCGTTATAGAAAATCATGCAGTTAGTCACTGGTTACATACATTGTTATTTTCAATGACAACAAAAAAATTAGAAATTATTTTTAACAGACACTTTAATTGTATTACAAAGAACAAGATCAATAGGTCATTCTTTAAAACTACTGACGTAGAAACCAAAATTTGATTTATACGCGTATCGATGAAATTACTTTAAATAAAATATTTAGTTTGTGTTGTGATTATGGGGAGGAAGGACGCTAACAAGGTAGGAATTTTATTTATTCCAATTTGAAACGAAGAAGCTATATTGATTATAATTACACGAACAGCAGAAGGTTTGAATAGAAAACGTTTCTTTAATTTCATTCAAGTTCAATACAAAATGTGTAGTTTGCAAATTTAAGTTATTTTACTTTTGCAACTTTAAGGGTGACTTGTTAAGGTTAATTTTGATTCTGCAGGTTTTCAGTAACATAAGAGATTTTTTTGTTTTATTTATGTTTTTTTTTTAATAGGACTTCAAACTCAAACTAATTAATCGGGAGCTTATCGTTTTTAAGCGCGTCGCGAAAAAAAAGTGTAGTGGGACAGTGTGTTTGTTTAGAATTATTTTTAAATAATCTTCATTACAAATATCTAATTATGTTAGATAATATATTTGGAATACGGTAAGCAAGCATTTTTATTTAGTCAAGTATATAATTCTTATTTCCACAGGTTTTTAACGCGATTAAACTTGTATCTGCGTGTCTTCTACATGGAATTTATTATCAATTCGTTATAAATATTCCAAAATATTAACTTCTCTTTTCATTGGTGCCTCAACACATTCATTAATTAGGTACCACAGTACATTTTCACAAAACGTAATATAAAACCCCAAAATCAAAAACAATACCATTTAATTTCTAAGTTACGTTATTTTACGACAGAGAGTAATACATTTTATTGCTGGTATCTCTACTTGCAAATAACAAATGATTCAGTTTTAGATTGTTTTAAAAACATTGTGCTTTTATGTTGCAGCACTACTTAACAATGCAATCTTTCGTTTTAACAATGGAATGTATCTGCTTTAAAGTGCTCAAACATAACATACATATTCCACTCCAATTTATCAAATGCGTTTAATTATTACTCTCTTGCGCAAAAGAACTGAGTATAATTTTATTTTATTAAGGTTACAATCAAAATCTTTTTTTTATGTTCAATTTATTTTTATATCATTTGCAATGACTCAATTTCATTGCGTAAAATCTCACTAATGCCCATTCTAAAATTGGGTTGTTTGAAAAGATTTTGAATTAACTATAGGTAATACATTAATATTTTAACGCAATCGATTAAATATCTATAATTATAACTAAAATTGTAAGCCAACTGCGTTTACGTATAACAAAATTTAAATTACTGCTAAAATTTGAAAAGTAAAGTAAAATATGCGTATTGGTATATTATAGGTAACTTGACACATTTAAACGCAGCAAATTATAAATTAACTTGTTGAGTTGCATCGGTTTTGAGGCTTCTTAATGGTATTCCAGCTTGTTGATGAGTGTAACGCTTGAAATAAATCATTAAATCATTTCTATTAATATTTCTGATCTCAACTGTAAGGAGACTAAGGAAAAAGAAGTGGAGTCCACAAAGATTATCAATCATTGACAATTTAAATTGTGTTTACTGCAGTAAGCCGACATCCAGAAACAAAAATAAAATATGGTAGTTTACGCTTGAGCTACTAATAGACAGGATGTTGATTTCGCAAGCTTGAAGATACTATGGATTGTTGGCATGTTTAGGTTTTGGTGGTTTTCCTAAGCCTTGAAGCAAATGCTTTGCCAAAACGAACTAATCCAGAATTGTACACGGTTTCGTCAGCACACTGTACATGTTTATACTGATCTTAAGATACTGGGGTATCATACATTACACTGACATCACAACACAGAAAAATGATGTAATGTACAATAAAAACAAATAAATAGATTCAAAGAGACTGCTACAGTTTACAGCGGTAAGATCACATCCAGGAATATAAACAAAATCTTATTGTTCTCGTTGGTTACGCTTGAGCTGCTAAGCCAACGCCCAGAAACAAGCTTTGTTGTTTTTGTTGTTTACACACGAGCTGCTAATGATACTGTGTGTTGATTTAGTAAGCTTGAAGACTTTATAAATTCAAAGGAACGACTTGAGTTTACTGCGGTAAGTCAACGTCCAGAAACATAGACAGAATGTGTTGTTTATACCTAAGCTGCTAATGCTACTGTGTGTTGATTTAGTAGGTTTGAAGACTCTTCTATAGCTTCACGGGACCACTTGATTTTACTGCGAAACCAACGTCTAGAAATATCAACGTAGTTAATGTTCTTGTTGGTTACGCCTGAACTGCTAATGATACAGTGTGTTGATTTACTAAGTTTAAAGACTCTTAGATTCAAAGAGAGCCTTGAGTTTACTGAGGTAAGCCAACGCCCAGAAACAAGATTCTTTCTTTTCGTTGTTTACACATGAGCTGCTAATAATACTGTGTGTTGATTTAGTAAGGTTGAAGACTCTATAAATTCAAAGGAACGGCTTGTGTTTACTGCGGTAAGCCAACGTTCAGAAACATAGACAATATTTGGTTGTTTTTGTTGTTTATACCTAAGCTGCTAATGATACGGTGTGTTGATTTATTAAGCTTAAAGACCCTTCTATAGCTTCACGGGACCACTTGAGTTTACTACGGTAAGCCAACGTCCAGAAATATCAATATAGTTTTATGTTATTTTATCTTACGTTGTATAAAAATTATGTTAAATTTTTGAAGGTGAAAAGATACAACAGTAGGCACTTTCAGTACGATATAAGATGTATGAATGTAAGCTTTCGCGGCTGTTGTTACTAAGATTATTATCTTCCGGGTTGAGCCGTGTTCGTCCTTCCTTCCTACGTTCTCTGCTTGACGTTTCGCTAACCATGCTGTTAGCTTCTTCAGAAGTTACTCTAATGACTGATGTTGTCTTCTGCTCCTCGTTATATACCTATGTTCCGCTACGGTTGGTTGATGTCAATCAGTGACGGGTGGTTGGTTTTCGATGGTTGGTTAATCTTCTGTTTGGTGTTGACTAATTTTGTGGTGACATTTGTTTTTGTGAAGAGTTAGTTTCCACGTGTTGCTTAATCGGTAACCATCTTCTCGATTGAAGTTATTTTTATTTTTCATAATTTCTAGGGATTCTCTGATTATCCTTGGATAGTAGTTGTTAGTCCTTGATAGAACTTTAGCTTCCTCGAAGTTGATGATGTGTTTTCCTTTTTCGTGTAGATGTTCTGCGATTACTGATTTATCTACCGCTCTGGACTTGGCGTCTCGGTGATGTTTTTTTAATCTACATTTTATGTTGCGTCCGGTTTGACCAATGTAGACCTTTCCACATGAACAGTCAATTTGGTAGACCCCTTTTGTTGAGAGTTTTGGCAGGTTATCTTTATTAGAAGCTACTAGTTGCTGGATTTTTCTAACCGTTCCAAACCTGACACCGATATTCTTCTTCTCCAATGATTTTCTTAATTTGTCAGTTACTCCAGCAATGAATGGCAAACGAGCGTAGGTGGTGACCTGTTCCTTCTCTTTTTCGGATTTCCTGCGACAGGCGGTTCTTACTTCTTTTCTGGTATAGCCGTTCTTCATTAGGGCTTGTTGGACGTGTCGAAGTTTTTCTGCCTTGTGAACCTCGTCAGGAATCTTGTTAGCTCTATGCAATAAAGTTTTGATTAGAGACCGCTTCTGCTGTGGATGATGGTGTGATGTGGCATGGAGGTATCGGTCGGTGTGTGTTTTTTTACGATATACACTATGAGCCAACTTCTTGTTATCCCCTCGTTTCACTAGAACATCCAGGAAGGGAAGCTCTTTATTCTCTTTTGTCTCCATGGTAAACTTGATCTTTTTGTGCTGAGTGTTGAGGTGGTTAAGAAATACAGTAAGTGCTTCTTTTCCATGAGGCCATATGACAAAGGTATCGTCCACGTATCTGAACCAGCATTTCAGTTTCTTTTCGCTGGATTGAATGGCTTCTTGCTCGAATGCTTCCATAAAGATATTCGCAATAACCGGTGATAATAGTGATCCCATGGCTGCACCTGATTTTTGTTCGTAGAAATCTCCGTTCCATAGAAAGTAAGTTGTATTCAGACATATTCTTGCTAGCTCTGGTATGTCTTCTCTTAACCCATGGGTTGTGCACAGTTGTTTTATGATGTTATGTGTATCGTCGACAGGTACGTTAGTGAATAGCGATTCTACATCAAAACTAACTAGTATATCGTCATTGGTTACTTCCAAAGTCATCAGATAATTCGACGAAGTGTTTGGGGTTCCTCACAAAAGATTCAGTTCTTCCCACGTACGGTTGTAGAAACTAAGCCACGTAACGGGCCAGTTCATAAGTTTCGTTAGAGTAACTTCTGAAAAAAGCTAACAGCATGGTTAGCGAAACGTTAAGCAGAGAACGTAGGAAGGAAGGACGAACACGGCTCAAGCCGAAAGATAATAATCTTAGTACGATATAACTTGTTTGCTTCGAAGCAACTAATTTTTTTATTTACATTAAATATGACGTTTCGCAAATCTAGTTTGCTTTTTCAACTACAATAATGATCTCAAAATAAAATATAAAAGAAATAGTTAGTAAAATAGGCAAGCGAAAAAATCATAAATCCTACGCACCTGTATTTATGTTACGAAATTCATATGTTTTAATTATATTATATTTACATAAGTCATTAAAATATATATTGAGGTGGAATGGTTCAACACCTCTTTCTAATTGCACTCATTTTAAAGATTGGACTCTTAAAGGCAAGAAAATTTAACATTAATGTTAATGGTATAACGCCGTTTATTAGAGTGAAGTAAAATTTTTGATAGTTGACAATTATGTAGTATTTTATAGGATCTAAAGGATTTTATTAATAATAATTTTTATTTTAATTTATTAGGAAAAAAATTTTGTTAATTAAGAGTTAGCAAATAAGATTATGATAAACTGTATTAAGTTCATCTATATCTGTTTTGTAATTAACAGTTTTATGTTGATTTTTTTTAATATGAATCATTTCTAGCAAGGCTCTTTTATAGTAGTTATTTTCTTTATCTATTATTACAGGATTTTCAAAATCAAAATTATGAAAATTATCAAGCAACAAGTTATATCGTACTGAAAGTGCCTACTGTTGTATCTTCTCACCTTCAAAAATTTAATCAATATAGTTATTGTTTTTGTTGGTTACGTTTAAGCTGCTAATGATACTGTGTGTTCATTTAGTAAGTTTGAAGACTCTTAGATTCAGAGGGATCACTTCAGTTTACTAAAGCAAGCCAACGCCCAGAAACAAGCTTCGTTGTTTACACATGAGCTACTAATGATACTATGTATTGATTTAGTGGCCTTAAAGACTCTATAAATTCAAGGGACTTGAGTTTACTGCGGTAAGTCAACGTCCAGAAACATAGACAAAATTTGGTTGTTTTTGTTTGTTATACTTAAACTGCTAATGATACTGTGTGTTGATTTAGTAAGTTTGAAGACTTCATTCATTCAAAGGGACCACTTGAGTTTACTGCGGTAAGCCGACGTCCAGAAATATCAACATAGTTTAGTTGATCTCGTTGTTGACGCCTGAGCTAGTAATGATACTGCGTGTTGATTTAGTAAGTTTGAAAACTACATTCATTCAAAGGGACCACTTGAGTTTACTGAAGTAAGCCAACGCCCTGAAACATCAACAAAGTTTGGTTGTTCTTCTTGTTTACGTCTGATGATGATACTGTGTGTTGATTCAGTGAGCTTGAAGATTCTATAAATTCAAGGGACTTGAGCTTACTGCGGTAAGTCAACGTCCAGAAACATAGACAAAATTTGGTTGTTTTTGTTTTTTATACCTAAGCTGCTAATAAAACTGTGTGTTGAAGACTGTTATATAGCTTCACGGGACCACTTGAGTTTATTGCGGTAAGCCTACGTCCAGAAATATCAACGTAGTTTGGTTGATCTCGTTGTTGACGCCTGAGCTAGTAATGATACTGCGTGCTGATTTAGTAAGTTTAAAGACTCCATTTATTAAAAATTATGAAAATTATCAAGCAACAAGTTATATCGTACTAAAAGTGCCTACTGTTGTATCTTTTCACTTTCAAAAATTTAATCAATATAGTTATTGTTTTTGTTGGTTACGTTTAAGCTGCTAATGATACTGTGTGTTGATTTAGTAAGTTTGAAGACTCTTAGATTCAGAGGACCACTTCAGTTTACTAAACCAAGCCAACGCCCAGAAACAAGCTTCTTGTTTACACATGAGCTACTAATGATACTATGTATTGATTTAGTGACCTTAAAGACTCTATAAATTCAAGGGACTTGAGTTTACTTCGGTAAGTCAACGTCCAGAAACATAGACAAAATTTGGTTGTTTTTGTTTTTTTATACTTAAACTGCTAATGATACTGTGTGTTGATTTAGTAAGTTTGAAGACTACATTCATTCAAAGGGACCACTTGAGTTTACTGAGGTAAGCCAACGCCCTGAAACATCAACAAAGTTTGGTTGTTATTCTTGTTTACGTCTGAGCTGTTAATGATACTGTGTGTTGATTTAGTGAGCTTGAAGATTCTATAAATTCAAGGGACTTGAGTTTACTGCGGTAAGTCAACGTCCAGAAACATAGACAAAATTTGGTTGTTTTTGGTTTTTATACCTAAGCTGCTAATAAAACTGTGTGTTGATTTAGTAAGCTTGAAGACTGTTCTATAGCTTCACGGGACCACTTGAGTATATTGCGGTAAGCCTACGTCCAGAAATATAGTTTGGTTGATCTCGTTGTTGACGCCTGAGCTAGTAATGATACTGCGTGCTGATTTAGTAAGTTTAAAGACTCCATTTATTTAAAAGGTCCACTTGAGTTTATTGCGGTAACCTAACGCCCTGAAGCATCAACAAAGTTTGGTTGTTTTTTTTTGTTTACGTCTGAGCTGCTAATAATACTGTATGTTGATTTAGTAAGCTTGAGGGTTCTGTAGGTTCAAACGGACCAGTTGAGTTTACCGCGATAAACGCGCTCATAAAGAGAAACAAAATTTGTTTGCGGCTTCCAGAAAAATGTTGTCTGTAAAATGTTAACGATTGCTAAAGGTTTCAAAATGATAACTTAAATTGTTGGATATTTTCATTTTTTTAGAACATCCAATGAGACTTTTATAAAATTGAACAGTTTTCTTGTTACAAGAATCTCTAATGACGTATACCATCAGTAAAATACTACTATTTTTAGTAAATCAATAAATTTAATGAAATGTGAGTTGCTTTATTTTGAATGAATTAGCACACATTTTGTTCACAGGCTTTGATATATCAATTTCAAAAATTGTCATTTACGTAATTTAAGAACTGAAAAATTGAATTATATGTTAAATATCATACAAAATTGTGATTTTTTATTTTATTGATATCGTCGTCAAATTCAAAGTTCTTACTTTGTAAACGTCGGAAGTGCGCAAGAAGAATTTACCTATTAGTTCTCTGAAGCACGTTAATTTCTCTTATGTATGTTGCCATCCTTTGGACTAGTGGTTCTTCTACGTCTTAATGTATCGTGCACTAGGCAATACTGCCGTGATAAGCAAAAAAATCGTATCTCCATTTTTAGGTTTAAGCATTTAAAGACAAATATTTTAGGTCACTCTAAAATGAGTAATGAAAAACATTAATACAAGTGTTGATCGACTTATGTTCTCTTTTATGATGATCATTTAATACACCTAAACTAGGTAGGAGTAAACAAACAGCTCCGATTCATTCTACAAAAAAAATACAGTTTTTGCAAAATGTAAATACATTTAAAGGACTTGATTATATCTTGCAATTTTTCGTGATCTGGTAGTTTTGATTACAGAACTTTATGCATTTCACCAGCTAGCCGGAACAAAACATTATTTTGCGTTGTTTCGAATGATTTTAGACGCTGTATACTTTCTAATGATACAAGAACTATTTTCTTTTCACGCTACATATCCTTTAAATTAATTAAAAATGCTTCCCAATACACCTCCTATTAGAGAACCTAGAATGAGCGGAAGGAAAATAACTACCACTTTGTAATACCAGACTTATCTGGGCCTTGAACAAAATAATTACTTTATTTCTTTATCAATACTAAAGGTGAATGGGAATCACTTTTAGAAAATTAAGAGGGAAAACCTTCCAAAACCCTCAGTAATAAAATCAGATATATAACGTATTTCATTTATGTCATTTAAAATATGGTAAATTGACTAGTTGTTTTGGAAAAAACGACAGGTCCAAACACAATGGATCTGAACTGATATGTGCAGGAATCAGCAAACACCTGATACCTAAGAAAAAACAACGTTTATATCGTTATGCAACCTGGTTTGACTCTTTACCTGCTCTGAACATAGTTTACTCACGAATACACATATAAATCAAACATGTAAATGATAAAAGAACTTAAATCATGTAGACTATAGTCTGTTTCGTCATAGTATCATTTCTATTTAGGTTTTGTACATATACAGTGGATTTGGCTATCAATGCAATAATTTACTGCTGGTGAAAGTACATTACTTTATTACAGTCACATCAATAGCATCAACATCACACAGTTATGCAAAAGTTCTCCTGAATGCAAACACACTGAAACTTCTCACTGGTGAGTATAAATAATAAATTATTTTTGGTTGCAAGAGGATGCAATCACTGTATACTAATGTAACATACATTCAGTAATACAAATACTGCACTCAATCAGTAAATAAGAAAGGGGGAGAGTAGTACTTAGCTTCGGTTCCACTCTCGGCTCAAAGCCGCGCTTTCCCGATGATTATACAGGGTGTTCTTATATCATGTACAAAAGAAAGGAAGTGATTCTTTGGCTTATGACTATGACTAAAATATCATATAAACATAGGTCCGCAAACACTACAGGTTGTTAAAATTTCAATTTTTTAATGGCTCCTGCAGTTCTTAAGATTTTGAGTTCAAATTTGGTATGTAAGTTAGGCTTCAGGGGATACATCTTTTGACAAGTCAGAGAACCGTAAGAATTATACCGACTGATACTTCCACAGTCTACTAGCCCACTTTTGAAAAATTTAATTTTGTAAGGTATTTTTCTATTTTTCTTATCGAAAACGATTACAGATAAGAAAAAACTGCAAGACACCAAAACGTTTCTAAACAGGATAGAGAATCCATTTTTATTTTAGAATCTACAAGCGATACACTACAGAAGAGTTCAGGGCAGAAAAAGTGACATAATCCCTGAAGAAGTATCACCCGGTATAATTCTGACGGTTCTCTGACTTGTCAGAAGATATAACTTCTGGAGCCTAACTTACATACTAAATTTCAACTCAATATCTCAAGAACTGCAAAAGCCATAAACAAAAAACTTGAAAAAAATTGAAATTTTAACACCCTGTAGTTCGCTAAGGAAATTGCGGATCTATGTTTATATGATATTTTAGTCATAAAATATCCTTTCTTGTTAAAATATTTAAAAACCCGTTTTTAAAGTTGACTTTATAAATGGAGTTTTTGAGTCGATTTTTAGATTGGTTCTTAAAATGGTGGTTTTTATCAATTGTAATGGCGAATTTAAATACTGTTACTAATATTAATTGTTTTTTTTTAAAGTTCCGAAAAAACGCGGAATAAAAAACTGCCAGAAAAAAATACACACATAAAAAGCTGGTGAAATAAAGTGTCATTTTAAGCGACCAAACCATCGAACTTTTGATACCTTAGTGCAGAGGCCCGGTTCGAGTAATTCTGACTCCTGAGTCATTATTTGAGGAAATAAATGCCTATCATGGGTTTTATGGCTGGCTATCTCTTACGGTTAGTTCTCTATTTGTAGTAGTAAAAGAATTAGGCCAAAACGAAGGATCATGTATCTAACACGCTTATATAGATTAATAAATTTACCAAACATTAATGCAATAATATTTTCTTTTATTATCGACCTCTAAAGGAAACAATAAATAAATGTTAAAATATCCTATAATCCTAACATTGACAAATTTTACCTGATGCACCGACAAACTAAAATTTAACTGTTTTAATCCTCTTATTGTTAACTATGTATATTCTTCAAAGAACACTTGTCAGCCTAAAACTGTCATTGCTTTGTACCGATACATGGTCGGTTTGGGCAAACTGTAAAAGGAAGCCTTTTACAAAGTAAGATAAATAACGAGAAAATCTAAACCACGGTTTTATAAAAATATTTATTTAAGTGAAATGTGTGTCTTACGACATCTTGTGTAATAGGGACACGTATAAATAGTACAAACTAAGTAATGCCAACAGATAATGATTCAATCGTCGTTACAGTTGGCATTATTTAATTTAAAAAATATTTATTGTTTTATAAAATACGTATACGTTCAACCTGGAGTATTTTAAATTATTTTGTTAGAAATAGTACCGTTTTTAACACTTACCTCTATTATTATTCACAATATTAACATTAATGTATTATATTAATTACTAAGAGGTCTGCTGCTCAAGGGGTTATTTTTAAACATTTTAAAACTACATGGGTCTGGATTTAAATTAAAATTGCGTAAGTAGTTAAAATTTGCAAAGATCTTAACAAAATTGGATTAGATAGAACAAAATAAAAAATAGGAGTTTCTATTTAAAATGAGAAAGTTAATGGTCACTTCCGGTACTACCGTAAGTGCGACATATTTATTAATATTTTCTTTAAAAACCCATATTTTATTAAGCTTGTTTATAAAAGTTCATGACAAAATTATAACTGCAGATTTTGATAAACAATTATATATAAATTTTTTAAAATAATTGTTTAAAAGTTGATTTAAGAAAACGGTTTTAAAAATCGATTTTAAAACCGATTACAAAAATCAATTTCTAAAACCGTATTTAAAAATCGATTATAAAATTGGTTTTATAATCCGATTTTAAAAACCGATTTTGAAACCGATTTTCGAGAAGTAACGATTAATCGGTTTTTGATTTCGACGGTTTGGCCATCAGTATTTAATACATTCAACTGTTTGCATTTCTAATTTTGATATTACCTGTATTCTACATTTTAATATGAGTTCAATTTTTAGCCAAATCGAAAACAATTTTTTTCCCCCGATTTAATATATTTTATTGTTTTGACGAAAAATGAAAATTCTTTGTGCGGTTTTTCAACATGATACGACGTACATCAATGCGTAAAACACTGTATAACAAACCGTTTCTTCGGAATTTTCAAAATTGCTGCATAAACTACGTTTTTCCCATTAGAAGCTTTTTTTCCTACCAAAAATTGCCAAAAATTCACAAAAAATATTGTGTGGCTTTTAGTAATTCAATGCGTAGAACACTGTAGTACAATTATTGCCAAAAAAAAAGTATGCGGTTTTTCAACATAATACTATGTAATCCAATGTGTGAAAAACTGAGTACAAACCGTTTCTTCGAATTTCTTTCTTCTTTGATAAAAAAAAAATGGGTGGTTTTTTAACATAATACGATATAATTCAATGCGTAGAACATTGTAGTACAAACCCTTTCTTCGGATTTTTCAAAATGAATGCTTAGATGACTGTATGACTTATTATTCCTTCGAATTTTCATAATTAATACACTAACTACGTTTTTTCCAGGAGTTTTTTTCCCAAAAACTTAACGTAATCCATGTTTCTAAAGTTAAAGTTAGGGAAAAACAGACCTGATGTCCTTAATCTACACACATTAGTATATTCAGAAATTTTCATTAAAATCTAAGACAAAAAATTTTTTGTTAATTTTTTGACGGTATACGATGCAAATCAACCCTTAGATGACTGTATGACTCGAAAATAAAGCACTAACTAAGTTTTCCCATAAGAACTTTTTCCCCCGAGAACTTTAAATGTGCATCATGCTTTCAAACTTAAAGTTTGAGAGAAACAAAGATGATTTCCTTATTCTACACCAAAACATATAGACGAAGAGCTGACTACAAAAGATCGTAAATAGTGACGATTTTTTCTCATAATATTCCTAAGACGTCTTCAAAGCATTATGCGACTTTGAAGACATCATATTTGCTGCAATCAAGGAGGAGAGGCACCCCTGGATTAATAGGGGGCTTTAGGGGCTATAGCCCCAGGCTTTATAGGGCCCGAATGTAAACTCATTTTTTTTACAAGGATATCTTGAACACAGAAATTGGGTATACGTAATAAAGTTGATATACACAATTTGTGCACAAATATAGCAACATATTTTATTAGATAATAAAATAACAGTAAAATTTTATAATAATTTACGCGAATAAATCAGGGTACGATCCCGATTGTCGTAATTTTGTTATTAATAAAATTATAATTGATGTGATTACATTAATACAATTTAAATTTTAAAATAAGTTTTAATCTTTGTTCAAAATGTTAAATTCACTTTACAAAATTGTATTGTAATGATAATAAAGTTAATTAAAAAAATGCTGGAATCGAAAACGAACCTCCAAAAATTTCAAAAATTAAGGCAACAAATTAACTAATTCGTCTATGAAGGTCCCTTAATAAACGAAAATCCATCCGGTTAATAATAAAATTTTACAAAAATAACTTATTTTAGTAAATACGCTTTGAACATTTACTCTTATCTCTTCAGTTTGTTTTATTTTATCTATCCAACATAACATGTTGTCATATTGTGTTCGAATTGTGCCAGAAAAAAGATATAGGTATAGGTTAATTTTTAATTTAACATAGCAAATGCTAGTGTCAACTTTTCCGTGGGACACACGGTATAGCTATTGCTATTTTATTTGGTTGTTCTAATTTAATCTATTTTGATTAATGATTCCAAAAGACAAACAAAAAGATATGCGAATGCATTTTCGGACGTGTTACGTTAACACGAGACGATTCTAGATGTCTGTCAAACAGAGAAATTGCAATATTCCTATTCTAGAATTACAAAGTGTCAAAATAATGAGAGAATCTCGGTTGTCAACACTTTCTTTGTTGTCGATTGAAAGCGACCTAGCTAATGAGATTTTTAGAATTTTGTAACTTTTTGTAATTCCAAATAAACCTATACATTATTTTATACTTGGTTTTGTATGAAACTAATTATAGGGGCGGGGACTCACATTTTGATGTAGCTCCGGGCCCCAAAATCCGACAGTGAGAGGAGGAGGTTAAACGAACAATTTTTGCCGAAGAAAAAATGACGAATATAGTTCTGCAAATTGGTATAAAGTTTTATTTCTTGCTAAAATAATTTTAAAAATTTCTTTCAAAATATAGATGGTAAACTAACTTCTCCCAGAAGCGATAAAGCGGTATCGAAAGGGTATCAATTTTCACAAACCAAAAATGACGATAAATGAAAAAAAAAATTATTAAAAACCGTGCGTACGAGTTTTTCTAACTCTGTTAATCCTGATAAACGAACAAATATTGTAATAGCACAGCATATTCAGAATTAAGGATTGAATCTGACAACAATAAAGTTCAATTTGAAATAATTCAAAACTTCGTAAGCGCTTTGTATGGCTTCAAAAACAAAATAGTAAAAATTCTTTTCAACTCTGCTCAAATTGATTTATTTCTAAAAAAAATCATAAATGGGAATGAACCGTTCAATAATAAGTTAGTCAAAAATGTGAAGCAGAATATTATTTCAACACTATTTAAGGACAAAGTATATATTAACAATTAGGACTCAAGCCTATACCTGCAAAATTCAATGAATTTCAACAGATAGATTTTGGTTGGATAAACAATGAACATTTTTATTCTTTTAAATGGTTGGATTTGGATGGTTCGCCACTGCCGGCTACTTTACTATTCATTTGTTAACAAACAATATAAATTTTTGTTTTAGATAAACACTCGTTTTATATATAACAGCGACGCGTTAATGCTTTGGACGATGATTCTGAGTTCGATGAAATTGAAAATGAGTCAATTTGATTATTTTATGATATAAATAACTTTTTTTCACAATAAAAGAAATCTGGATTATATGTTTTTTAAATTATTATGTACTATGCCATCACGATATTTGATGATTTTTTTCGCAATGTTGAAGAGTTCACAGTCGGCATCTTACATACTACATATTTCTACAAATTAATTCAATTTTATGAATTTGAGTACATGGAACTGTTCATGAGGTGGCGACAATGCTATCACTTCTGCTTATGAAAGAAAAAGAACTCCAAACATTTTCTACACCAGCTTATTAGTAAACTAAATAAAACTATTAAAATGAAAATCAAAATGTTAGTGCTCTAATCTGAAAAAAGAAAAACTTTAGTCCTAGGACCCTTATCACCCACGTTCGTTTATCCCAGTCATTATGGGACACCCTTTTAAAAAAAAACTCAAGTCATTATATCAACGACTTTGAAAACGTTTCTTTAAGAACAACAACTTTTCAACAATTTCATTATTTTTATTTAATTTTTTTTTTGTTTTCATATATTAATCATTGTCAATTTTGATCTAATCAATTTTTACTGATCATCTTGACAGACTAACAGCAACTAATCGTACATCAACATTAC
Organism: Abscondita cerata; assembly: GCA_030710515.1. Lineage (NCBI taxonomy): Eukaryota > Metazoa > Arthropoda > Insecta > Coleoptera > Lampyridae > Abscondita > Abscondita cerata. The sequence goes on from JALBCR010000484.1 coordinate 84,127, forward strand.
TTGGAAATGGAAGGTTGGTTGCCTATGCTGTTTGTAGGAAAAATTATTTGATTTTCGTTTTTCTTTTAAATATTGTGTAACAATTACCTAATAACGTTGGGTTTTGTTTGGGGTAACTTAAAAAAGTATAATTCGCTCTACGTTTTATTAAAGAGAATAACAACGACGATACATACATTAACTAGTTTTGCTATTAAACATTTAAACAGAAACAAGCCGACATTATAACCATCTAATTACATTATTCAATATATTTATTCTAGCAATATATTCTTAAAAACAAAAACATTTAAATACGTAAATATAAATTTCATTAAATAACAAGCAACATATAATAAATTACTTCTTAAGGGCGTCCAAAGGTACTATAGAAATCTTGTTTGATCCATCATCATGCAACATCAAGCCCATTTCATTGAGAGTGGCCGAGTCAACTATCCCTTGTTGACTCATCAAAGCAATAACCGCCTGATTCTCAAGATTATTCTCACACAAATTCCTAATTGCAAATATGGTCCATTGAATGATAACTGTGAAAATTAAGGTAATACATATTAGAGTCCTAAAAATACGCTTGCAAAAAAAGGATACAAGGATTTCTTGCATCTATATTGCAACAATCTAATAATAACGGAATGCAATCTAATTCTCTCGCCTAAAAGAAAAAAATTAACCAACAATAATTCGAGCCTAAGGTTTAATCATTACTTCGTCTTGATTTTGTTTATGCTTCAACACAGATTTCCCAACAGTCTAATGATGTTCGATTTGAATCCAAAAGTTGGATCCTTATTAAAATCACTCTCTGAATCATTTATCTCGGAAAGTTTTGATACGGCTGTAAAATTATTTTGAGATTCTTTCCCCAAACCGTGAATACTTCTTAGTAAAAATGCGCAATTTATAAGTAAACTTCTATCACATTGTAATTTTTTGCAGTAGAATTCGTTGGCACTTAATTTTACCAATATCTGCAATAATAATACTACTTCCTCTGGCTCAATTTGATCCACATAATTAGTAACAGTTTTCAAGATACAGTCTGATTTTCTCTTGAATTGCGAAGCGATAATCAACGGAATGTCTGAGTTCACATCGAATGGCTTATCTTTGTTAAGACATTAGCTCTCTATTATCAAAGACAATATTGTTAATCGATATTCGGGTTTAAAGTTTACGTAAAAAGAAAAAAAATGTTCATCTTGTATAAAAAGTTCTAATAAAAATACGTCGTAATTAGTCATATCCCTATTGCTACATAACTCAGTGACGTGTTCATAAACGTCTTCGCACAAAGTTATTAAATCCTTCTTTAAATATAAAATATTGTATAGTAAAGCGGCTGCATTATACGTATATTTATCTCCTTTATATAGTTTCAAAATAGTGTGACTAAATATTTTCCAAATTTCTAACGCTCCATCAGAATTGCTCGCGACAACATTACTTAAAAACTGCAATATCATACCTACACAGTCGTTACCATTATTATACTCTAATAGTTTGTTTAATGCGTCTTTTGTGTTGTGAATTAGAAATTTATCTTGTAATACTAAGGTTTGTACATCCGGATTAAATGCGACACAATTTCTTAACGACCTAAATAGCTCCTTAATCGCCGACAGTAAATCGACGCTTACATTAATTGTTAATTTGTGGATTAGTTCTTTGAGAAGCGAGCTTAGCGTCAATATAACGGAATGAGATACCAAAAGTCTGAAATTGATAAGTTGTTGGTTCTTAAAGTTCAGAGTAATATACATACGGGTTGTGTTTTCCTGTAATATCGTTTAAAGTTATTTCGAATTTGGGATGTAAATACTGTGTTAGCATGTTCCAGTCTTCGTAATTTATGTAATTCGATATGTAATTTTCATTTAATTCTACGTTATTTAAAGACATATCGATAAATATTTAAGGTTATATTATTGATGGTGTACTCAGTTTTGACGTTTAACTGTTTTAGCGCACTCTATTGGTGGTGTCAGGAGTTCACTAAACATCTTTTTTTAAATGTTTATTGTAAAATAGTTAATAAGGTTTAGGTTTTACATTGAAAATAAATTTTGGAAAGATCGGAAATATTGAGTCGGAGAATTAATAAAAATTAAATACTTATGAAAACTATTGGCGAAGTGGAGGTACAAAGAGCTGATGGTAGATGGCGCAAAATTACAATCGCTCAATTTAAGAAATCCATAGTCGCGAGACCTGGATTTTTCGTATTTTTATTAATAATATAAACATTGTTATTATGAAAATTTTCTGCTGCTATAACTTTCATCTTTCATAAATAATCGCACTTGAACCCATGCGCCATCTATCAATCAGCCCGCTGAATCTCCACTAACTAGGATAATTTTTAATAAGACAGCGGATTTATATGCAACTACTTTTATAATCCTGATATTCATTTGTTCTTGAACTTCATAAATAAATTTTTAAAGACTAATTATCCAGTAAATAATGCAATAAACTCAAGTTTCTTATTTTCAAGACGAGTGTCACTTGAAGACCTTTGTTGAAGAATCGTATACCGTCTCTAACGAATTTATTATTGTTATTATAAAAATAATTCTTTATTTCTTAAAAATTGTAACAAGTAAGAATTTAAAGCAAGATCAAAGTAAAAAAAAAATTTGCAGACACCTGTTTCGTGCGCTTAAAAGTCCGGCGCCTTTTAATAACCTCACTTATTTTCCTTCATATTAATATCTAAAAACCTTTAATAATGTCTCGTATTTATTCAATAAATCGTTACAGTTAAATGTTTTGATTTAATGATGTTCTAATAATGTCTTCGAGAATGTTAGGCCCCAAGCCTGCTAGAGCCGAAGCCCTGTGCAACCAATCACTCTTGGAAGCAGGAGAAAGACCATTAGATAGATCTCTTGCTGAACCTGGAGATGTTAAAACTCAATTTGCGACGCGCGAAGGCACCTATCGCCTTCTAACGCTAAGTGAATATTCTCGACCAAATCGTGTAGGTTATCAAGCGCAAGGACAATCGCAACCCCAAGTTAGGGTATCGTTGGTATCATTACCTGATCAAGGGGAAAGAATTTGTTTTAATCACGGACGCGAAATATATGTTTACGTCTATAAAGGAATCAAAAAGGCGGCGGATTTAAATAAACCTCTCGACAAGAAAGTTTACAAAGGTACTAATCCTACTTGCCATGATTTTAATAATCTTTCGGCAACTATAGATAATGTCAGTCTTCTAATTGGGTTTAGTACAGGTCAAATACAATTAATTGATCCTATTAAAAAAGAGTTAAATAAGTTATTTAACGAAGAAAGATTGATCGATAAAAGTCGTGTCACTTGTTTAAAATGGGTTCCAGGAAGTCGCTGTTTGTTTTTAGCAGCACATGCATCAGGACAGCTGTATGTATATAATGAGGAGTTGCCTTGCGGATCAACTTCTCCCCATTATCAACCTTTTAAGTCTGGGGAAGGATTTACTGTTAGTACATGTAAAACCAAATCTACAAGAAACCCTTTATTTCGATGGCTTTTGGGTAACGGAGCCGCAATTAATGAAATTACTTTTAGCCCTAATGGTACACAACTAGCGATTGCAAGCCAAGATGGTTTACTTCGTGTTTTCCATTATGACAGCATGGAATTATTGGGAACGGCTCGTTCTTATTTTGGCGGTTTATTGTGTGTGGCTTGGTCGGGAGATGGACGTCTTTTAGCAGCAGGAGGTGAAGATGACTTGGTGACTGTATGGTCCTTAGAACAAAGAAGGGTTGTCGCTCGAGCACAAGGTCACAGATCTTGGGTTTCAGCTGTATCTTTTGATGTATTTTTAGAGATGGAAGGATGCTACAGGTTGGGATCAGTGGGTCACGATACTCAATTATGTTTGTGGGAGTTACCAGAAGATGTGATGGCACCACCTAGACCTAGAGCGAAACGAAGATCTGACCCACTGCAACTTGTCGGCACACCTAGTTGCCCTCATTTAGATGAATGTCCAGTGTTAGAACCTTTAGTTTGTAAGAAAATCGCCCACGAACGTTTAACTGCGCTTGTGTTTAGAACTGATTGCATCATTACTGCTTGCCAGGATGGTTACGTATACACATGGGCGCGGCCTCCACCATAATGTGTTTTAAGTACCTATATTTTTAGTTAATAGAAGAATTGTATTAAGTATTTCTAAAGTTTATAATAAAATTATATTTATTGTCTCAACGTAAACTATTTAATTCTCTAGTTTACCAAAATTTGTAAAAAAAAATACATGTTAAGAGAAATATGGTAAATCTCTACGAGCTAATTCAATTAAAGCCGAGTATATTTGGTCTGCATCTTGGAATCGATCTAGCCAGGAGTGGATTACTTCATCAATGTCCGGTTTATACGTTTTTAACGTTATCGTATCATCCAGTAACTGAGTATTTGGTTGTACTAGCATATTTCTTGGTTGTTTACCAGAGAGTAAGATTGATCACCACGATAACCAAGGTTCATCAATTTCCGATAAAGTTGTAAAAAGTTTTTTCGCCGAGGGATTTAAACACTTGCAATTGCAACAAGAAATGAGTGATTGCGTTACGTCCCAGTTTCGGAATACTTTCGCGTTCAAGCGTTATCATTAAATCCAAACTGGTCGGTTGAGTGATTTTAACAACACCAGCTTGCATTAACACTTTTGTTATTACAAATCTGGCTTGGGCGTGGTGGTAATATACGGACCAAATGAAGACGACAAGAAAGAAAATAAAGACAAATTATTTGGAATGATTTAACAGAAATTATAGGACAAGTAAAAGGAAAAGTATACATAATAGGAGGCTTCAATAGCAGAGTCGGTAAAAGTGATGAAATACAAAGCGATACTAGGAAAGTATGGAGAAGTAAATAGAAATAGTAATGGAGGAAGAATGCTGGATTGTATATTCTGCATTGTAAATGATTTAATAGTAACAAATACATTATTCGCACACAAAGAAATTCATAAATTCACAAGGGAGAGGATAAGTAGAAATGAAAGATTTTTAATTGACTATATATTAATAGAACGAAAAAACAGTGGGACGGTAATGGATTCGAGAGCGAAAAGAGGATCGGAAATTGGTAGAGATCTGGTGGTGGTGGCAAAAATCAGAGAAAATATACATCACAAGAAGAAAACGCAGAGGAATACAGAAAATAATCAAGTGGTACAGTTTGAATCAATTAAATATTACAAATTAAGGGAGAAGGAAGTAGCGGATAAATACGAAAAAGCTATAAGCAAGAAACTGGAAAGATACGAATACGAAATAAAAGAGAGGAGTGTTGAACATAGTAATAAACACAGTGGAAGAGGTATGCGGGAAACCAAGAAAGAAAAATAATAAGAAACACACATCATGGTGGAAAAAGGAAATTAAAAATAAATTAAGAAAAAGAAAGAAGCTTGGAAACGTTACTTATCGGACAAGAACGGAGAAAATACAAGAAATACAAGCAAGAGCGAGAAACAACTAAACAATTGATCAAAAATGCGAAAGAAAACCAATGGAAGATTCGTGGAGAAAAATGGACTCAAAGGAAATCAAAAACTATTCTATAAAACATTGAAAACAATAAGAACAGAAGACACTGAATACAAGAATAATAAAATAAAAAAGCGGAGAAATTATAATTGAAGAAATAAAAATAATGGAAAGATGGAGAGAACACTTTGAAGAATTACTAATTGATCCCCAAACCGAAGAAGAAATTGAAAACGACGAAATAGCAAAAGAAACAGAGGAACATGTGATAAGGATGGAATAACTTGAAAAAGTAATAAAAGATCTAAAATACGGAAAAGCGGCTGGGTGCGACAGAATATAACGGCGGAAATGATAAAGGGTATAGGACAAAAAGGCAGAGATACATTAAGTATACACAACAAAGTGTGGATAGATGAAGAACTACCAAAAGATTGGACGACAGCGTTAATCGTGCCAATTCACAAAAAAAGAGATAAAAAAGAGTGTATAATAATTATAGAGAAGTAACACTTCTAAGTATATGTATGAAAATATTAGAAAAAAGAATTAGAATGGTAACTGAAGAGACAATGGAAGAGGAACTAAAGTGGATTCAGACGAGGAAGAAGCGCTCAGGATCGCATATTTACAATAAAACAAATCACACAGAAAACACGAAAAGAAAAAAGGATATTTGGCATTCTTGGATCTAGAGAAAGCGTTTGATACGGTGCCTAAAGACACAGTGTGGAGTTGTTAAAAAGAAAGACATGTACGCACGAAACATAAAAATGATTTAAATTTAAATTTAAATTTATAAGAATAGCTAAAGTACAGTTGTGGACAATAGAACATAAAAAAAATTTATTACAAATATAGGATTAAGGCAAGGAGGAAGCTTAAGTCCACTGCTATTTTAATATTCATGGACGAACAAATTAAAAAATGTAAGAGTGAAAAATATGACAATTAGACATTTCAAAGTGCAAAGAATCAAGGTGTCGGAGGGAATATCACGCGGATGATGTCGTTTTGATCGGGGGAAAGTGAAAAGATTTACAAACAAATTTAAATAGTTGGAGTTTAGTACTGAAGAGAATAGAATGAAAATTAATAAAAGTAAATCAAAGGTAATGGCAATCGGAGAACAAAAAAGTAAACATTTAGTAAGAATAAACGAAAAAGCATCAGTAAAGCAGATACGGAAGACAAGAATAATGGAAAACAGAAAAAGGAAGACCAAGAAAAACATGGAATGGGGAAGAATATTAGAATAAAAAGAAAAAAAACATGGAAAGAAGCAGAGAAGATGGCGTGTAATAAGAAAGAATAGAAGAAATTTGTAAATTTAAATGTACAATAATATGTAATGTAATATTCCCCCTGGATTAAAGGGGGGGGGCTTTAGGGGCTGTAGCCCCAGGCCCCGTGGTATATAGGGCCCGAATGTAAACTCATTTTTTTTACAAGGATATCTTGAAGGCAGGAATTGGGTATACGTAATATAGTTGCTATACCGTACATATCTTTTTTCTGGCACAATTTGAGCACAATATAGCAACATATTTTATTAGATAATTAAAAAACAGTAAAATTTTTATAATGATTTACGCGAATAAATCAGGGTACGATCCCGATTGTCGTAATTTTTTTATTAATAAAATTATTGTTGATGTCATTATTAATACAATTTTTATAAAATGAGTTTTAATCTTTTTTCAAAATGTTAAATTCACTTTACAAAATTGTGTTATAACGATAATAAAGTTAATACAAAAAAATACTGCAATCGGAATCGAACCCTAGTTAGAAAACGCAAAAAAATAATAGGCAACAAATTAACTAATTCATCCACGAAGGCCGCTTAATAAATGAAAATCCATTCGGTTAATAAATAAAATTTTACAAAAATAACTTATTTTACTAATTTTTAGTAAAATACGCTTTGAATATTCATTCTTATCTTATAAATTTGTTTTATTTTATCTATCCAACATAATATGTTGTTATATTGTGTTCGAATTGTGCCAGAAAAAAGATACACGTTAATTTTTAATTTAACATAGTAAATACTTATGTCAACTTTTCCGTGGGACACACGGTATAATAGTTGCTATTGCTATTTTATTTGGTTTTTTTAATTTAATCTATTTTGATTAATCATTCCAAAAGACAAACAAAAAGATATGCGAATACATTTTCGGACGTGTTACGTGAACACGAGACGATTCTAGGTGACGCAACACTTATTAAAAAGAGAGAAAAGCATCTGTGAAACATAGAAATTGCGATATTCTTATTCTAGAAATACAAAGTGTTGAAACAATGGGAGAATCTAGGTTGTCGGCACTTTCTTTGTTGTCGATTGAAAGCAACCTAATGAGATTTTTAGAATTTTCCGACATTATTCATAAATTTTCAGTATCAAAAACACGAAAACAATTATTGTACCTTTTTTGTAATTCCAAATAAACCTTTACATGATTACGTAGATTATATACTTAGTTTCAATCAGTAAAACCAATTATAGGACAGAGGGCCCACATTTTGATGTAGCCCCGGGCCCCAAAACCCTAAGTCCGGCGGTGGTAATATTTATATCCTACACCGAAAGGTAGAAGGATGATTTGATTATATATATTTCTAAAGTTTATAATAAAATTATATTTATTGTCTCAACGTAAACTATTTAATTCTCTAGTTAACCCAAATTTGTAAAAAAATACATGTTAAGAAAAATATGGTAAATCTCTACGAGCTAATTCAATTATAGCCGAGTATATTTGGTCTGCATCTTGGAATCGATCTAGCCAGGAGTTGATTACTTCTTCAATGTCCGGTTTATACGTTTTTAACGTTATCGTATCATCAAGTAACTGAGTATTTGGTTGTAGCAGCATATTTCTTGGTTGTTTACGAGAGAGTACGATTGATCGCCATGATAACCAAGGTTCATCAACTTCCGATAAAGTTGCAAAAAGGTTTTTCGCCGATTGTACGTCTCCGAGGGATTTAAACACTTGCAATTGCAACAAGAAATGAGCGATAGCGTCACGTCCCAGTTTCGGAATACTTTCGCGTTCAAGCGTTATCATTAAATCCAAACTGGTCGGTTGAGTGATTTTAACAACACCGGCTTGCATTAACACTTTCGTTATTACAAATCTGGCTTGGGCGTGGGCTTGCAACCAACCACGTCCTGGTTCCCACATTTCCAAACTTCGACCAGCACCAGCCCAGACTAAAGCTAACCAATTCACGTATCTTATATTATTGGCGTCTTCATCTCGATACCCGAAAATCTGAAGCACCGACGGCTCCAATGATAAATATAATCCAACCGCCTCGGCTCTGCATTCTTCATAAGCTGAACTCATTGCCCCGAACCTCGAATCGAAAGTATCACCGTGTTGATAACAGGAGGTGATCGGATTACCGTTACGGGATTGATCAGGTCTGGTGAAAAGTTTCTTTTGCCATCCGCTTCCTTGCGAAATAGCTTACCGGAACCATGGCCTAGAAGTTCATGTAAGCCGACCTACAACAAAAATTGTCTTATTGTGGACGAACAAATAATATTTAGAAGCACATTGAAGTCAGCATGTGTGAATTAGTTAAGAGGCCAAGTGAATGGAAGGGAAGGGAAGGAAGAAGGTTTCCAACGTTTCTTTCATTATCGTAAGGGGATTAATCACGGAAAAGATTTGAAAGCATAGGACTATTCTTCGGTGAAAGAAATTGGAGTAATTATTAAAAAACCATCTTATACAGTGAGCGGCATAGGTAACGAATAAATTAATTTTTGGCGTTATTATTCCTTTTCATGAAAAATGCCGAAACAGGTCAATTTTTGTTGTTAATATAAAATTTTTTAACGTGTCTATTTAAACCCTGCTGTGAACTCCTTCGCAGGGGTAGCAATAACTATTGTTTTTTATACTAAAGCTATTTCAATTTCCTCGTACATTTTTTTTAACTATCAGCCAAATCACCGTCTGCTGCGATTTTTGTTTCTTAAAATATTTTTTTAATTTCAAAGCTTACTAATTAATTTATTTATTTAAGTACCACACCATCAAATAGACAATTAAATTTTCCTTCAATCGAAGTAGCAGAAGCCACCCCTCTCGATTACAAAAAATGGAGGGAGTTGCTACTCTTACGAACGAGTTCAAAATTGAGACCGAGGACGCCAGAACAAGAAAGAAAGAGAGAAATGGAGCACGAAGATAAAACAATGGAACAGATAAAAATGTTGATATTGGAGATGAGAAGAGATATGACAGAGGGATTTAAAGAATGTAAGGATGAAATTAGAAGGATGAAGGAGGAAATGGAAAAAAAGAAGAAGTATGGGTGACAGAAAGATAAAATTGGATAAAGAGAAAGATGAGATGGATAAAAGAATGAGAGAAATAGAAAAAAGAATAGAGAAGCAAGAAAAGAATGCAGGAGGAACAACATCGTCATAAAAGGACCAATAAAAATAGAACAACCAAGTAGAGAAGGAATGAAGAAGATGTTAAGAGAAGAAATAGGAGTAGAAGTAGAAATATCAGACACATACGCAACAGGGAAAGAAGTAGGAAAGAGTGGGATAGTGGTGAAGTTGGGAAGAGAAAATAAAAATAATGAAAGTAAAAATAAAATTGAAAGGTACAGATATTTACGTTGATAATAATTTGACGAAAAAGAAAGAGAAATACAGGAAAATTTAAGGAAAGAAGCTAGAATATTGACAGGAGAAGGGAAGAGTGTGAAAGTGGGATATGGGAAGTTATGGGTAGAAGGAGTGGAAAGGAGATGGGTGGAGGAAGAAGGAGGTTTGGGACGGAGGGTAGCAAAAACTGAAGTTAGGGGGAGAGGGTAGGGAAGGGGAAGAAAGAGGAGTAAAGGGGAGGAAGGGAAAAAAGAAAGGAGCAAAATACTGTTCTGGAATATTGCGGGATTAAAAATAAAGGAGAAGATTTCTGGAGATACATAAAGGGTTTCAAAGTGGTAGGACTGGTAGAGACATGATTGGAAGAAAAAGATTGGGAAAATTGGAGTAATAAGATGCCACAGGAATTTAAATGAGAATTACAATTCGCAGAAAGAGAAAAAAATGGGGGAGAGCAAAGGGGGGATAATCATGGGAATAAGAAAAGAATGGGAGAAAAAAGTGAGACAAAAGGAATTATGAACACAAGAATAAGGACAGACGAAGGGAAAATATACGAAATAATTACAATATATGGAAAAGAAATGGAGAAAACGAAAGAAGCAATAGAGTAGACAATTGAAGAACGGGAAAAAAATAATCTTATTATAGGAGGAGACTTTAACGGGAGAACGGGATAGGAAGGAGGGATAACGATAAATGGAGAACAAAAAAGAAAGTCGAAAGATAAAAAAATAAACGGACAAAGTAGGAAATTATTGGAACTATGTGAGGAGAGGAAGGACGATTTTGAATGGGAATATGGAAGAAGGAGGAAAAAGAGCGCTAACATTTATTGGAGGGAGAGGAGGAACGGTAATTGACTACGTTATAGCCAACGAGTCTTGTAGGAAAGAAATAGAGTATATCAGCGAAGTAGAGTCAGATCATCAACCGATCGAAGTGATCTTGATAGGAGAGGAAGAAGAAGAAATTATATTATGGGGTGAGAAAAAAATATGGAATAACAAAAGTATAGAAAAGTATATTAATAAAATGGAGAAAGATCAGGAAGCAGCAGAAGATGTCGAAGAAGAGTTGAAAAGAATTACAGAGAAAATGAAGATGGCAACGGAAAAGCAAATATTTAAAATGACAAAAACAAAAAGAAAATAAAAAGAATAGTGAAACTGGGAATGTGAGAAAGGAAAAGCAGAAATGAGAAAGGGGAGAAGAAAATTGAAAAAGGTAAAATAAATATAGAAGAATATAAGAACATAAAAACAGAATTCAAAAATAGATGTGAAAAGAGAAAATGGATTATCGAAAAATCGTAGAAGAAAAGGTAAAGAAAATCAGAAATGAAGGGCAGGCTTGGGAACTAGTAAATCTATTAAGAAACAAAGGAAAAAAGAGAGAACCAAAAATAAATAGAGAAAATGGGAAACACATTAGAAGGAAAAGAAGTTAAGATCATAGCAGAAAATGGGAAAATAGGAGAAAAAAAAACAAAAAGAGAAGAAGGTATCAAAAAAGAAGAACTGGAGGAGGCCTTAAAAAATCAAAGATGGAAAGAGCAGGAGGCACAGATGAAACACAGGGTGAAGAGTGGAAATACACAGGAGAAAATATAAGAGAGAGAATAAAGAAAAGTACTAGAAAAAATTTGGCAAGGAGAAGGATTTCCAGAAAGATGGAAAGAAGCGATTATTTATCCAATATACAAGGGAGGGATAGACAGGAAGTGAAAAACTACAGGGGGATTAGTTTAACAAATGTTGGATATAAAATATACGCAGAAATAATAAGAGCAAGAATGGAAGAAGAAATAGAAGAAAAAAAGATAATTCCAGATTGGCAGACAGGGTTTAGGAAGGGAAGAGGGATATATATATAATAAGAATACAAGCAGGAAGGAGAGCAATAAGATTTGAGAAAAGGATGGAAGATAGAAAAGACAATGAAATTCTATATGAATGTTAAAAGGAGGTAGAATGGCAAAGAACAAAGCACGGAGAAGAAGAGCATACTGTAGAAGAGGGGTTATGCGACAGAAGAGGTGGAAAGAATGAGGAGGGAGGAAGAAGGATGGAAGAAGAGATAACACAAAGGGACAAAGACAACCAAAAACAAGAAAGAGAGATGAAGATAAAGAATCAAAATATAACACGAAATACAAATATATGATGGTGGGAAGGGATACCAAAATATATCACAGGAGGATTAACCATAAAAAGAAAAACATATGGTAGCGGAAAGAGGTATAGACTAAGAAATGAGGAAAATGAGAAAAAATATTGGAAGAAAGATGAAGAAAAAATGTGTAGGATGTGTGTAGAAAATTGGGAAGTTCTGCTATGAGAAAACGGAGAGGGCATAAAATGGATGAAAGAGGTAGAATAAAAAGTTAGGGAACCGTATCAATTTGTTAATAGGACAAATAAATTTAATTTGATTGATTAATTGAATTGACGTGTTTCGGCAATTTTCATAAAAAGGAATAACGCCAAAAATTAATTTATTCGTTACTTATGCCGCTCACATAGTATAAGATGAATCCTGCAACGGTTAATAGGTCATTATTGTTTTTCTATCGTCAAACTCTGAATTTAGAGCTATGCCATTTACTAATATTCTTATTTCAAATTCTTATCATAGATAAGTTATTTAAAAGCATTACCGTCTTCGTCTTCCGAATTAAATCATATATCATGCACATCAGTAAAGTAAAAATACTGTCAAATTCTTTTAATCAATTCAATTGAATTTTACCTGTAATTCAAATGCAAGTACCGCCACTCCTTCATCAACTTAGCATCTGAATCGGATAAGAATGGAGTTTCAGCAAACTGATAACTTGCAGGAATGACGTTCCCTAAAAGCTACATTCTTAAACCCCTCACACTGTCGAATATCATCATCTAAAACCAATAATGAAACCCTAGTTAACAAAAACCCACCATCAACATACAATTAGGAATATTGATTCCAGCAGGTATACCGCTACCGGCAAAAGTTAAAACATCCAAAGACGTAAAATCTGGACGTAAAAATTCATCCTTTTCATAATCTTTAGGCCAAGGCAAGTGCTTCAAAAACTGTTCGGCGTTGTCGACCAAATGTTTAAATTTTTTTGACATAGAACGATTGACCATAGCAACAAATGCTTCAAATTCTCCACGTACACCCGCAGGATCCCGATAGGTTTCTATAAAACCTATGTAAGTTTCGATAGCTGGGCTTTTGTTTTGAATCCATAGACGTGATCCTTGCTTATGTTCATCAATTGAACCAGTCTTAAATGACCTAATGTAACATTGCAGCATATTTACTTCAGTTTGATTTGCGTATGGTAGAGCCTTATCAAGAGCATTATTTAATAGTTTCATAAGATGACAATAATCGCCTTTTACTAATCTATATGTATACTTTCCGTCATTGTCATGTTGCACTTCACCTACTTCTTCAGAAGCTAATCTAATTTCATAGTCTGTTACACCGTTTGCTGAAATTGTTTTAAAACAGCGGGTGTTATAGGACTCCAAATTATGTTTCGTTAACCAATTTAGAACACGTGCGGCATCTTCAGGTGTACAATTTGACGACAAATATGTAGTGCATCCTTGAGGTGGAAATCCTAAACAAGTACGACCTTGTCTTAAATCATACAATTGATGTTTCATATTAAAACAATTCCATAAAGAGTGGATATCCGACCATACAGGACTTAATTTAAGAATTTGTTCAAAACGATCAGGTTCAATTCCAGGTATAAATTTCGTATCACCGAAGCCCTAAAACAAAATTCTACTTAATTCTGTTTTATGAAAACCTTTAATTTACTAACTTTATAATTACCCGCATTAGTAAATACACCAGCTGCATAAACAAATAAAGCTGTAACATCAGATTTCGAAAACCCATGAGCAAGTGCTAGGGATTGAAACTTATTCGGATTCTGAGCTGAGAACAATTTATGAAGCAAAACAAAAATCGGTCCTGATTCTGGACTTGTCTGTAATAGAGTTATAAGTCCACCAGTCCATGCTGCTTTACTTAACAAATGGGCATACAATTTTTCAGTTTTACTTAATTGTGAAAATGCGGTATCGACGTCCAGACAAACAACAGGTTGTTCAAGTGGTAGCACATATTGACTTCTATCTAATTCTCCACTCATCTTGTTCAAACTATTAAACAAAAATTCAAAAGATTATCACTTCACTAAATATGTTGAATTTCTACATAAAAAAAGTATAAAAAAAACTTAATCAAGTAAAAAATTAAAGGTTAAAATTTTTGACAAATCACGCAAGGTTGTTGTGAAAAGAGTGGAGCTTACATAATTTTATACAAAAAAGACAAGGACAAGAGTTTTCAAATATATTACAACATGTGAAGTTAGCTGCAGGATAAAAATTTTCAAAAATTCTAGGAATTTTGAAATGTTTTTATTGAACATAGAACAAATAAATAAAAATATTTAACTGCGCACTTCTCTTTTAAGAATCTGTTAACATTTTATTAGTTTTTTTAATTTTGTATATTCATTAATTTGTTCAAATATCTGTAGTCAATAGAGCACAGAAGAAAAAAAGTAGAATTTTTATAAATGTATTAAAATAAGTAGAGAGCTTAAAAATATCTAAAAAAGTAGCATCGTAAAGTAAAGAAAATTCTTTACATTTAAAAAGAAGCTTTTAACTTTCTTTTGCGTTATTATTATTATTGCAGCATTGCAAAATCATTAATCGAATTATCAATTAATAAAGTACTTTAATTCTAGATTAAATGATGAGTTTGAAACACTCACCTATTTAAATTTGAGTAGTGTTAACGTGATTCTACAAGAGTTTATCATTACTCTTATCAATTTTGACACATGTCAACGTGCACTATTTACATGGCAACATTTAACTTTTGTTAAAGGTATTATTTATAAGTACAAAATCTGAAAGTCATTTTATCAACGGTGGACAATCATCAAAGATACACTTCCCTCCACAGATTAATATATATATTTACTGCGTTCATACAGAAATTCCACTGAGCGATAATTTTGGTCTTAAGTAGCGTTCGCGCTTTACTCACGCGCAGCCAAGAGTAGCCAAGGTATAGTTAAAAGTAAATTCGTCGATTTCCGATTGTGCGGAATATCGAGAAATGCCACTGCTAAGAAATATTAAACTCAAGTCATGAATAATATTTTGCGCGCGGGTACAGCGTGCGATGTCCCTTCCGTAGTATCACCGATTTCAAATGTTCCGACACTCAGTGAAACTTCTGCGCAGTGAAGTATTATAATTCTGTGCCTTCACAGCATGTAAGGATATTATTTCGAAATATAGAAGTAGTCCAGTGCATTTAGAAAATTTTTATAGAGGTGACCCACCATTTTTGTATAGATTTTATCTCTTACCTCCCGTTTGAAAGGGCTTTCTTCGGTTAGTATAACTTTAAGTTTGCGCACTCCTAAAACAAACCCTTTCTCCGCCATCTTGGATTTGGTGTTTGTTTGTGGAATATTCATATCTCGCGTTCTAATTATCGCAGTCATAAACTTGGTGTCTTGGAATTTCTTTTTTCAATATTTTCAAAATGTTATATGAAAAAAACTGGGCGTTTAACGGGAAAAAGTCGACAGAACGACTTAAAAAAAGTGTTTGTTTCCTTTTCGTCTCCTATCTTCTTTCCAGTCCACCTAACGCTTTTTGGTGAGAGAACTTTATTAAAAAGATAAAGTAATTTTCTAGCATTGACAAAAAAAATTATATCGATACTATTTCTCGCTCGTCAATTAAAATAAACGATTGTTATGCATCATACATTGTTTAAATATGCCTATATGTTCAATAAAAATTTTGTAGGAGTGGAATTTTATAAAAAAACTGAACATTTCGATGGGTTTAATAAAACATGCTATGCAAAGGTATACATAATAATTGTATAGAGTGAATCAATAATTGTGGAACCTTGCCTTAATTGAAAAATTTAATGAAGCTTTAGTTGAACTACAAATTTGTTAAAAATATCAATTAAGTAAATGTTCCATTGTTTTGTAAACAATAATGCAGCCTACTTTCAAATTCTGCACGAACTTTGACAAATGTTCTTTTACTAATTATAAATAACTGACTTAAGGTAACCCCATGAAAAAAATTCAGTGGGGTTAAATCTGGTGACCTTGGTGGCCACTTAATAGGACCTCTCATTCCAATCCATTTGTTCGGATTAGTATCTAACCAGTGCCCGATTGCAGGTGCCTCATTTTGTTGGAAGTGCAGCAAACCTTCGTCTAGAGCTAGATTGCTTTGGTCGTATCTATGGTTATCTAATTCATGCACAATTAAAGATTTGATGGTGTTTCCCAGCATATTCAGATAAACGTCGGCAGTTAAATTGCCTGGTACCTATAAAGAAGGGGCCAATTAAAGCATCACCTAATATCCCTGCCCAAACACTTAGTTTTTCAGGATATTGAGTGTGACCTTCTCTAAATCGATGCGGGTTCGCATCACTCCAGTACCGACAGTTCTGTTTATTGATATTACCATTCAGCATAGAAGTATATTCATCACTGAAACAAATATTTTTTAATAGTCTAGGTTCACCAAAAATTCTTTCAGCCCATGATTTCATATAACTCGATTTGACGGTCTGGATTATCATTGCCTAGTTCTTAAAGAATTTCCGTTTTGTATGGGTGAAACTTATGTAATTTCAATACCTTTCTAATCGACTGATGTGATAGCCCTGTCATTAAAGATACTTAACGAGTTGATGCAGTAGGGTCTATTGCAAATTGTCCAAGAACCTCAATTTGTCTTCCTTCATTCAATAATCTTGTGGGATTCCTTTTTCTATTTTGGACTGATCCCGTTTCTCTAAACTTTTTAACTAAATTGCGGATGTACACGTGACTTACAGTTTTGTCCGGATGACTCTCATTAAATATCTGAGCTGTTCTTAAATAACACTGGTTCTGGGAGCCAAATATGAAAATTATCTCCACACTTTCAGGTATATTGTAAACCATCGTGACAACTACAGCTGAATGACAGTACTGATTGTACAAATGATGAACACTAATGACACTTAAATGTTTCAAATGAACAAAAAATTATTATCCTAGAAACGCTTTTAAGCATTTTTTGTTTGTGAGATATTCCCATTGTAAGTTTTTAAATTGATACACAGTATAATTAAAATCATATAAGGTTGCGTATGACTAATTCTCAATAACTGCCTGAATTAATTTTAATAAACGCGTATGACGACTTTAGTATGATCTTTTTATACAGGTTTCTGTATTACCGAGAACATGTAATTATAGTACATTTAATCGGATATTGCTCATTTTATTTAATTTCCTGTTTTATTTTCTTATGTACTTATTAAACGCCTTATACAGGGTGTCCAGAAACTCTCCTGACAAACGAAGACCGGAGATTCCTCAGATAATTTTAACACAATTTAACCCATCTAGTCCGAAAATGCTTCCTAAGGGAGCTAGAGCTCTTAAAGATGGCGCTTGGTAAAGTAAAAAATTAAAAGATAAACTTCGCGAACTGACAACAATTTGACAATGGAAAACGTAGGTTTTACTTTTGTTGGCAGTTCAGAGCCAACTATTGCAAAAAATATAAATTTAACTTTAATGACAAAAAAAACAAACAAATTTCAAATCCATTTTCTAGAAAACGGTGTATCCTAATGACTTAAAGTAAGAGTACCTTTTAGTACTAGAATACCTGAAAATTTAATAATCTAGTATCACAAATGTTTAAAAGTTAAAGACAAAAAGTTATGCGTTAAAATAATCGTTGACCTACCCAAAACGGACGCCTATGACCGGTACTAGAAATTCGCAATTGATCGAATCGATTCATCTCTGAAGGCTAAACAAGCATACCAGTTTTTGCTTTTCTAAGTAGAAGCGTTCTGGAGGTATTTAAAAAAAAACGATTTACAAGGCGCCATCTTCAAAAAGCTCTAGCTCCCTTAGGAAGCATTTTCGGACTAGCTGAATTGGGTTAAATTGTCTTAAAATTATCTGAGGAATCTCCGGTCTTCGTTTGTCAGGAGAGTTTCTGGACACCCTGTATGTATTATTGTTTGACGGCAAACTGAAGTTCTATGATTCTGTTTTTTTCTAACACACATTATTATAATACGGTACATACGCAAGCTTAACTGAGTTTAACTATAATAGACTGCTGACGAAAACTCATTTTTGCGCATTGTGTACTTGTTTGAGTACATGATCTTTATCAACCTGTCGTCGAGCTTTCATTTTACTAGTGCAGTTTTCCTAGGATTGCGACCGTTCTCTTCGCCTTCCTCAATGTCACCGAACTGCTGAATGCTGGTTATAGTTACTACTACGGAAGGTAGATAGTACATATTTTCTTTGGGTGCATTTTAGAAGTTATCTGGTTGTCAACCAGAAATTTATCTCAATTCAGCAACCCCCGTTGTATCTGAGAGAACTACCTACTATTTCTTGCGAGCTTCAATGTTTAATGTCCATTCATTTTAAACTAAAACTTTAATTTAAGCGGGCAGGGTTTTGTGTGATACAATTAATCGATATATTCTTTAATTTTAAATAATTTGTTATGAACCTTATAGAAGACGAGGCGGCTGAGATACAGTTGATTATTTTAGTCAAACGCGAATACTTTTGTATTTCTACCGTCTACCTATAGGATCTTTATCGTAGCGCGATTTTCGTTTACTTAAAGGTACATCACGATCATGGTTCACTTCGTTATCAATATTTTATCAATTAAGCTATACAAAATTAAATAGCAAGCCGTCTTAATTTATCATCATAATTTCGTTTATTAATTCATGTAACCACTTTCGATTGAACACGTACGTCAAGTTGTTCTGTAATGTGTTCAATATTATCTCTAATTAAGACGCGTATGTTTCTCGTACTAATTTCCTGTTTAAATGTTTATCGATGTGATTCTTTTTTATTTAAAACCGAATTGTCCACTTTTCACAATTTGTGTTGACGTTCATAATAAATTTATTTGTTTTGGAAATCCTTAGTGATTCAGATACAAACTATACTCAGTATACTATTGGCGCGGAGTAATAAACCTGTCAGAATTATCGAATCTCCCGTATTGCAGTGGCGTAGGTACCTGATACGTTTGGAAAATCATATTTTAGTAGGTAAATATATTATAATAGTAAAATCTACCTTGATATGAATTATTATGTGGTTATGTGTTATTTATTTTATTTGTATAGTAGATCACATTACAAATTTTACTTCTTACGTATTATATACCATTATTTTTGTATCTTGGTATAATACCCACATCTACGGCTATGATTCTCGTTTCGTCAGTACCATGGGCTGATGGCAACGTGTTTACAGAGATTAAACTATTGTTCTCAGACCCTAGATGGGTCGATATGCTGCAAGAGCGGCACAATGATCGTATTTTGGTTAGAATTTATTGGTTTTACTTAACCGTAGAAGTACCGCTTTCACAAGAAAATAAAGAATTATTTCAAGCAATTATGATTTATTACTCCGCGCCAATAGTATACAGACTTTAGTTATTTATGCAACCCATTGATGAAACACGATTTTTTTTGTAGCGATCGCAGCGTTTTTTAGTATTTCATAATTGTTGGATAATTGACCGGTTCTCTTACTGTATTGTATTTATTTCTACGTAGATTTATTTATACAGTTCACAAAACTAACTTACCAAGATTACTATATTTTTCTTCTTATGTTATTTATATTTTGTCTTCTTAAAGTACACACATATACGTTTTTTTAAAAATACTTATGGTTATCTGCAGGATACTAAAACCAAAAACATGTTTTTATTTTTGTCTGTCTTTTCTTTGTGCATATAGATTTTGACGGCAAATTAATTCATGTTAGAGGAATCTTGAGATTGAAATAAAAGCTATTTTATGTATATCTGTCTGATGTGTGACTAATTGTCGAAAATGATTATTACATTTTAGAAGGAAATTTATTGACAGGTATTTCTGTTCTAAACATTTAATTTCTTCCAAGAAACTGTAAAAAAACTTCGTTTTCTGGTGAAAATGTGTACATAATCAAACAATCAAATTAGTATAAGAAATGAATAGATAACAATTTATAGACATTTTGAAGGTATTGAATCATAATAAAAATGGCATAAAGAAGCCGGAAAAATTTTAAAAAACCTGAATAACTGACACAAATTATAATTTTCAAGCACGCATGACGTCACTATACGTGCCGTTTGCATCGAACTTAAGTGCGAATAACTCCAAAACGTTACAACAACACACCGTAAACGAATAAACATTTTCTACTTACAATTTTACAAGCTTTCGTTTAATGCTAATATTTTTAATTTAATTTAATTTTTTAAGCTTCATTCAATTGTCTTTTGTCGACGTCAAAAGTGGTAACTATCAAAGACATCTGACGACGAGACAACGAAAGTTTCAGGAAATCTCAAGTAATCAGCGTGGCAGGAATGTCGGTGCTCTTGAAAAATAAAAATTGTAAATGATAAAGTAATTTGAAGTGCTACGTAAACGTAATTATTGCACAAAACCATCCTGTTACTATCAAGAATCTTTAAAAATCGGTATCAACGCTAAACATTATAAAATAAAAGGAATTTCCACGGCAAGAAAAAGAATGAATGCTGCAAGTGAATTTCGTATTAAAAAGTGAATTTAATGAAGTGTAGAGTAATAAATACCTCGTTGATTTCAACACGAAACCCACGATTTTACGCAAAAGTCAGTGACAAGGTGTATTATTCTTAAGAAAATTTATTTGTTCTGGTAAATGTTAATCAAGTTAGTAAATTTAGTGATAAAAAGTTAAGGTTTTAATTTTTAATAAATACAAGATAATTGATTCAAAGGTGTATGCATGTAGGGCCATGCGCTCTTGTACAAATTATTTGAGTGATTGGTATAAATTAAATGTTAATTTTTTAATTTATTTGTTTTATTAAGAAGGTTTTTTCTAAACCCAATATTTTCCCAGTGCGTGCACTAATGCCCACCGTGTATAGGTATACTTATCGTTATCAATATATTTAACTTCAATCTTCAATATACTTTTTAAAGGCAATATGAAAGACCCGCGCACTACACACTTCTGTTTTCTGACATTATTTGTCGTTTTGATTCTATAGAATAGTTAGTTGGTAACCCATTCTGTACATAAATGAAGATAGAACAAATAAAAGAAAGGGAAATCCATATGAAAATAAGGATGGAGACAAAAATTAGGGCGAAAATTGGATACATGGGAATGTGGAAGAAGAGAGAACAAAAAAGATAAGGAAGAATGGAGGGAAAAGAAAATATGACAAGGAGAATGTAAAAAGATATAAAGAGAGAATGAAAAAGAACTAAAAACAACAGGATAAACAGAGGAAAAACAATATCGAAAAAAAAAAAGAATAGAATAGTGAAGTAAGGAGAGTCAGAAAGAGAATGAGAGAATGAAGAAAGAAAAAAGGAAATTGAAAAAAGAAAAGGATTTTCAACACAACGACAAAAAAATATAAATTTACAAATTACAAAGCATTCTTCGGTAACGAACCTAGGGGGCTCACGTGACGTTGCTATACCGGTACATATAATGTAATGTTCGCTCTGACAATGAGTCCCTTTCAAACAGGTATGGAATCAAATTTTTCTTTAGAATTTTCTTTCATGTTAAGCAGTTTCACTACCCGGTTGAACGTATTTATTTTACAACACTTTTCCGAGTGCTAATTGTAAAAAACTCACTTTCTGCACTTTATTATTCCTTTGCATTTACCACTTTTATATTTCTTTACACTCTGTTCGTAAGAAAGTACTTTGGACACATGGAGAAAATAATGAAACAATAAGATAGAGCGAGTATGATAGTAGATATGACACTGATGGAGAGCATATAAGAATGATGATTGAAAAGGAAAAACTAGAGAGGATACAGGAAAAAATATTATGAGCGGAGGTTAGCCTAGAGAAAAAAAACACTGAGTTGTAAGAGAAAGAAGAACCAAAACAAGAAACAATACGGATACAAACGGGAAAAAGAGCATTAAGAAATGAAAAAAACATGAAAATTAATAACAGAATGAGATTCAAAATGCGTAATATAGTAAAAGACCTGAAAAAATGACAGTAAGATTTAGAACCGGAAACGAGAAATGACGAGGTGTACAGATATTCTGGAGATTGTGTAAGACTCGATGAAACCGAGCGAAAGACTGTATAAAAGCGGAAGGGATACAATGAATGAAAGAAGTGATGGAGAAAAGAAAATAGTAGGCGTTATGTGAGAAGTATTGTTAATTTTAACTTTACCAAAAAACCGAACCTTTTGTTAATTTTAAAAAACAAAATAAAAAATTATCGTTGAGAAACGCACAAAATTTAAAGGTTATGTTTTATACAAAATGACATTTAGTGCCACTAATCTTACGTAAAGAAACTACGCTGACTGAAGATATTATCCCTTGGTTATGTATTAAAATCACTGTTTTAAATAAATAATGAATTAAAAATCATGTGATTCATTTTTAATGATACATTGTTTGTTGGTTAATTTTAATTAATCTTACTCTAATCAACTAATTCGGCCAAGTGTGATAATTAAATTACGTATATCTTTTCCTTTGTTAAGAAATTAATTAGTATAAAAAAGATTTTTAGCAAGAAAAGTTTTTTCACATACCACATACCATAATGAAATAAATTTTATTGCTAAAAATATTATAATTTATTAAATTTACACATGGTATATAAGTGCGGATATTTGTCTTCCTTCATCAGTTCGCACTTTCAAAATGGAAAAAGATTTGGAGAAGATTCAAAACGCATTAGGCATTGTGTATCGAGTATTTCTATATATATATTTTGTATGGTATTTGAGGTACCATTGGAACAGAAGAACGCGCTGCATGGAAACGACCAGGTCTATTTCCTCTTGCTTTCATCGGAAGTACGTTTGTACTTCGTCAGTTCTACAGAGATTAGTGCCTACCCTTAAGTAGCTTAAATTTGGATCACAAAATTTGCGTTATTTGATACAATTTGTTGTCGCTAAGATGAGAGTCCAGTTCCAGTTTGGATAAGCTCGAAATTATTTTTTGTCATTTCTGAGCCTAACCATTTGGAAATTATAATGAATAACTTACACGCTCTCCAAAAAGGTGAACGTGGGCAAAGGTTTATTAACGGCTACTGTCCCTAAGTGGAAACTTTACAGAAAAATAATAATGCCAACCTTCAACCAGAAAATGTTAGACATTTTTGTACCAATCTTCGTCCAACAATCCAATACATTGATTGAACGGTTGGAGAAAGAACTTGGAAGAGAAGAATTTAACATCTTTTTGTACGTGAACAGGCGCACGTTGAACATTGTTTGTGGTAAGTTCCAACTCGGTTTACCACTTCAATAAAAAAAATTGATTGAGTTTAGAAACCGCCGCGTACTTCCACCCCGTGTTCTTTAGTCCTCGCGTACTTTCGGGTGTGATTATTCAAATGATTTGGCGTTACGGCATTGACTGGAACCAAATAATTCCTGACACGATTTATGATGAATAGAGAAAGTGGCTCGAAAACTTGGAAAACATTAAGGAAGTGAAAGTTCCTCGGAATTATTGTAGAGATGCACACTTTTACAGACGCAAGTGAAGCATACGCAGCTCTAGTATACTTACGTGTAGTAAAAAATGCAAAAGTGACAGTTTTCATTGTGGCAGCTAAAACAAAAGTTACTCCTTTAAAAAAATTAGTATTCCAAGACTGGAGCTGCTAGTGACACTAATGGGAGCTTGATTGCCGTCTACAATATGCAAAGAACTAAGGTTGCAGATGAATTCTCGACATTTATGGAGTGATGCAGAATTAGTTTTAAAATGGATCACCACTGAATCGCTCCATTATAAAGAGTTTGTAGCAAATCGTGTCGGAGAGATTCAAGAGCTCACAAGTTCATCTGAGTAGGATTGGGTGCCTACCTCACTAAATGTTGCTGATGAAGCCACTCGAATTCGTACTCCTCTCGCATTGAACGAAGATTTCTTGTAGTTGATAAATTCAAATGGCCAACCTGGAAAAACAATGCAAGAAAAGTGGAGGACGAAGAAAATAAAACCAAATCAAAATTGTTCCTTACGCAAACAGAAACTAAACTATCGGACACAACTCTTTTTAATGAACGTTGTATAAAGAGGTTCAGTTCCCTGTATCTGATGAAAAGAGCAGCAGGAGCCGTTTGTGCAACATTTGAATACTGGAAAATGAAGACTTTAAAAAAAGGTACCTGCCAAACGCTTTGGTTTCCTAATCATTTCTTACGTGGACCGTTTGCTGTTGGACTCCCTTTACCTGGAACGTATGAAGTTAATGATGGAGTTTTACACAAAAACTGGTGTTGATAAAATTATAACTTTAGGGATTCGATTAAACAAATAGTGTTCTATTTTGTGGGTCGGAATGTAATTGGATAAACATTTTTTTCGTTTCATTTTTGTTAATAGTTATGTGTTTGTATGTTATTGTAAATCATATTAGTTTTACAAAAGAAAAGAATATTGACATGTAAGGTATATTACTATGGTATCAGTTGTTGTCGTGATGTAATTTTGAAATAAATTAAAATTTTTTTAATTAAAACAAAATTTATATATTAGAAAAACATTTACTTATTTATTGATTGAAATAATGAAACAAACTTTTGTGTTTTCGATTGACGTTCGGAAATTTTATTCAAACGTGTTTCCTACATCGAACTTTGTCAGTAATAACAATAAGAATATTTTTATTATGAACAATGAAACCATAGTTAAAGCAAATAATTAAAAATTAATTAAATATTTTAGGCCGCTCTAAATGACTAATGAAAAACATCAATACACATCTTGATCAACTCATGTTCTTTTTAATGATGAGCTTTTATGACACTAAAACGAACTACAAATCAACAGACAGCTCCAATTCGTTTTACAAAAAAATCGATCCCAATGTTAGTAAAATTTAAAAAAATCACTCTGTAGGTAGAAATGCAGTTTGAAATTCTAAAAATCTTTAAAAATGACAACCTTAGACTTTTAAAAGCAGTCCCTGCTAATTTATTGTTGTACCAACCGTCAGTCCTTGTCAGCCAGTTGTTACGCAGTCAGTTAACAGTATCCAGTGTTAGCAGTTCGGTTCACAGCCATTTGTCTCGGTGACCAGTTGTCTCTTTCAACTCATGTTTTTTTTAATAATGGGTTTTATGACATCAAAACGAACTATGAATCAACAGACAGTTCTAATTCGTTTTGCAAAAAATGTATATTTGTGGTGTTTTTGCTTAGCACGGCAGTCTTCACCGTTAGTTCCGAGATTCCCGTGTTAGTAAAATTTTAAAAAAATTATCCAGTATATGCAGTTTGAAATTCTAAATTTTTTTTTAAATTGCAACCTTAGACTTTTAAAGAGCCCTGCTAATTTATTGTTGTACCAGTCGTCAGTAAGTGTCAGCCAGTTGTTTCGCAGTCAGTTGGCAGCAGCCATTTAATTCCGGGTGTCAGTTGTTCCGACGACCAGTTGGCAGTGGTCACTTGTCTCGGTGCCCAGTTGTCTTGTTGGCCCTTACTGAATTTTTACGATCAATATTCAATATATACGTTTCATGTTTGTTAGTATCAGAGAATGTATCATGTATGGTGCCCCAGAAGATCAGTGTAAACCTGTATAGTGTGGTGACGAACCGTGTGCAATTGTAGATTGGTTCATCTTGGCAAAACATTTGCTTCAAAACCTAAACATACCAACCCTTACCCACCTTAATATTCATATGTAATAATATTAATTAATACTGCAATTATGTACCTACTTACAAATCGTAATATCGTAAAATCGTATGATAATTTCTTATAATCTGATCGTAGCAAAATATTTTACAGATCTGTATTATTTGCAATTCTATAGCTCGGTCAAATTTTTTGAGGGTCTATCTGTAAGAATTTACAAGAAATCGTAAATACTTACGAGAATCTGTGGCTTACAGCAACACAAAATTGCAAATTTTTACGGTACGATCTTACAATTGCTACGATTTGTACACAGAATTGCAGACTAAGTGTCTAAACATTATAGAAGGTAAATAAGGACATAAAATATAACAGCACAGCCATTGCATGACGATATACCCACTGAACAAGAAACATTAAACATTAAGGCTTATATGGCGCCATGCACTTTAACGCACACAAGTCTTTACAGTTAACTTCATATAAGCAAAATATATTTCTGACCAGAGCTCGACACATAAAAATTTTTTATGAAAAAAAAAATTTAAAATTTTTTTTTTTTTTATTTTTTTTTTTTTTTTTTTTTTTTTTTTTTATATTTTTTTTTTTATAAAAATTTTATCAAAAACCACAGCATTTTTTATAACGTAACCCCTTACTAGCTCTAATTCTTCATAAAAAAGTGAATTAAAAATAAAGATGTTAAAATTTTTTTTTTTTTTTTTTTTTTTTTTTTTTTTTTGGTTCATAAAAGTGAAAAAATAGAGATGTTAAAATTTCGGCTCGGAAACTGTTGCGTAACACCTTAATCTTATGTATAATTGTGGAGTAATAACATTTGCGTGTACATTATGTTTCGGAAATTTTATTAATTTGAGGTATTTATAATGTATTTAGACGCCTTTGAGTTTTGTAACTATTTTGAATTGATTTATATTTGCTCAAAATTACTTTCGATATTTAAATTTAAATAATTTAAATGATAGGTATGGCAGGCGCGCTGGTTCGAATCCAGTTGACGGCGAGAGATTCTATTGAGCCAATTGAAAAAAAAGCAAATCAAGATTCAACAACGTGATAATATAAATAGTTACAAACAATAAGGTAAAAGTAGCTCCGTTTTATTGTACACGTTGTTACAATATTTTAAGTTGACATAGTTACAACATTGGTAATATGTTACAAAAAGCTGTTAAATTAACATTATCACAATGTTACTTTTAATGTAACAATTGTTAACATTTTTTACCTTGACATAATCTATTATATCAACATTTACCTAATAAACGCTGAACTGCTTTAAATGGAAACGTTACAATGTAACATTGTGATGTTAAAGTTTTATTTATGTAATGTTTTTATGTTTAGTGGGTAATGGACCGGTCCAACGCCATCAGTCATGACAATGACGAAAAAAATAGTAGGTTAAAGAAATAGCAAAACAAAATAATGGAAAAACAGATAATAATCAGGAAAAATAATACAAAATATATTGCAGATTAGTAAGCCATAATATACGAGTAAGCTTTGTCCGTTAAATTATGAATGTTTACAAACCCTCCTTCAAACTTTGTTAATTGACAATCCTTCACAATATGTGCAACGGTCCCTGGTTCGTTTCCACAGTCACAATTTGAATTAGAAATTGCACCACATTTAAATAACATAGAGTTGCATGTTGAATGACCTGTTCTTATGCGATTTACTTTTGACCATTTTTTTCTTTTTTGATCAAAGCCCGAGACTTCTATTGTTTAATCAACAATTAGATGTTTATTGAAAACATCAACTACAAACTATCATTCTTTCCACTTCAGTAAAAGCCGTAGTTAACTAGTCTTGCAACCATACAGGACTTCGAGATTTAAGTCTTTTAGCCGCAGCGGGTTCTCAATATCATTCCAAATTGGTAAGTTTTTTGTTAATTTGGTATTTATCCCATTCTCGTTTTAACGCAGCTTTTCATCGAATGTTCGATGGAGTAATATTACAAAAAACAGGAAGCCAATCGATAAGAGTAGATTTAATGGTTCCACTAATTATACGCATAGTGCAATTCAACTGGGCATCTATTTTTTCTTATGATAACTACTCACAACCAGACAGGAGCACAATATTTTGCTGTGCCTACTAATGCCAATGTAGCTGTACGAAGTGTCTTTGCATCTATTCCCCTAGTTGTCCCAGCTAATTTTTGAATTACCTTGTTTCTCTATTATTTAAATGAAAACAAAAAACTCGTGTCTTTTTAAGATTGGGGCATAATCGTCATTTTATTGAAATAATTTTCCATAATACGCAAATCTTCAGATAGCTTTATTTCAATTTCTAAAAATCCGAATGTTGAAATGAAATTGCCATATTATCGGCGTAGACGAATTTTGACATTGTAAAGAAGGAAGATGAGAAATATATACCTACATTAAAAGAATAGGTGCAAGAACCGAACCCTGTGGAAGACCATTATTTAAGAATCTAAATGTGCTACGTTTATCTTCAACAAAAATTCAATACTTCCGATTATATAACATATTTTCAATAAAAGAAATAATTTTGGAACAAGGAATAACGTTAAACAATTTAAAAAGTAAACCTTCTTTCACACAGTATCGTATGCAGCAGTTAAATCTAAAAAGACAACTTCAGTTTTAATTTCCTTTTGAAATCCTGCTTTGATACGCGTTGTCATCAGAACAACTTCTACTTCTCCTGCTTCTTCATTTGGTAATTTCTCTTCAGTTAAGGGATTAATTCTTTGAAAAATGAATCTTTCCAAAACCTTATAAATTACACTTAATAAACTTATTGGACGATAAGAAGTGAATGTTTAAAAAACGTAATAACATGTTAGTTTTAAACAATATCTCTACTTGACGAAGAATAGTTTCCATATTTTAAAGTACGAATGAAGTGTTGCATAAAAATAGGCGTTTATTGTTTTAATTTTTATAATGTGCGTGTGCAATAAAAACAATAAGCATGACACTAATTCTAGCTATTATATAAATAGTACGTAAAGACAAATTTGAATTTCAAATGAAAACTGATTCCAAACAAAAATGGGCAATGAACTCAAATGTAGTAGTTGTTGTTAATAATTCACGTCTGATTTTATTATTTGTTTTTTTAATCTATTTTGTTAATTGTAGGAGTCATTCACACGTTCGAAATTAGTAATAAAGTTGATTGCCGCTATTATTCCATTTTAGGTAGTAAAGGTTGCCATTTTGAACGGTTATTTATATTTGACTTTTGCTTTTTCTGTGTTGTCTGTAAAAACAACTTATAATATTATTGATTAAAAACGTTAATTGCCTTTGAAACCTTTCAGGTAAATTGCTTGTAAGCACAAATGGAGTAAGATGTGTTGCTCTTATTTTGGCGTGCTTTGTTATTGTTAGTATAAAGCAAAAGCGAAAGTTAAATATAACTTTTGAAATTTGGGCGAGGGTTTATGCCAATAAAAGGTTAGTAGTGGCAAGGTGGTCTATTGGTAGTCTGTGTAGTTGTTTGGTTCAGGTCAGGTACCTTTTTTCCAAAATACACCTGCTTGTTGCCATTATTGTTGTTGACCTTCATGGTGTGGCATCAGAATTTTATCTGTACGAAGAAAAAAATTTCACAAAAAGTGATCAAAATTATAAAGCGCGTAATTGAACCGATTTTAATGTAAGTTATAGGATTAACATTAAAGCAACAACTGTCGACATAGAAATAAACAAACGTAATGAAGAGTTGGAAGAGGAAGTCGTGTATCTACGCGGCATCCTGCTTATTCGTTCGCCTGTATTTCCGTCCTGGTGTTTAATAGACTTTGCAAAACCATCATTCTCTACTACGTTCAGTCATTAAAATGTAGTGACGAGGTGATACAGAAATTTTTCATGTGTGAAAAAAGTGGTTGTTTACGACATGAGGAATTTCTATAAATAGTGCCTTCGAAAATGTTACGTTACCACGTAAGTTTTTTAATTTAATTTCACCAACAAAACTCTTTGTTATGCAACGGAATTTTATTATTATTATTATTATTACTCGAAAGGTCACTGGATGTGACTTTAGATTAAACTAGAACTCAATTTAAATTGCGCGACTCGTTCTATTTAACTAACATGCCAGGAAAATTTCAAAAACTTGTTTTGTAATAGGTAGTACGTATTACATTATAACGAAGTTCTCGTTTTAGAGCTACAACACTTTCACCCAACCCACATTATTTTTCTTATCTTCTCTAGATTAATTTTTGAAGTCAATGTTTGTCAAAGTCAATTCGTTTATACAGCAATGGATCATTACAGAAGGGAACTATACACAAGTTCAGTTTATTTTTGATTATTCATATATTAATTACATTTGCGTAAGCTATTTTCTAGCAACTCATTCCCTTTAACAACGTACATTTGTCTAAATAATAATTATTTGTATACCGGAAATGAACATCTATTTTATTTTCATCAAAGAATACTAGAAAACGTCTACACAAAATGTAGTCATTTTTTTGGTATAAAAATCAAACGGTCTACTCATAAAATTAGTTGTATGACTTTTTTAAATATTATGAAATAACGTAAAACATTGGTTTTAGTAAAAGTCGTCATGGAACCGGAGATATAACGGTTCAAAGTAACGCAAGAAAACGCTAAAAATAGAATTTTGTAACCTCCTTGTGCAGGAAAAGTATTGTTCATGTTTTCCATTACATGTAAGTAATTTACTCAAGCGTTACCGTTGTCGTTGTCGAATTTTGTTATTCTATGGAAATTACAAATTTTATCTTTCCTATACTTAAATATGTATGTGTTACAGTGAAAGTCAGAATTTGATTAATTCATTAATTGGGGGCGATAAATAGAAATGATAACAGATAAAATGAAATTCGTTCGTATTCACTGCTTTTAACAAAAGTCAAAGTTCATCTTACTTCAACGTGCTTCTGATTCGTATAGAAATGAGGGTTTTGAAGTTTCCATAAGTATTACCCTTTCAATTTCAAATTATCGTTCAGGTTGTATTACTACTAGAGATTTAATTATACATTCTTAAATTTATTTATACAATGTATATTACACAAGACAATGTGACTGCACAAATACGTTTTTTCTATTTCGCGTCGTTTACAAAGCTATAACCGCACTCAAAGCGGTGCGTTAATAGAAATTCGAGTGCGTTTATAGCGCTGGGTGGTGTACTTATATTTTTTAATGTTGGTAACACTAACACTGAATGTCAGAAATCTACGTACAGTTTACCTAACCTTGATTTTTTCTTGGTCGATTATTTATTAATAAATACAAGTAAACAAACAAAACGATTTACTTTAATTATGTGACGAAAATGTACAATTATTATAAATATTAATAGTTACATTATTTTGTTGAAAATTATTAGTAGGAGTGGTGTGACAATCGGTGGAAGCAGAGGAGGAACATCTAGGCAGGTTACTATTGGTGGGCTCTGATGAAAGCATTTGAGAAACTTGAAGTTTGTTTTTATATTATACTATAAATTAGTAGAAACTATATGGAAGCCGAAGTGAGTCAAATCCCGAGGAAAACAACCTTGTAAGGGTGGGATGCTTTTATTCCACTTGAATGAACTTATGGCAACCCAATTATAAGAAATGCTTAACTGTTTAAACGCAATATCGTTAATTTCTGGTGGAATTTTAAATACTGTATAAATTTACATTCAAAGTTCCATAATCTGACAATTGGATTGCCAACCTCAAAATTAAAAAATATCGACATGAATTTTTATTCCAAAAATATATTTTATTTATTTTTAAAAGAGGCGCAAAATAGAAAAAATATTGTAAATAATAATATACTATTTCATAACTATACTAAAACCGTATTTATACAGGGTAGGCTGTTAGTGCGAGCACGGGTGAACAACTACCTTTGTTAGCACATGTAATGCATAATAAATCTGCCAAATCGCAGCTGGATAATTTTCAGGATAACTGAGTTATTCATTTTTTTCGATACGTCAATTTTTCCGAAAAAAGTGAAATAACGCGAAAACCGTCCATTTTAGACACCCTATATGATACATAAAGTCACGTTAGAATTGTCCAAATTCGCAATAAAAATGGTATGAAACACACTGTATAAACTAAAATAATTTTAAAACGTGCAGTTCATCAATCTGCACTACTTTTATTAAAAAGGTTTTTTTCTACGCCCGATATTTTCCGAGATATTGCCCGTGTTCACACCCTGTATAGGAATACAAGTGACTCTAGAACTTTCGGTGTTTTCTAAAGATAATAGACGATTCTTCCAGAACAGCAATGATTTTACATGAATCATCTATTTCTTATTAATCAGTTTTGACCATTCTTTTATGTTCCTCAGTGGCTATAATTTAAAAATATTTTCAATTATACAGGGTGTCCCACTTTCATGGACCACTTGTCAAATTTGACATTTGAAATGGAAAGGAAACATATTTTTTTATTTTTTATTCTAAATCTAGGAGAAAAACTATGTGACTGTATGTATACGAGTCTTACTCAAAAAATGATACTTTTCGAGATAGTGTGGCCGGTTACGGTTATGTTTGCTGTTAACCACCGATCTTGTCAACATGTGTTTGAATTATTTACATACTACATGAAGATAGTCATGGATCAACGTTTGACAACAAACAATTCGAATGTCAACCGATATATTAAAAAAGTTCATAATTTCCAAATAACGTGAAAATAGTGCACAAAACAATTTCTATGAAATAGCAGCTCAGCTTCATAACTTTATTGAATAAATTACATATGACTTTGATTTGATTTTTTTTTAATCACTAACAACTAACATAATTTCTGTTACCCAGATACATAATAAAAACTAAATAAATTACATACCGATGCCAGATTATGCGACAGTATATCTTTTAGATAAGCTGGCCTTTTGGTAAGTCTTATAGGTCGTTGTCTAATTTCAGAAGTCAAAGCATCCTTACCTGTAGTTAAAGCATTTTCCTTTTCACTCTTATAATGCTCACTAAAGTTTGCAGGGTTTTAACGAACTGATGTTTGACCTTATTTCTCTATTTTGACAAGCCTATATTTTTGCTTGTTTTGAAGCTAAAACACATTCATTTAAAGTTTTCTTGTCTATCATTCATACCACGATTCTATGAAGGATTAATTCATCTCTTAAAGATGTAATTGTCTACAGACTCACCAGGGTTTTGCACTCTGGAATTAAACTTATATCTTTCAAAAATAATATTCCTTATTGGAATAAAATGTGTTTCAAATTTTTCTAATGCTTGAATGTAAGTCTTTGCTGCCCCATAAAATTGCAGAAGAATATTTTCTGACTCTTCTCCCATTATGTAAACAAGAATATCAATTTTTTCTTGATCTGTTTTATGGACTAATCTTGATACCAACGCTTCGAATCTTTTACGCCACTGGGGCCGTGTTAATGGAGAACTCGATTGAACTTTTCGGGTGGATCTACCTGCACTATTACTGATAATGCATTATATTTTGCATTGAATTTTCTTTGTTTGCCATGATTTCAGGCTTGGAAATTATTTTAACACGTGAGTTTTACTTAAAATTCTTTTGCTGCCACCATGTTTTATCATAACTTAATTGAATAGATTACATATGACTTTGAATTGATTTTCAATCACTAACAACTGAAAGAATTTCTGTTACCCAGATGCATAATAAAAACTAAACCAATTAGATACCAATGCCAGATTACGTGACAGTACAAATATTTTGATGAAAATGTTAACAAGACCCATCTAGTATTTATTTTTGAAATCTCGTAAGTATCAGAAGACAACATTTTTGTGAAGGAATGAACGAGCATCTAATCAGAAACCCACATTTTATTTGAATTGTGTCGTATTTGAAGTAATGAAAATCTCCACGAATTCAGAAAAGTACACTGAAAATACAAACGTTTGGGTTGGATTGTATAGCGACCATATTGTAGAACCTCTCCATCTTGCAGAAAATTTGAATTGTGATTTTTATGTCCAATACCTGCAGAACACTGTTGATCCCACATTGACTCATTTGCTTGAGAACAATGAAAAGTTTCCCAAACAATATTTACATTTCCAGCAAGATCCTTACCACACTGCAGGTGCAAGGCAATTCTTGGACGACGTTACTCGTCAATGGATTGCACGGCGCATAACCCCCACTATATTATGTAAGGGATTCATTTGAAACTAGGTTGTATACAAGTGGACGGCAAAAAGTTTGAACATTTATTGAATTGCGGGAGATTATTATTATTTTGTAATTATTGACGTTTCAAATTAATCAGATTAGGTACCTAGTACAAAGAAGCTTGTTGGTTGGTCTCCTTTTTTTGCAGTATTAATTTATTGTTTCTACACCCTGCATGTTAAGGGTACTTGAGGCAGAATAAGAAAAACGTCACATTGCCTTAACAATGCTGTAAATTCGAAAATAAAGAACCATTTCACACATTTTCTCTATGTAGGATGATTGTTAGAGATCGAAAGTTTCTTTAAATTCTCTTCTTCATCGATTGAAAATCATATCGTAACTGTCACATAGTTACTTGTCATGACTATG
This sequence comes from Abscondita cerata, assembly GCA_030710515.1. Classification (NCBI taxonomy): domain Eukaryota; kingdom Metazoa; phylum Arthropoda; class Insecta; order Coleoptera; family Lampyridae; genus Abscondita; species Abscondita cerata. Next base: position 118,606 of record JALBCR010000484.1, read on the forward strand.
ACCAACTTGATGACTAAGGACATTATTTTGTTTGAGCACCCTGTATTATCTAAACATTCTAAACGTTACACTAAAGTCAATTGAAACATACCACACCGTGGAGAAGTTAGCAATAACTTTCGGCAAAAGATTTTGCAAACTTTAACACCGGACAGATATATGAGAAAGAGTTAGCAAAATCTATTGCTGACTGAAAGTTGTTGCTAACTTCTCCCCGGTACATACCACGATATAAGTAATGACCTAAGTTTTCAAACAAATAATACTAGACCCCAGTATTTCCTATTACGATTTTTATAGAGATAATTACCCTGCTCGACGGATGATTATTATTAAAATTGCACCCACCTTCCTATTAAAGTTGACGTGTTTTTGTTTAATCTATCTGGTTTTCTCTGCAATCTTTTAGTTTGAACACCCTGTATGTCTTTGTAATCTCAATATCATGTATACATATAGAAGAAGTAGCTATTAAATTTAATGGTGTAGATGAAGTATTAGGTAAGTGTCAAATAAATAAAGGAAGTGCCGGGAAGCTACTGGAAGTGTCGAAGAAGTAAAGAAAGGTCTGAGTAAGATACCAAAAAAGTGAAAAAGTACTAAAGAAGTACACAGAACCCTAGGAAATATATGAAGTAGTCTATTTGAAGGAAGTAGTGCTCAGTGGTTTGCCTATCGAAGTTGACTTGCAATTCAATCAAATAATTTTTCTAGGTTCATAAATTGATTCTCGAAGCTTCTCCATCTTTGAAAGAGTGTGACATCACTCTCTATGAGTAAATTAGCAAGGACCTCATCTGCGAGTCACAGATACTTCGGTCCAGAATTCTTTACTTTAGATCATAACAGTCGCTTGTATAGTCAATTCACATTTTATTTCTGTCGGAGTCAATTGTCGTTTTGTTGGTAAACAATTGATTTAAAAATGTTGGTTATGTTTGCGACCTTATTAATATTCTTTAAAATGCGTTAAATAATAATTAAGTTGACAACGTGCTATTGCTTTGACTAATTTCATTTGCCTCGACATTTTGAAATTAATGTCAATCATTTAAACCGGGTGACAACAGAAAGTGGATACTATGTAAGTTTTTACTGATTTAAATAATAATTTGCGGACTTATACTTGACAAAACTACAAATTTACGATGATAATTTTCAATATTAAAAAACCTGCGGTTTGACTTGAAGTGATTATAACTTTCTATTTTTAAATACCAATTTTTGATTCAGCATATCATTTACGTTCGTTGGCAAAAACCTTTTTTTATACAAAAAATTTTGATATTTTATAAACAAATCTAGGTAGCCGTGACTCGTTTTTATTTTAGGTTAGAATAACAAGAAAAATATCAAAGTTGAAGTTGTTTTCTGTTACTAGTTATTAATTATTGTTAATTATTAATTGTCCGTTCGGGCCAAATGTCTACCCTAATGTCCCAAATTTTGAAATTTTATTTAAATCAATACAAATGCGTTGGTGTACTTACCCACTTTCTGTAGACACCCCTAATAATAAAATAAGCAATGTTTGTATCGTTTCTTTACTTTTCTTTGCACAGCGACATTATATGAACACGGAAACATATTTCAATAGAACTTTTATATAATTCACTCACGCTTTAATTTAAAAATAAAAATCTAGGCCACTTTGATATAAATAAAAAGTAAATGGACTATACTTTGAGAACATCAAGATAGTCTTTTACTTCTAATAATTTTATGTCCTTAATCTCAAATATTCATATCCTCTAGAAAGAATTAAAAAGAAAATATGGAAGCAATAGGAACCAAATAAGTTTATATTAGAATAAATTCAGTAAAAATCCCAGCCTTTATTTTGGGAAACTCCGGAAATTTTTGAATTGAAAATGGAAAAACTATTTAAATACAACCATCAGTATTTATTTTTCATTTTGAAGATAGTTATTATTGAAAAGACCATAGTTTAAAAAACCATCATTCATCTTCATAGTTTTCTGCAATGACTGTCACAATCGTGTGAAAATAAACAATTTGTATAAACACAATGTGCTATTACAATACTGTAGGACTGTATTTGCAATTTAAATTTACGCAAATTTATATTATTAATTGCGAAGGTTGAGATTTATTTAAAGTTATCCTACATAAGGCGCTTCAATTTTGGTTTTTTTTCTAAATACTTAATTTTTAAATTTCTTTATATTTCTGAGTTTTCTATTATTTGAATAAACACTACAATATAAAACACAGTTGTTACTTTGTGTAATATTTATTATAGGTACAAGATAGGGAAAATCTGATGTCGGAGTCTTTTTAGATATGAACTTAGATCTAAAAGCAAAATTTTATACGTCTAACCGTTTTCCAGTTATGGTTATTTAAAATTTCGATTTGAATCGGAACGTCCATGTATCTGCATTAGAGGAACTGAAACCTTTGAACTCTTTGGTTCTTTAATTTCTGAAGAAGTTTGCTGCAATTAGAAATAAAATCTCTCAAGTCAGTCCACATATGACCTAATCTATTTAAAAATTTCAATATTGACTCTCGTCTCCCTTCATGTTTAGAATATATCCTAAATATTTGCTCAAATGATATTCAATGGTTACAAGCATCTTTTCTAATTTTAAAAAGGTGGGCTTGGAAATTGAAAGCTAGTAGATATTTGCCTTTCTTAGTTCTGCTTACGGTGTTAATAATCTTGTATTTACTACCCCCTACAAAGGATAACAAAATTCAAATTTACCTATTAGACGAAGTCTTAGATATCTTCTCAACACTAAATTCTGAACAACCAACGAATAATTCTATACAATAAGATTGAGATCTTATCAATTTGTTGAAATTTTTTGGGATATCGCTTCATTTTAGCATAACTACCAATTTAGATCGTTTTAAAGCCCTGTAATGTCTAGAATCAGGAGCTTGGCTGCAAGCAATTCCTTCGCAGAATATAGATACCCTCGTGGATAGAAAAATATTTTAAATTTATGTAAGCCTAAGACTTGGGTGCGATCTATTCCAGATCTACCTTTGCAATTATTATGAGATTTGTGTAACAGGATCCCCAATTCATATATTGGCCCTTCTTAAGGAGTATCCACTCCTTAAGAAGACCCAGGAATTGGGGATGTTATTACATGGTCTGAGTTGTTCGAAGAGCTAGGGAAGAATTTAATATTCATTCCATTTTAGAACCTACTGGTTTCCGACTCAATGAGACCTGATGGTGCAACACTCACTGCCTGGTTAAAAGGCGTACGTTTAATTTGGGATGTCACATGTGTAGACACACTTGCTCTTACCCATTACCTCTTACTTTGCTTGAAACCTGATTCAGCAGCTGATGCCGTTTGTCGTTAAACGAAGAAAATATATCTTCCTTTTTATTTTTCAAGGCATTAGATTTTTAATCTTTCGGTCCATGGTGTAACGAAGCTAAGTCACAAATTAACACTATCGGCTCCAAACTAATTCAAGCCACTGGAAACCCAAAATCAAAACAGTACGAACATCTTTACGCATGTATTTTGGAAACATTACTAGGTTGTTCATTGTTGGAAGAAATTTTTTGTTTGCAGTTTTCTTGATTAATTCTTAATAATAAATTAAAAAATAAGTTCAATAATGATAAATATATCAACACATAAAAACGCGGCTAATATGGAGGTTTTATTTATTTTTTGTTTGAACCCAAAGAACTGAAAAAATGTAACACCGAGTTCACAAGGTTTCCGAGCCGAAAATTCCAATACCTCTTTTTCTTCACTTTTTCCGACTGTTGGAAATGTTATTATCTATAACTTTTACTCGAACTATTTTTCTATAACCCAATTTTTGCCATTATCAATGGCAACTAGATACCTGGACTCGTCTTAAGGGTTTGCCTTATTTAAGAGGAATGATTCAGTATCATCTTAGTTCAATTTAGCTTTAACTTGAAACGTGAAAATGTTCGATTGGTCACTAAAAAACTCTGCCCAAAATATCAATGATAAGAAAAGCGTATGAAAGCATCTACGTGATGTTCTTTGCTATTACAGACATAAGTAAGAGGGGAATGTAATTCTTAAATCATTTAATACAGACCAAATTTAAAACAGCTCTATTTTGGCCAAAAATAAAGTTTATTGTAAAAATTTTTTTTATTGTAAAAAAAATTAGGTAAAAAGTTGTAGATGGTAGCCTTAATAGAAAATTGCAAGTTTTAAGCCTGGTTTCGTGTAGTAGCATTTTACGTATATTTATCTTATCGCTGTTAGACATTTATTTTATTCTTAAAGCAAAATGTTTTGTGTTTCTGCATTATTTTGATACTCTTTTACACGTTTGTTAGTATCGGAATGATGTGGAGGTCTGCGCGAAACGCTTGTTTTTTAAATTCAACGGAAGATGAAAATAAGCACCTACATTTTTAGTTTTTCGTTGTAAAATACAATAATTGTATTGGACTTAATACTTTGAACGGGTACTTCCTATATTGATTGTATAATTTCATTATAGAAAATTGCATGTAATGTCCTTGCTCTGTAAAAAGCGATTACAGTCTAACATTTAATACGTTATTGTGCAAAACAATAAGAAACATTGTTAGATTATTTCGTTAAATTATTTGTGGAATAAGGTGAGTTTTCAATTAATTTTACACCTCAAGTGATTTTTTATGATTGCCACTTGAAACTGTTACTACTTATTTACAACAAGAATATAACAAATACGGTTGGATATCATTTCACTTTTAAAATACTAAACAAAAGGTTTGTTTCAGAAAAAAATACGAAACTGAAGGGTTCAAGTAAGAAGTATGCAAACCGTTTATTTTTATTACTCTAACTGTTGATACATTAATGTCTCTGCGTTTGTCAGGAAACGTTTATCTCCATTATTTTAATAAAGAGTTCTATATATCCGAACTTCTAAACGAATATTGCAGCGGTGGAAATAAATTATATCCAATTTAATGATGTCGTTTAGGCGTCCCTCAATAATGTCACGCATTTCAGTTCGTCATTAACCTACACCTCATAGGGGCCGAATTATTTAATCTTTACAATTATTTTTTTAATGTGAAACCGATTGCACGATGAAACTTCTAATATTAGTAATAAATCGTCAATAAAAAGTAAATTTATTATAGTATGTTATCGTTGGGTAACTCGCGCTTTATATGGGTCTTATCAGTGATCAAATGGAAATTTTATATTAATAGCACTGAAGGTAATTAAAGTCATTATTTCAAAAATATTATACATAATATATGTATTTTATAGAACAATAAAATTTCATTTATACCTTCATATTTTAAAAAGTATTACCATTGTTTACTAATGATACTTACGGTGTTCACTATATAAAATTGCTGAACAAATAATCATATTTTTAGTTAATGTATACTGTTTTATCTTATTATACGGTATTATATGTTCTGAATATTTTAACAAACTTCACGTACATGTATTTTAAGGTATGTTTTTGTTTTTACTTACGATTTTATAACTTTTAGTTTTTATTTTTTTATAATTATTTTGCTGTTCTTTAATAGTATATTATTATACGAGTTACATAAGAAAGGCTATTATTGAACGAGAAGTTTAGAGCACGAGGCCAATAATAGCCTCTTACGTAACTTGTGTAATACACAATTTTTCGAGTTTGCTCCATATTTAAACTTTGACATTTAGTAATTTTTCTTTACGAAGTTGGTACCACGATAAATTTGGTGTCCATTAAATTTGAATTAATCATTCAAATATCAATTTGAAGTACAGAACAGTATCGTTATAGACTTTCAGTGACTATAACTATTATCGTTATAGACCTATTAACGTTGCAAAGTCGAAAAAATCTTATTTCTTCATTTTTTTTTTGAAACTTGAAAATAAAAAAAAAATCCATTTAAACTACAATTTATTTTGATTGCCGCAGACTGAGCAAAAAATTTTTGTATGTACTTAAACTTTAAACACTACCATACAAAAATAAATTAGAAAATGATAACGTGTACTGAATTTTGAATAATCAAGGCGGAAACTTATACTGTCTTCCGCTTACTCTCTGACGATATCTAAATTGTAGTCTTCGATAACATTTAGGCAAAATTATTGGTTTTCAGTAACATCATTGCTCAACAAACAGTAGGTAATATAAATTAAATAATTAATTTTTATAAAATATTTAATTCCTCATTATTTTTAATATCCGACTGTAAAATGTTACTTCGATAAGTAAAATAATAAAACTTTAAAAATGATTTATCTTTTTTGCGTGTATGTTTACATAGTAATAAAGATTAGTTTTCGCTTTTTCCATAGTTACTTTTGTTCAGCATAAATACTATATTTATATTTGTTTAGAAAGGTACGCGCTTGTACCATCTTTGTACATACGCTTGTATACGTGTTTTCTCATAATGATTTAGAACTGCTTTTAATTTTTAATATTTATTTTGGCAGATAAAGGATTCGAGAATCTTCGGGTGTTTACTAAAGAAAATAGATGACTTTTCTATAACATAAATGAATGTATAGGGAGAGTGGGTACAATGAGACGCTTTTTTTTTGTTTTCATATAATTTAAATTTCTATTTGATAAACGAAAGGTTTTTCGATAACACTCTATGGGTGATAAGTATCAGGAGTGATAGCCATTTCAGTGGCAGTACTTCTTACTTGGGAGAAAGTCACCCTGAAATTTAGGAAAGCTTTGTCTCATTCTTACTCAAGAGTGGATAACAATAAGACGGAGGGTGGGTAACAATAAAACATAATCTTATTGTTAGTATTTTGTTAGTAGTAGTAAGAAGAAACATTATTAATATTTAGAACTCGGAAACTTTATTAGCTACAAAAAAACATGTTCTTAGTATCTTATTTAGTATCAATTAAGAGTAAAATCAACGAATGTCATTTAAAGCAAAATTAATTACAAAGGAAAAATAAGAATTTTGCCTCTTCGCCTGACCATAGTTTCTTGGTGGAGGCAAATCATCCTTATGTCACTTTTAGAAATGTGAGATGTATCAGGAATTGCTGGAAAATAAAATTTATTTTGAACTTTTTCACTTCTTCTTATAAGGGAAATGAAAAATTTATCTGTTTTCTCTGTAATGGACAACAGTTTTCCAACTAATTTTAGATTTATGATGTTCTGTTTTAAATTCTATGAGAACATATTCTCCCACATCTGGATTCTTTTCTAACTCCTTAAAATTCATTGGGTCATCTTCCATCTCAATGACATAGTCTAACAAGGCATTTGATTGTCATGCTCCGTCTTCATCGTCGCTGTCATAAATTTTTCGTTTTACCATGTTCTTTTTTTTGTCGCAGTGGTTTATTGTTACTGTTACTATGTTTTTCTTCTAACTTGGCTTTATCCGGTGTGTCTTAATGGTCGCTGTTTTTTCGCTTTACCATGTTCTTTTTTTGTTGCTGTGGTTTGTTACTATTACTATGTTTTTCTGCCAACTCAGCTTTATCCGGCGAGTCCGTCGGTATCATGCTCCTTCCTTTTTTTCTCCCTTGCCGGTTTTCTTTTCTTGCTTCAGCTTTAGGAAAAACCACGGAAGTTTTCAGGTGAGATAAATTTACTAGTTCCGGTTGCATTTTCTAAGCTTACTTGTTCACATGGTGCATTTGAGTGAACTACTTTCACATTAAGAATATGTCTATCAGTTACAGAACTTCCGTAAATATGAACCTATCAAAAGGAAAAATTCCCTGGTAACATACACTTTTTAAATGCATATCTTATACAAGCAGCCACTTCATATATTGTAAGTGGTTTTCCTGGGTGATGCATTAGCCAATTATCTACTGCAGCGTTATAAGCTAAACTAAATGGCTTAAAGACACCGACGTCCAAAGGTTGCAATTTGTTTGTTGAGTGAGGTGGAAGTGTTACTATTGTAACACCGTTCTCTCTTGATTATCATAGAGAAGTAATGTAGGATTGTCCTTGAGCTGCAAGTATGAAGGATAAAATGCTCCATTACTTTAACAAATAAAGTTGAATTCATCCATCCAGATGCTGCTGCGAGATCTAGAGTTCCAGTTGGTGCTCTAGAAATCATGTGCTCTTTATAGTGTACGCGTGGAAACACCATAGCAGGTGGTAGATAATTTTCCGAAGCACTTATAATAACACAAGTTGTTACCAACACCTCTTTTTCACCACTGGTGATCTTATTGACTTGTTTTGTTCTTTTTTCTGCCAAAACTTTTGCTGATTCCTGAACAGTGACCGTCGCAGTCTCATCCAAATTATTATTATTCCTGACTACTGATTACTTTATGTAAATTATCAAAAAAATTGTTGACATTGTGTTGATTGGTTGCCAAACTATACCCTTCTGCACTTCGTAATGAAATAGTTGGATTCCGTCTCATAAAACTCATCATTCATTATTTGCCTGCAGTCTGATTCACCTCCCAAGTAGCAGTAATTTTAAATTTATGTATTGTTGCCATTTCGTATGTAAGTTTTCGGTAGTCAGTTAGAGGCAGACCATAAAACATTCGAGAACATTTGATCAAATAATTTGCCAAACTTGTCTCTTGCTCTTCAGTAAACGGCATAATTAGGCGTATACCTGATTAAATCATTGCCATTTTCTTTGGTTTTCTTTATATACCTGAAAGAAAAAAGAATACCAGGTTATACAATTTTTTTGATGACAATATTAGTAGCAACATCCTACCATGCCAAAGTTTGAAAACTCAATCCTTCTTCTTTTGCCACTGATCTTATACTGCGACCATTTAATACAGCCTCTACTGCTCTCTTCATGACATGCCCCGAAAAGGTTCCTCGATTGGTTTTCCTTGGAGGGTTTCTAGACATTTTTGGGCCTTTTGTAAAATATTCTCATTCTCATTGTTACTCACTTGATGTTAAGAGAACGATATTATGAAATAACAAACCTCAATTTTTTCAGTCTTCAAATTTTACCAAACACTTCTTGAAACTCTCTACTACACTCCTATGTCACGAAAAGTATTCAACAGGAACTCAAATGTTCATAAAACATCACCTAGTAAACTGTAAATGTTTACTTTCAACGCAAAATGCGATCACTTCTTTGCTACTGGCAAACTAAATGCTAAACTAAAACAAAATTTGAAGTTTAAATTCTGACAGGAGAACCTTAGACCAGGAAGGAGAACTGTTATAATGATTACCAATATGTACATGTAGTGCCAACTGTTAAATATAAAAATCAACTATAATATGGGGTATGTCTCATTGTTACCCACTCTCCCTTATGAGTCATTTATTTTCTTCAGATGCGTATTATTAGGTTATACTTTCCATACAAATACGTAGTCTTTAAATAACGTAGAGTTTGTGATTTTACAATTAAATAACAATACACTAAGACATGACAGAAACAATCCAATGGCAGACCCAAAGTAACTGTTTCATTTTACGTTTTACATAGAGGGCACTATGTAATGTTAGTCAAAATGATATGGGGAGATTGGAAAGTTTTATTCTTATGAGTCTAGACTGGGCGTCGTCTTCTAAAAGTAAAACAAATTTGAGTGAGCCTTAAGCCGAGTAGCACAACGGACTTGGAGTATTTACTATGGATCGTAGAACTTTAGATTGGAAGCGTCTTAAAATCTCAATATTTGAATGACTATCCCTTTCACAGAGTTGTAAACCATAGCTCCATATCGACTTTGCAATCATTTTATAGAGTAAAATTTTGTTCTTAATGGAGAGCTAAGATTTTCTGCCTAGAAGCCAGTACATTTCTTGAATCTTAAGGCGCAATCTTTCTTTTTCATAAAATACGCTTTCTCCGTCAAACGCCTGTCAAGGTGGAGACCTAAATATTTTAGGCTATTTACTATCTAATTATGTTTTACCTATTTTAATCTATCATGAATTGACAAATTAAGTGGGATTGATTAATTTTAGTATTTTATTGAGAATCAAATTGTGGTGTTTAGGGTGTATTACTCTAAACACCGGTTTGGGATCAGAGAAAGGATTGCGTTCGATTAGAATTCAGCAGCGTTTATTATTGTACACAGCGTAGTCGAGCTATACTAATTCTAATGATGAATCGAACGTTGTTGTCAGCACGTAGTAATCGGTGTACTACATGCTATGCGATGTCACCTGATATTCCGGTGTCGTGTATCTTGCTTAAGACGGTGGCCCGGAATGAATTTCACCGTATTGATGGCGAACTGGACTGTGGGTTGAACTGACGAATTCGTGAACCGAACTGAACTGATGAGACGAACTGTTGAACCGTACTGCTTTGCGAACTGTCTTGTGTTGTTGTACCTACTTCGTTTTATACATGCGAAGTAGGTTAGTGTGCTTAATAAGCAAGGCAAAACTGAGTTTGCATTTGCTTACTTGCAATTGTTTGTTATTGTTTCCGCGTTTACTACATACGTAATACGCGGATGTAGAATTGGTTAGAATGGGGTTGCGATGTCAACCCCACAAAATCAATTTTGGGATAGCCTTGATAAAGCCCACACAGTGATAGAAGAAACGTAGGCAATTTCAACCTACTGAGTTGTTTTTGTACATTAAGAAGTTAAGTATTTACAAATTTTTAGTAGGAAAACTTACCTGTATTCATCTTGACAATTTATGCTTTCTTCTTTCGGTTACCAGAAGCCATTTGTTGAACCGTAGTTATAAGGAGGTGTTCCTGCTTAAGAAAGAAGATCAGCAGTACCGTCCGCAAATGTGGCTACCATAGGGGATTCAGAAGTAAGGAGTTCAGCTGTATATATTGAGAATAATAATGTACGATTATCTTTGTATTTGACGAAAAAGTACCTGTCTGTCAAATGAGATTAAAAATTTAATAAAAATCCGGGGGTAGCGTTTTTTTTTTTTGAAGAATGGGCTCGGATGGCACACTGTATCAAAGGCCTGTGCGACATTGATAAATATGGCCGAGCAATAGTGTTTGTAGTTGAAGTGTACACGGTGTACCTGTTCAATGGTGTCGTGATTTTTCCGGAACCGATCTGATGATTAGGTATGAGATTGTGTTCTATGATGAAAGGTAGTAGTTTTCTTAAGAGCAATTTTCAGTAAGTAGTTTACCAGGTTTGGGTATCAGTAGAATTTCAGCAACGTTCCATTACTCTGGAAATCGATCAGCATCACATTGAATATATGTAAATGATAAGTACAAACCCTTTAATAAGTAATTTTCTCAAAACTATTGCTGTAATAAGGTCGAAATCGGGATTAAGTTTAGACATTGACGTAGTCTGAACTTACATACATTTGAGCTTTGATATTGGTGGGCATGGTGCTTCTTGTTCAATTTCGTGTTCTTCATCCGGTGGGATTTGAGAATCTTGTGGTGTGAAAACTGTTTTCAAATGGTTGGCAAATCCAAGAGTTTTTTCCTCGTTACTTCTCGCCTAAGTATTAGTTGGAAGACGCAATTGCGATTTATGTATCTGCGTCTATTTCAACTTTTGTGGCTTCCAGAGTGAATAGTCTGAGACTTCTGTTGTAGGTAGTTTTGCATCGACTTAATTTTATTTCTGAAAGTAGTTGTTTAATTCAACGGACTAATTTATGGAAGCAATTGTCTGACTCAGCGTTCCATGCAGCTTACTGGATGGTTTGATTAAAATGTTCTACTGTAGTTAACAAATCTTCTTTGATTTTAAGGGTACGTCAAGCGGTATCGTTTCATCTACTATGTGTCTAAAAAGGGTCCAGTCTGTATATTTGTTGTAGAGGCCGGGTGCCTTTTGAATTGAGAATTGTATATGTGCCTATGGCTAATGTAATTGAGGTCGAGGCAAGATACAAGGTAAATAATTTGGATTTACTCCTTTTACGATGCAAACATTGAGTAAGCCGGGAATGTGTGCACGGTTCGTTGGCCGATGTGTAGGTTCACCTGTGGAGATATAATGCTGGCCATTTTTTTGTAAGAGTTTTAAGTAGTTCCTTCCCATTTGTTGTGCTAGTCAGTGATCCCCACTGGATATGTTTAATATTGTAATATCTATCAAAGAGGAACCTATTACTTAACGTTTCGAAATAATGTTTATATTGCTAGAGCTTTTTGTTATGACGTGGTGCTTTCCAATGTTCTAGAGTCACAGTGGTTCCTTGTAGGTGTGCTGGATTGTATGTAGGTAGTTCATGATGTTTAATAGAGTTTCTGAAAATAATGGCAGGACACTTCGAGCAGGAGCCGTGTCATCTAAATATTGTGTGGCATATATTGTATGGAAATTCTGTGATTAACAGAACATCTATGTAATGATTTGATATGAATGAGATAATCTCGTCTCTGTGGTATGTTAGGCAAGTAGTGGACATTAATTTAAGTTGTTTATGTAGCTCGCTCACTTCTTTGGTAGATAAGGATTAACGTCGTTGTCCTACGTTATATTGGGGTTGTTGATGGTTAGCTGGTATTTGGTTGAACTTTGTAGGAAACCAATGATGTGGAGTAAATTGTCTGCTCGTAATGGTAATGATTTTTTATTGCAGTTTTTTATAAGCCAAACATTCTTTGTACTTTGCTGGATAGTCACCGCTATAATTCACATATTTGACATCAGGACTTTTTTGCTTACGTTGACGTTGGTGAGTGAGGTGTAATTCGGTACATTTAACGCACCGTGCAATAATCTTTGGTATTACTACCGTTAGGTAGTTCAAACTTAACAATAGAATGACTCTCTTAGTTCACTTGTGTTGAATGTCTTTGTTATTTTCGGCTGTTTTTGTCTCCACAGTAAGGAGAGCGATAAAAGACTACTCTAAAATTTTGTTCCTGTTTTGGCTGATAGGTGTGAAGTATTTGGTTTTAACTTTTTCCTTATTTAATATTTTTTTAGAGTGTAGTACTCAGATTTTGCTATTGATTCGGGTAACTTCAAAAGCGTTTCGATTACTCCAACGCCCGATAGAAATATTGGGGATGGTTTAGCATTTTTGGTTTCTGGGCTTACGTCATGTTCTGGGCTTGAATTGATTATCAGCAAGTAGTACAGAAAAATTAGGGTTTGAATTGGAAAAAAATCCCGGCAGCAATTTTATGTTTGATATTGTTAGGGAACCTTACAAGCAGCCCGGAGCCAGTTTTTCATCACCACCACCATCGAGCATTTTGAGAACGGGGGTTGTTTTCGCAAATTGATCTAGCGGCTAAACGGTTAACAGCACAAAAAAAAGCCCCAATAAAAAATTGTAAAGGATTTCTAGATCTATCTTTTATTCCAATGTCAATTTATGATAGAAAGTGATATTGACCTCTATATAGGGGGTTGAAATTTATGAAAACTGTAAATTTCGCTTTTTAGGGGTCACTTTATCGGAAAATTGCAGGGTCTCCTAACAAAATCAAACATAAAATTGCTGCCAGGATTTTTTCCGAAATCGGCCTCGTTTTTGCATAATTTTCCGGTACTAAAGGGGTTGGAAGCACTGATGAAAGCAACTCATGAGACAGCTGATTGTTTTATTGGTGTAGATTAATCTAATACATAATTACAGGGTGTTTACAAACTAGACTCTACGATTTTAACTAATATTTAATTATATTGGATTTATTTTATATTAACCTTAATTTAAATGTGTGTGTGTGTTAATAATTTAAAAAAAATTTTAATAATTGATCTAGAGTCTGAAGATGACGTTTTTTGATATTACAACGTCGAAACTAGTCTAGTCACGTTTTTCTAAAATTAAAAATACACATTAGTATTGGCATATGACAAGTACTTTTCTCTCTTTCTCTTTTTTTAATTTATCAATTCTAATACTTTGAGATATGGATCCCCACTTCGTTTATAAAATATATTTGATTTATATTAAGTATCCCAATTAAAATCATAAAGCAACCCCGGAAGTAGGTATGTCAAAATATTTACTTTCTGCAGCATTATTTACAAAATATGTCTAGAAATTATCAGATTCGTTTTTGATATACCTACATGTATATGTACATCCATATATGTTATAATTTTTTAGGTTATACTAATTATTCCGCTTTGTCAACATTCCTTTCTCTTCCGGATGTACATTTATTGTGCGATGGATTCATAAATATTATTTTCCTTTGCTAATAATACATATGGAGCTTTATTCAACTGGTAAACGTTTTAAAAATATTTCTCGTTGGCTATTAGACCACTTTCACAATAATCACCATAATGTGCCAATTTTAAAATATAAAAGAAACTTTCGTTGCAGTTTGCACGATCTATCAAAAGTAACAGGTTTTCGATGAATTTAATTTAGGTCAAATTAATTCTAAGTATAAATATAATTTGGTATTTTTATGTGAACCACGTCATCACATTATAAAATATACAATAAATACGCTAAATAATAAATGATGCTCGAAGTTACTTATCGATTCAGTGATACATTTTACAATGCCTAGGGTTTTATTCATTAAAGTGTCACATCTATTGAATCAAACATGTATTAAGTAAATATTTAAACAATAATTTTGCGTACCGTAGTGTCGACTCGTGTTAACGATCACGTACGTAAATCCATTCGTTACTTTTTATGTAAAAGCAGTTACATAAGTCGATCCTTCGATAATTATATACAACTAATTGTTAGCAAAAATAAAAATTTCGAATTGACTGCTGTAAATTCGCAAGAGATTGTACAATAGCAAACAAACACCGAAAATTCTCTTACTCCTGAAGAGTCCCCAAAAGGACGAAACAGCAGGCGATTCGAGATTTTTATTTTTGCCAACACTTAGTTATAATTATCACGTTATATAACTGCTTTTACATATCTGTCGACAAAGTTGCTTAAATATTTATATACAGAGAATTAAATTTAATCTTTAACGTAAGAATGGGACTGTTTATTCGATACCAATTACCTTTAGATGTCTTGATAAAGACCGAACTTCGTCGGTCGAAACGTCGACCCTTTTAATAAGGGACAAGGTGTTTTCACTCTAACATCCCCGTGTCAACTCCTATGAAAGAAGGCCCACTCTTGTTTGGGAAAAACTCTAATTAAAAAATAAGAAAGAATGACAGTTTACTAACACAAACACACTAAATTTTACTGGTTTATTAGCACACGTGAAAGGTTGATTCTTATATCGGTTTCAGCTTTAAAAAAACGATGGATGGTCATGATTGTCTGGCATAAATCACTCTATGTACAACTTGACAATTCTGAACTTTTTGGGGTTAAGAATTTTGAAAGTAACGACAATACAACGTTGCCAGATGTTATAATATTTAATGAAGCTTATAATAAAGCAAGTAAAACAATCAAACCATAGAAAGAAACTGGAACTATCAAATATTTTCCCAAAATTTTTCTAGAGGGTTTACTAAGAATGGAATCGTTCTTCACAATTTTCCTCCTCGTCGTCATCGTTGTCTGTGGAAACGAACCAGAGACCGTTGCACATATTGTGGAGAATTGTCAATTAACAAAGTTTAACGGAGGGTTTGTAAACATTCATAATTTAACGAACGAAGCTGTATTATGGCTTTCTAATTTGAAGGACATCTGACATCTGAAGTTAAGTTTTGTATTCTCTATCCTGATTATATGTGTTTCAATTATTTTGTTTGCTATTTCTTTAACCTACTATTTTTTTTTTTCGTCATTGTCGTGACTGGCGTTTGGGCCGGTCCATTATATGTCGTCATACAATGGCTGTTCTGTTATATTTTATGTACTTATTTACCTTCTATACTATTTACACACTTAATTAATATTATTACACATTAATACTAAGGTAGGTAAGGCATGTTTAGGTTTTAGTGGTTTACCTAAACCTTGAAGCAAAGCTTTGCCATGACGAACCAATCCACAATTGCACACGGTTTCGTCACGACACTATATAGGTTTATAAATGTGCCCTATTTCTTGTGTCAATTCTACTTTAACAAGCTCCTCAGTGTCTACAACATTTTTTTCCGAATACTGCAATAAGGACGTCACACACAAAACCTTGCTTTGCTTTTGAGATGAAGATTGAGGTTTGTTGTAATAGTCCTTCGTTACATGCCATGCCAGTTTAATTGGGTTGAACTGGCAGTGATATGGTGGCAAACGAAGAACTTGATTCCTTGTTCTCTTAAAAGTTCTTCAATCACATAAATTTTGTCGCAGTTTTATTTGTTACCAGAGTTTGTTTCACAAGTCATGGTCATAATCTCTGCCGTTGTTTTTTGAACCTAAAAATAAATCACACCCATATATCCATTTAAGTTCACAACCAACATGTAAATCGTTTCTCTCGTTTTACATTTTAAATCAGTATTGTGTACCTATCGACGAATTTGAGATCCATTTGGATATATCCAAGTTTCATCTAAATTCACGAACACCAGAATTTTTAAGTTAAGTTTTAAAAATATAGGTGAACATTTGTTTACAAAGAATTTTTGTAAATTGAAATAAATTTAAACATACAGGGTGTCCCACCGGGAACGCCATCGATAGATTATAGAAAACTGTACATGGGAAAATTTGAAAATTTGGTAGTATACTAACATCGACGGGGGCAGTTCCGCTAAAATATTTTCAAGATGGTGACACTTCCGGTTATACCGGAAGTATGTGTCAACTTGCTTATTTTAAATGGAACACCCTATATATTATTCAATTTTTGAATTTTGCCCAAAATTCTAGACACATTTTGTGTATAATGTCCTATACCTAAGTCTAACTGTTTTGGACTTATTTTAAATTTTATGTCAAAAATGACGTTTTCAGGCCTAAACAAAATTATAAAATTTTCCTATACTAATGCTTTTATTATTTAATTGAAATAGGTTTCCTTGTAGCAGGGGACCTATTTTAGTGGGTTATGTCGATATTTTGATAATAAATTAATACAGGGCGATCAAAAAAAGGATTAAAATTAAATTCAAAAACACGTCAAAAGTCATTTTTTTAAATGCAAGCACCATGTTTTTATAGCTTTATTTTATTTAGCATCAAAAATAAGGTTGACTTTGTACAAGGTTGTCTATTCAAAAAATTCATGGTTTTCGAAATATTGGCAATTTAACTTTTTTTTGTTGCACAAATGCTATTGTATTTCTTTTAATATGAATGGTTATTCCTAGTTGGCCATGATGGCGTTAGAAAACAATCATCTGTCAAGGATATGTCAAACTGTTAAAAATTTTCAATAATCATGCCGGGACGCTTAAATTACGCAAACGAAGATTACTTAAATTTATTTATTATTTATGAACAATGTGATAAAGTTATAACATGTGTTACAGTTAACTGTACCGACTGTGAGTGTTAAAGTGTATCGTTACCAAAGCGATAACTTTAAATGCTTGAAACACACGTGTGTTGATAAAGCCAGGTGTTCTTTCGTTGCGTGTGTACTACTGTACAAGTAATTACTTGGCTTTATCGACACACGTGTGTTCAAGCATTTAAAGTTATCGCTTTGATAGCGATATGCACTTTAACACTCACAGTCGGTATGGTTAACTGTTGGCATTTCTTAGTATGATACATACAGTTTGACATATCCTTGATTGACAGATGATTGTTTTCTAACGCCATCATGGCCAACTGGGAATAACCATTCATATTAAAAGAAATCAATAACATTTGTGCAACAAAAAAAAAGTTAAATTGCCAATATTTCGAAAATCATGAATTTTTTGAATAGACAACCTTGTACAAAGTCAACCTTATTTTGATGCTAAATAAGATAAAATTATAAAAAACATGGTGCTTGCATTTAAAAAAAATTACTTTTGACGTGTTTTTTGAATTTAATTTTAATTTTTTTTTGATCGCCCTGTATTAATTTATTATCAAAATATCGACATAGCCCACTAAAATAGGTCCCCTGCTACAAGAAAACCTATTCCAATTAAATAATAAAGGCGTTAGTATAGGAAAATTTTATAATTTTGTTTAGGCCTGAAAACGTTATTTTTGACAAAATTTAAAATAAGTCCAGAACAGTTAGACTTAGGTATAGGACATTATACACAAAATGTGTCTAGAATTTTGTGCAAAATCCAAAAAATAGAGTAATATATAGGATGTTCCATTTAAAATAAGCAACTTGACACCTACTTCGGGTATAACCGGAAGTGTCACCATCTTGAAAATATTTTAACGGAACTGCCCCCGTCGATGTTAGTATACTACCAAATTTTCAAATTTTTCCCATGTACAGTTTTTCTATAATCTATCGATGGCGTTCCCGGTGGGACACCCTGTATATAAAGTTGTTTTACTGCCTTAATCTAATAAATTTTTGCTGATTCCAAAGAGTATCTAGAGTAAAAGTTCGTTCTTTTTGATGAGTTGACGATTAATTTCGGTGACAGTACAATTTATGATTTCAACTCAAAAAAGATCAATTTTGATAAACGATGTTATTATTAATACAATTTTTATAAAGTAAGATTAATCTTTTTCAAAATGTTAAATTCACTTTACAAAATTGTATTTTAATGATCATAAAATTAATAAAAAAATACTGCAATCGGAATCGAACTCTAGTTAGAAAGCACACATGATTACTAGGCAACAAATTAACCAATTTGTTCACAAAAGCTGCTTAATAAATAAAAATCCTTTCGGTTAATAAATTAATTTTCACAAAAAATAACTTATTTTACTGATTTTTAGTAAAAAAAATACGCTCTTAATATTCATTATTATTACATCAATATGTTTTATTTTGTCTATTCAACATAATATATTGTTATATTGTGTTCGATTGTGCCAGAAAAAAGATATAGGTTCATTTTTTATTTAACATAGTAATTGTCAACTTTTCCGTGGGACATATGGTATAACAAAATTATCAAAGCAAAGATTAATGCGGTTGTATTTTTGCTAGATTTGCATTCATTTAAATCAAAAACAGTGCAGTTACCTATGAAGATAACGTTTAGTGTAAATAATAATTTATTAATTAAATATACATACTTATGAGATTGCATTACACTACAAACATGAAATGTCTATACACTCTTCAGTTCAGTGCATTTTATGAATATTGTTTTTATACTTTTTCATGTGATAAACAAATGTAAGGAATGTTTTTATTTTTTTTTTTCAAAAACTTGCATGCCTAGGCAATACTGCGTTTTTGGATTTCTACATTTTTACTATTTGTTGCAAGCTTAAAATACGATTGTTGAACAGACTCCTTTATAGTTTCTTTAAAATAATTAAACTTACTTTGTATTTAAATTTTCAACCTTCACTTAAAGATAAGATATCATTAGACAATTGAACCAGAAATAAATTATATACATAATTACTGTTGATATGTAAAAAGTTACTTTGTATAAAGAGTATGTTGCAGTTTTTGAATTGCATACCCTTGATCAGCTTCGATAGATAAAATTCCAATATAATACTTGTGTACGATTTTAATAAATTTGGATTATAAAAGACGACTATCTATGTTTATAATCACCCCAAAATTCGAAATCCCTAGCGTAATGGAAATCCTCAAAACTTGTAACGCCTTACGTGGGAAACGTTATATAATTCAATTGAAATTGAAAAGTTGAAAGCGAAGGTGTACCAAATTAAATGATCTTTTTTTACCAATAGTGCCCTTCGTGTCGTTTAAGTTGTCGAAAATAAGACCAACGGTTCTTCAAATATCGGTATTTTTATACTCTCGACAGAGAGCTTTTTAAAATTATTTTACCCCACTACCTATGTTGTGCCAGAAATTGCAAAAATGGGATGATAAAATACTTTATTTTAAATCTGTCGCATTTCCATCTATTCTGACATAGAATAGACACTAAAAAAAATATCTCTAAACAGTAAATACCTCCTTTAAAAATAGTATATCTTCATCCTTCAAACAAAATACCTACTTTATTAAAGTTTCTTAAAAATATACAAAAAATCATTTTATCTAACTCAGATGTAAATAACAAAAAATTCATTTGGAAAACCGGAATTTACAGATATACAGGGTGGTGCTTTTGAAAACGAGTCATAGGTTAAAGGTTTTGGTATCAAAATGAAGCTAAAATTAGTCCGTATAGCTGTTGCTATTAGGAGTCAGCTGAATTTCACGTTGTTTTCAAAAATTTGTCAATAAAAATAAAAGTAAGTTTTGATAATAAAAGAAAAATAGTATTGGGTTGGCTAAACAATCAACATTCCTACGTTTTGACAATAAGGCTGAATTTTAGCTGCGTTTTGATATCAAAACAATTTTTGTCACTTGAAAGGGCGAGCAGGAATTTGAAAAAAACCAGGTCACAATGCTAAACTAATGCTATGACCCGTTTTCAAAAGCACCACTTTGTATACAAATGTAACTAACTTAAATCTTGAGATATTCTTCTCTTGGACCAACCAGCATCAGCTACAGCAGCTGTTTGAGGTCGAATAATCAACGAAGAATCCGCCTATATTTTGTCTTCTGGACATTTTTAAATTTATATTAAAAAATGGTACAGAAAGCAGTAAACACTAACATAACACAGTAATAGTTTAATTATTCTTCCTTGTTTTCTATATTCAAGGTTTCTCCACGACTTTAGCCCTCTTTGTTCATCAATATCAAATAATGTTTATTGTCTATTAATTGATACTATTTTCTTTTGGGTATTAGGCATAGGGGAAGTACGGCCAAAATGACATATACTGACAAAACGACACGTTGGCGATATTCAAAAATTAGCGCGGTTTGAACTGTCAAAAATAAGCCAATTAAGAAGCGCCTATACCGGAAATATCCCATTGGATTTCTGAGAGTCGTTTGAAATACACAACGGACACCATGTTGACATTTATGTTTCGTAAAATTTGTTAGTGGTCGTTGGTTTTGTGTTTTTCGATAAGTTTTATTTTGTTATTTAACTGTTTGATAGTTTTATATTTTCAAGCATTTTGTGTTCGCGGTGATCGTGTGGAATTTACAACATTATTTTCATTTGGGTATTTTTCAATTAGGCATAAGGGAAGTACGGCCAAAATGACATATACCGACAAAACGACACGTTGGCGATATTCAAAAATTAGCGCGGTTTGAACTGTCAAAAATAAGCCAATTAAGAAGCGCCTATACCGGAAATATCCCATTGGATTTCTGAGAGACGTTTTAAATACACAACGGACGCTATGTTGACATTTATGTTTCGAGAAATTTGTTAGTGGTCGTTGGTTTTGTGTTTTTCGATAAGTTTTATTTTGTTATTTAACTGTTTGATAGTTTTATATTTTCAAGCATTTTGTGTTCGAGGTGATCGTGTGGAATTTACAACATTATTGTCACAAAATGTACAAAACCACTATGGATAAAACAAAATATGGAGAAAAACACCTTCAAAATGCCACAAGCTAGACTAAGGCTTCAGCTAACCTTTTCTCTTGAAGTCGAGAGATAATTGGTTGAGCACATCAAGCTATTTGAAACTCGCATGTTTGGATTAACGCGTACAATGGTCCAAGAACTCGCTTTGCGCACAGTTTTAATAAAGATACGGGTAAAGTTGACCAGGAGTGGCTAGATGAATTTTTAAGGCGCCATAAAGACATATCTTTACGTAAACCTAAGCCTACCTCCGCAAGTCTGCAGTCAGAGCTCAAGCTTTTAATAGACCCCAAGTAAAAAAGTTTTTTGATAACTGTCAAGAATACATAGACAAATACAAATTTAACGCAAACCGGATCTACAATGTGGACGAATCGGGCATGTCTACTGTCCAAAGACCTCAAAAAGTCCTGGATCGTGCGTACCTCCTTTCATGATTTTCCCGAGGAAAAATATGAAAAACAAGCTCATGGATGAAACCAACTGGTACGGTTGGAGTAGCTCAAGAAAACGGGTGAATGACCACTGAAATATTCGTGAAGTGACCCCAGCATTTTCAAAGCTTTGTAAAAGCTAGTCATTCGGAGCTTAGAACTTTGCGAAGGAGAAAGAAATTGAAATTGTTTGTCTTCCCCCTCACTGCACCCATCGTATGTTTTTATGGACCGCTGAAGACATATTTTAACCAAGAGATTTCTGTCTGGTTAAGAAATCATCCAGGAAGAGTGGTGACAGCTCTTCAGATCGGATATTTGTTTAATCAAGCTTATGGAAAAACTGCTTCAGTTGAAAATGCATGCAATGGCTTCAAAAGCACTGGACTGTGGCCAATTAATCCAGACATATTTCCAGATCACTTTTTTGAACCAGGTGAATCAACAAATGTGCCAATAGCTTCCACAGTTGATAACAGAGACCTAATCCAGGATCAGAACCTTCTTCCATCGTTGCTAATAGAACCGGAGACTGGCGAAATTTTGGCACAGAAACAGAATAAGGTCCCTGAATCTTCATTAAAGCCATCTACTAGTTTTTGTAAACCATCTAGTTCATCGGATTCTTCAGTTGCAATAGCAGTCACTAATGATATTCATAAGACACTGATTGGCCACTCAGACATTTCTCAACCATCTACAATTTCTTTCCATCGACAAGTTTTTTAGCAGTTTCAGTTAATGTCATTTCTCCACTTCCCATTGGTAAATTTGTAAGTGGACAGGGTAAACGAAAGCCAAAGAAATGAACGACAACATTCCTACTTACGTCATCACCAAATATGGCAGAATTAAAACTCAAACGAAAGACTGAAGCTGAAAAATCAACTCGAAAAACAAGACAGGCAGTTACTAAATTTCTTTATATTAATGATGACTCAGATGAAGATTGGCTTCATCAAGAAGACGAAAAAGAGGATTGTGTCTGTATTTTCTGCAACGATCTCTACTCACGTTCAAAACCTGGTGAGGGGTGGTTGAGGTGCATGCGGTGCAGTCGTTGGGTTCACGTGGCCTGTGCTGATTTGCCAAAGCGTACCAAAACATTTGTTTGCGCATTGTGCAATTAAATTTTGTTATTACTTATTTTATTCATGTTGATGACTATGTATGTCATTTAGTCCATACGGCTTGTGTTGTTTTGTCCATACGGTATGGACCCTATTCCCACTCCATACTATCATAAAATGTTCTATACTGAAATTTTCTCATATTCGATTATTCGATTTTCCATAATAATTAATTAAATGGTAATTGAATAAGACAGTACTAAAGAACTAATTATTCGATGTTATGAAGGTAACATTGAAGTAAACAGTTCAAATAAGTTTCATAGACCCCAACTGTACATGGTATGGCTACCTCAAAGTAAATTCTCTGTAAGAAATTAATTTTAATTATCAGAATGCCATCAATCATTTATACTAAAAATAATATACCTCGATCATTTCGTAAACGGGATTCACATGCTATTATTCATCTGCTCTTTAGTTTGTTAGTTAGTTTTGAATTCCAATATGATCAATGTGTTTACAGAAAAGATGATTAAATACCATTAAAACTAAATTATGTATTATGTGTTCAAAAAACATTAAAATTTAAAGACATCTGTTACAGTTGGTTCTTTAACCTTTTCGAATAGTTGATTTTGGATAAATTTGTACTTGGATGTTTTCAAAAAAGAGAAGGTCAATTTAATTTGTTTAAAAACAATATCAATAAAATAGTTTCATTATTCCAGCTAGAATTGATTTGTTTATCTTTTGCAATTTAAGTATTATACTAAAATGTGAATGAGGTTTCAATCTTAGAACATCTTCATATGTAGCTGCCACTTAACTATCATACTTGCGCACTTCTTTTGACCCTACGCGTATTATACACTTGACCTTAACTAAGTAGAGGTTTCAAATGAGGCCAACTGTGAGCTACAACATATTTTTGTTTTCGATTAGTTTAAAAAAAAATTAAATTCGATTTTATCAGAGGATTCGAGCATGAAAACACAGTAATTAATGCTTTCTGCCGTTTACATTGTAATTATTCATTGTTGAATAACGAGTGAGTAACAAATTTTTAAAAGTATAATTATATTTCGAGGTTGAATGTAATATTATGTATAATGAAAGTCTTTAAAATTGTTAATGTTTAGTTTAGATAAACGTAATTGCATGTTACGCAGACTACATTGTTCTACTCCTTTTCATTTGGGTAATAGTTTTGAAATTATGTCACGTGAGCCTATCGTACATTTGTAGACCGTTAATGAATGTGTGCGTTGGTTTATGCTTATTAGTCTTTTTATGTTAGTAATAAATTACTAATAGGATACAATAGAATAGGATATAATTTTCAAAATTAAGACTGTACAGAACGTCATTCACATAAGGTTACATATTAGACGTATATTTGGAGGGTTAATTAAGGTTTGTTACAATTTTGGATAAAGGACACCGCCTAAAAGTGGTTGGGGGCAAGTTAACTTTGTCTTCTTCGTTCAACTCTCATTCGTCAAGTTTTGGACGTATCTTTCTCCATCCGTCAATGTACTGTTATGAATGTTATCACTTTGTTTTTCTTTCCGCGATTCACAACCGCAGCCATATCGTATTACACCATTAAGTGATTATTTTTTTAAACACGTACAGTTTTTATAACTCTGATAAGTACACACAATATTACACGTTATAATTTATATCAATTCGCATTCCATGAAACTCGACAACTACATGACTACGCTTTTATAGTTGTAGAATAACATTCTAGAAGATAGTCGAATATTCAGGACAAAGAAAGCTCTAGAACGCCGCGAATCATTCTATTACTCCTAGTGGAAATACATTATCTGCCCCTGAATGTAGAACGTCCTATAGATACAAGCACTGGATTCTCTATACGTGTTAGTGTTTTCTTCAGTCACCGATAGATGGCGTTATGCGTTGGCTTTGCAGCTTCGTCATTAATTGAATATCGCGATTATAGTGTCGTGATGGATATCGATTCAGAATCGATTATATTTCATCAAAGATGGCTGCGCGCTGTAATACCGGAAATAATGTTACCACACGACGGAACAACGCAATCATTTAAAAATAGTTTTTAATATTTCATTTGTATAAATATTACTAGGATATACTATTCAGGTTGTTTGAATTAATCTTTAATTTTAAATTGAATGTAGGTGTGAAAATATTATATTAATGTAACACGTATCGCCACCTATCGGCAACTTCGGGAAGTTCATATGCAAATATAGAATCATCTGTGCCTTATACATTCCGGGGGAGATGATGTATTTCTGCTTCTAACTATAAATTTAATTTTAGTTTACTCGATGTATGCACATTATTTCATTGTATCTAAAGAATGTGATAATTCCCAAACGCTTTATTACGGTTGCGCGAGTACGTATTAATTTGCAACGCAAAGCATTCATTCCGAAGAATGTTCATCAGGTGTTCTGCTTCTACATGCATCAAATTAATGTTTGTACCTAAGACCCAAAAAGTATTTTTGGTAAGCATATTTATATTCCTATTCCTTAACTAATAGTTGTTATTTCAATTTAGGGTCTTTTCCATCTTTTTCTTCTAGTTCCTTCATTTGTCTCTTACATTTTATTCCGTCAACATTACGGTATTGTTATCTCATGTACAACACAATTTCACAAACCACATTACACACTTAATTAATATTATTACATGCGAATACTAGGGTGGGTAAGGGTTGGCATGTTTAGGTTTTATTGGTTTTTCTAAACCTTGAAGTAAATGCTTTGCACATGGTTTCGTCACCACACTGTACAGGTTTAACTGATCTTCTGGGGCACCATACATAACACTTACA
The DNA here is from genome assembly GCA_030710515.1 of Abscondita cerata. Lineage (NCBI taxonomy): Eukaryota > Metazoa > Arthropoda > Insecta > Coleoptera > Lampyridae > Abscondita > Abscondita cerata. The sequence continues at coordinate 144,220 of JALBCR010000484.1, forward strand.
TCACAATACAATATTTAAAATGTACCATACGATTAAATAAATAAATCTCATTCAAGTTTTTGAGAACCAAATTGAGTAGTTTAAGGCTCAATTATCCATTTGGGTATATTACAGTATTCGCCGAATATAAAATGCATCGCTCTGGTGTTAAAATCGTCTTAATATGGTTTTTACAACTCAATAAAAAGTGTTTATAGTAGAGCATTATTTCCACTTATATACAGAAATGGACAAAATAATAACCCAAGTCTACGAAAAATACGAGGAAGAGTTTAACAAAGTCAGCCCAAGAGTTCTTCAGGTTTACGAATAATAATTAAGGGCGCGTTTTTGACCAGATCATACAATCTCCAAACAGAAGCCTTCTACAAACTGCGCATAAACTGAATATCAGTGAAAGATCCACATATGAAAAATTGTGTCTTGCTCACTTAGGAGATGGACGTACCGTCCTCATAAATATTATTGACATGATCGGGATACTCAAAACGAGGGCACTATCCTAGTTTTGTCTTACCGCAAACAGGGAAATCGTAAATTTCACTTCAAAATTAAACACTCAATTTTTAGAATGTAATCCACGTGAAGCCATTAAATAGAAATCAGGAAATCAACAAATTTCAGTTGCCTACTTAACAAAAATACACAACAATAATAAATAATCAATTGATCTACACGATTGATAGGTTTAAATCAATACGAATATAATGGGACCGCATTTCTTTTTGCCTTAATCCAAAGTTAAAGGATCAGAGTTCTTTATTACTCCGTTAAGAAAAGTTTTGTACAATAATCATTGACGCGAGCACGCGAAATATGATTACGGCATTGTATGAAAAATCAAATTCACCGATTGTTACGGCACTAAACACCACATTTTAAACGCAAACAAAAACAAAACCGTTTTAATTTATTTTTTCCCAATGCTACTACGAGCGCAAAATTAAATCATAAATAACTAATTAAAAACGCTCTAGAAAACCCTACTTATGTTTACACTTAACAACACATAAGAACGTATAAACTAGTGCGTAGTATAATCAATTTGTTTACTTTATGAAATAATATATCAATTATTCACTTATTACAGTTTGTTCCAGTAAAAGAATAAATGTGTTTTTGCTTCTAAGCAGCACCTTCTATAGCTACAGTCAGGAGATCCCGTGAGAAGTTTTTAGTAAAAGATAGATGTAAGATACTTCGAAACAAATCGGGCGCCACCTACCCTATAGTGATTCGTCCTAATTACTTTTAGGACATAGAACAAACAAACTGTTTCTACAAAGAAATATATATGTATATATTTTATAGAACTTCACTTTACCACTTATGTCGACAAACACACCAATATTAACCAATTATAGCGAGTAGTAATAAATAGTAGATTGTTTTTACTAGAGTTAAATAATATAATCGTTGAGCTTAAAAGTTTGCTGGCGAGGCGTTAGCCGAGACAGCAAATTAAGCTGAAACAATTATATTTTTTAACTCCAAGTGAAATATATTATTTTTTCTTTAAGCGTTTATTGCTAGTTTTCATGTGTTATTTTCAAATTTTCGAGATTCTCGAGTGTTATAGTGACATTTTATTCTCGACGAATCAAGTTGGTACTTTACTGTTACATTCATAATATGACATAACGGAGGAACCAACCTCTAAATAGTGAAAACAAAGAACTGTTGCTTTTAATGTTTATACAATAAAAAGCGTTTTAGCGTCTGCCAGTAGTTCAATAATATGTCATTTTATTGTTGCTTGAAGAAAAAACAAATTATAGCGAACAAATTAAACATACAGTTTAGTAATATCACCCGTAAACTGACTAGTTATCTAAGAGCAGGTTATCGTAATATCGACACTAAACTGACACGTTTTCGTAATAAGAACAAGTACGCTTGGGTTTTAAAAAAATGAACACAAGCAAAAGAGAAATATTTAGACCGCATACGCCAATATGTGAGATTTACTAAGGCTTTGCGAGCGAGCACAAGACAATTGTCACAAAAGTGCGTCTTCAATGCTTATAGTAATTATAACACTCTGTCGAAAAGATGTGAAAATACAAACACGGAAATTTTGATTCAAAGCGTGTTAAAGAAAAAAATGCATATCTTATTATCTAAGTACTTATTCCTTGTTAAATAGTGTCGAAGTGTTTAAAGATGTCCACTAATGTAGTGCTGTTTGAAGGAAGGAATGTGTTGATTATTGGCCGAGTACGTGCTTGTCGCAGGTGTCGGAGATGAAGGTCGTTGGTTATCACGACTTCTTTGTGTAGATGTATAAGAGTGCAAAAACTTCATAGGCCGAACGAGAAGTAGCGGTTACCAGTAACAATCAACATGAAGGAACAGAAAATATTCATCCAGTATGTTCAGTAATTTTTCCACAGATTTTAATTAGAGATATCGGATCCGGGCGGTACTTCTACAAAGAAGGAGAAAATGACGTTTAAGAAGATAACACGGATATTAAATTACTCATGGTTTCCGAAGAATGTTGCGAAATTTGGATGTACGATATTTTAGGTTAGTTCCATACGGTTGCAATTCATTAACTTACAAGAAATTAAACAATGCAAAGGTGTTTCAACCAAAGAAAATACTTTTTCTACTTCTATTCTAGAATACTAACATTCTAGATTACTTTTCAATTACAGAATAGCTATATTCCAAAACATCGTGCGAGAATATTCTCGCACTTGTTAGGGAATGAGCACAGGTACGTCCATCTCGTGGCTGTTAACATAAGGTTGCGTTTGGGGACAATTATGACAAAAAATTTAAAGTTAACTCAGATACACCACACATTTACAGCCATGTTAACACATACAAAGTTTTCGAAGTTAGACAAGTAATGCCCCCCTTACACCAGATTGAACGTAGGTATCCAAATACTTATTTCTTCTTTCAATTTATTAAAATGTTAATGCATAAGTTAGATATGTATCGCAGACTTATTTTATTTACAGAAATACACTGACGTACACAGTTTTCTACAGATTTCAAATAAATTTATTCTTTTCTAATGAGCTAATGTGGTTTACAACTTGTTAATAAAGACTTCTGTCAATGAGTTGGTTGTTTTATTATTTTCGAGGTATCGATGAATTAAACCTTGAAAAGAATGTTATCGACTTTATCGAAAGCTTATTCTATCCTGCAAGTAAAGCAAGCATTTACTTTGCACATAATGATAAATTACGCATCTCCTCAAGTATTTGTTTAAATACACATACATTATTAAACACATAATGTATGAAACAATGTTTCAAATCTGCCAACGCATCTTGCAGGAATGCAATCAGATGCCACACACAAATTTCTTTATTTTTCTAGGGTACAATGCTTCCGGAGAAACCAATTCAATTATTTATCTCATCAATTATCTGCAATTACATTAAACTTGAATAAGCAGTAATTTTTTAATCATATACTTACCGAAAGTTGTAAGTTCGTACACAAGTAAATTTATTTAAAAACGTTCGTAATAAAATAATAACTAAAAAACTAAACCAACTAAACACTATCAGCTGTGTTATTGTTAATTGATAAATAGCAAATAAAAGGCATCGTTTTTTCCAACCTTAACCTAAATTCCAAAGTTAGTAACTCCCACCACAAATAAAAGGTACCAACTTAAAATAGAGAACAAAACTAACACTATTGTAAAGTCTTTAACATTTTTTTATTGATGCACACTTTCTCTGTCATAGAAAAAGTATAGTCTGCAACACGTTTGGAATGGCTATTCCGCACTCATCGAACCGTCACACTCGCCTTCGGCTCGTGTGACAAACATTTCACTCGTGCCGAATATGCCATATTCCAAACTTGTTACAGAATATAGTATACCTACATTCATATTTTTCGGAAACCAAAATTCAGAAAGGCAGATGTTTGACAAATAATTCCCGTTGAAACCAATCGGACGTCCTCGTTAGAGAAAACAAATGCGTGATATCGCGTTAATTGAATTGCCTAGCTTAGAACCTTTATAACCACTAATAAAATTCCCAAACATATGATTTTATGCCGTGGAAAGAAAATCTTTGAAGAAAAATTACCGTTAGACACTTGCTGATGGTATATATTATCTACTAATTATTACTAAAATTTTTCCTATAATTCGATTATATTTTTTATTATTTACGAACTCAGGTACAAGCTGAATGTAGCTTTTAACTATTAATAGGAAAGCATGAAGAAAAACCACACAAGTATTGTGTATGAATAATTAACTGTATCACAAGGATATTAGAAACACAGTATATCGATGATTGGATTTTAATAAAAATACCAAATGTTCATTTCCAATATGTCGATCACAATTTCATTAATTTTACTTTCTGGTTTGCGTGTTCAAAACAAAACAAAAATATTATCGCTTTCATATTCTATTACTTATTGAAATTCAAATTCAATTGGAATAATAGATATTCACACATTTTTTCATTAAAACAGACTATTGAGAGAATTGTTTTGTGTAGTGCAGGGCATTGAATAAACGTTTTAATTTGATATGTACACAACGTGTGAGGTAAAATTCCTATTGTATTACTTACATCTTGTTATATATTTAGAAAAAATGTCACTATTGGTACCAGTTTCTATAGTGCAATAAACAACTAATGTGTTCACCATTAACAATCATTTAATGTGTTGATAAATATAAAACTGGGTTGGGTTGGTCTTGGAATTTTCTTTCAACATTTGGTAATTTTTTAACAAGGTTAAAGATAAAGTTTAGGTTAGAATTCAAGGTATCTAAGAAAACATTTATTTCTGTCAATTTTTAGGTTAATTTATGTGGATTCCACGCCACTACGCGTTATTTTGCTGTGCTTTTGTATACACTGTAGAAATAATTAGATAAATTCAATTACAGACTTGCTCAATTTTTTATTTGAAGATTCGTGATGATTTCGCTATACAAGGTGTCTCGACGATAGCATTTTAGATGAATAATAATAACGAAAAAGCCGATTTAGCTGAAAACTTGTAACTTTATTCAAATAAACATGGTCTGCTTCTGAAAATATTTTCATGGCGGTGTCACTACAGGTTACATCGGAAGTGGATACCAACTTTGTTATTTTAAATACAATGCCCCAATTTATAATTTATATTATACTATAAAATCTGTATATCGAATTCAAATTGATATTCCTGAAAATGTTACGTTACTGTTACTGAAGTATGTCAAAGTGTATATCGGGGTTTTTAATTCTGAAGATAGCGTGAGGGTTACCCATTCAAACTCTGGCTGTAGTTAACGTTTCTTAACTCATGTTATGACTTGATTGAATGAATGGTAAGTTTTAAAAATGGAGTATTTTAATTTTAAAAAAAAATAAAATTTTTTTATAAGTCATTTATGAATGCTACCTAAATTTTACCTATTTTGAAACAGTGAAAAAACGGTTTCAAAGATGGCGATGTTTCAAACTAAAAATTTTCCACCTTTATCAGTCAAATTCGCTGCATTCATTCATTCTACGAGGCGTGTTTTTAAAGTAAGTACCGTTTTTGCAATAAAAAAAATAACAAATATTTTTTATCAAAATTTTTTTTATTTGAAAAACTATACTTTACTCTACTTTTCTACATAATTTCCACTAATATTAAGGGACTTATCGTATGGTGGGGCCAGCTTTTTGTATTCCATCGTCAAAGAAGGACGCCGCCTGCGTATGGACACAATTTCAAAAAGAACACTTCTTGAGACAGCACGAAACTGTTCAGACAAGGACGAAATCATGAATCGTCTATTCTCTTTCACTTTAGACTCCACTTTTTGAATCAAGTCATCGGTAATTACTGAAGGTCGCCCACTTCGTTCTTCATCATGAATGTTTGTGCGGCCATCTTTAAATGCCCTACGGTACTTACTTTAAAAACACTCCTCGTATATCGTTCGTTCTGTTCGTTGCTGTAGTGTAATTTAAAGAGAAATGTCCTATTGATATATAACTTTATTTTTAATTATTGTGACGTCTATCTATTTATTTATGGATCTTAAATGTAATTTTGTAATGTTGTGACTATTAACTTTTATTGAACAAAGGTGAGTGTTTTTTAAAAAGTTTTATATAATTTGATAAACATTTTCAATTTTTGCAAGTTTGTTCAATGTTGTTTGCTAGTTGGAAGTTGCATTACTTAGTAGTCTTAGAATAATTTAATTAAAATAATGGTCAATTGAACAATTGTGAAATTGTGAAGTGACGTATTTACATTTAATCTTTTGTACGTATATTTTAATCTATTTAGAGAAATACTCTTGTAATTTTCATTCAAATAAAACATTTTCAGCCTTGAAAAAGCTGCCGCTTGAGGAGTGAAACGTCGGCCAGTTCAACGCAAAAGTTTTGTATTTTAAACCACACCTCCAACCCCGAAGGGTCCCTAAAAAGGACAAGTTTTTAAATTAAATATTCCCAGTTTTTGCCCAGATTTTTCGATTTTATCAAACTCGATTATTTGTTATTGTTTGAAATTTTACGCATGGTTACGATAGTAAAGTACGGTACTAAATGTGGTTCTAAAAACTGACTATAGTTTTTATCCGTCAGACCGCGTAACTAAAAAGAATTTTTACATTTGATTACGAACGTTGGTACTTGAAAATTTGATTATTTATGAGGCTCGATATTAGTTTAGCATTTTAGTAATCTTGTTGTGTATCGGTATTGTTTAATCAACTGCAAATATTGATCTGTCGATAACACAGTAGTGTGTAGAATTGTGATATATAGATCGCGGGTATGATGGATAGACTATTGTGTTGTTTGGTATGTGATTTATTATTAATTAAATAATTTTTTTTATTTTGCGTTGAAACAAATCTATTAAAGTATTTAAACAGCTGAATTTGTTGTAATTTTTACAGTAAAAATTAATCGACGAGAATAACAATTTTCTTCACAGCCGCCTGAGATAACGCCCCATAAATTTCATATATTAAAAATTTTTATTTTGTTATTTCTCAAATAGTATAAAACGTCAAAAGTAAAAGCAAAACCCTTTCATGAACTCGTTTGTTTTTCAACTCATCTCTATGCGGCGAATGGACCAATTTCAAATTTTTTATTTCATCTAAATCAACCAATCGAAGTTAAATTTAATGAAGCATTCATAAACACATCTTATAAATAAGATGGGGAGATATGTAAAGGTTTCTAAACCGAAATTATAACAATGAAGCAAAATTATTTTTCGTCTGCAGACTGGTCGACCGTCCTTCTTAATAATTTAATATCCTAATTTAATGAAACTTGGTACATAGATGTTTTTTATAATACCTGAGATTTGATTAGATTTTGGTTATATTCTGAATAGCGAAAAGGGCACTTACTCTACAGTTACGCTGTTCTCGCGTGACTTTTATTTAACAATATCTTTAAAAATCATAACTACACAAAAAAGTTAGAGTGAAACGTTAATTATCTAGAACTATTTTAATTATTTTTTTGTAATTTAATTTTGAATTCCAATCATAAAATATGTTCGAGGGAGGGGGTTTTATTAATTTTCAAAGTTGGATTAGTGTTTGCGTACGATTTTCTTAACATCGAAATAGCTCAAATAATTTTACAGATAGTAAATTGTATTCAAATCTCATAAAAAACATGTCATATTCTATGTGTCACTATTTTCATTAAATAGAGCGAGCACGAGACGAAGAAGCGGATAAAAGGACCATCATCATCATCATCACTCAGCTATAGTAGTCCACTGCTGAACATAAGCCTCTCGTTTATTGCCTCTGCTCTATCTTGAGCCATTTGTATCCAATTACCACAGATTCTTTTGATGTCATCGGTCCATCGTGTGGGGGGCGCCCTCTACTACGATAAGCTTCGTACCTCGGACGCCACTCCAATAGTTTTTTAGACCATCTTCCGTCCGTTCCGTGGCCGCCCAGTTCCACTTTAAAATTGTTATTTTTTCGATTACATCTATAACACCTGTTCTTTGGCGAATAATCTCATTTGGTATTCGGTCTCTGAGGGAAATACCCAGAATAGCCCTCTCCATCGCCCGTTGGGTGACACGCAGTTTCTTTGCTGACTTTTTGTAAGCGTCAATGTTTCGGCTCCGTATGTCATCGCTGGTAATACGCACTGATTGTATACTTTTCGTTTTAGACTGATGGGAATATCCGACTTGAAAACATACTTTAATCTTCCAAAAGATGCCCACCCCAAGCCTACTCTCCGGAGAAGTTCGCACGTCTGGTTGTCTCGTCCTATTCGGATCTCATGACCCAAATATTTGTAGGTGGTGACCTGTTCAATAGATTTGCTTCCAATAGTTATGTTTTCACTGGGGACTAGGTTTGTCATGACTTGCGTCTTAGCAAAGTTAATTCTTAGGCCAACTTCCCTTGAAGCATTGTATAATTTTTCAAAAAAAAAGAAAGTTTAAACAAAAGTGTGATAAGGACGATATCGTCTGCAAATCTTAAGTTATTTAATCTTTCACCGTCTATATTTAGGCCCATTTCCCCAATCGATTTTCTTACAGGCATGTTCGAGCAGTGTGGTGAACAGCTTTAGAGAGAGGGTATCTCCTTGACGTACACCTTGTTCTATTCGGAATGTTCTTGTGTTTTTATGTAGTCTTACACACGCCGTTGCTTTCTCATATATACCCTTAATCAGTGCAATGTACCTGTAATCAATTCTGCAGTCTGTTAATGATTTGAGCATATGTTGTTGGCTGGTTGAGTCAAAAGCTTTTTCATAGTCTACGAAAACAAGGATGAGAGGTTTATTATATTCTGTTGATTTTTCTATAAGGGTCTTGATTGTATGTAAATGGTCATTCGTACCGTACCCTGCTCTAAATCCTGCCTGTTCTTTCGGCTGGTAAAAATCTAATTTTGGAGTTAGGCGTTTAGCAATGATCTTCATAAATAGTTTATACAAGTGGGATAGGACACTAATGGGTCTGTAATTTGCTAGATTACCAATGTTCCCCTTCTTGTGCATTATTACTATAGTGGCGTTGTTCCTCTTTGAAGGTGTTACTCCTTGATGTAGACATTCATTAAATAATTTACATAGGGCTTTAATAACTATGTGTCCACCTTCCTTTACTGCCTCTATAACAATTTCGTCTTCTCCTGGTGACTTATTATTCTTCATCTCAGACACCGCCTTTCTTACTTCACAGTAGGTTATGTCTGGTACATCTTCAGAGCCCTGGTTCAGTATTCTTGGGATAGGTACCTCTTCTTCATCTGGTTTTCTATAAAGTTCTTCATAGAAGTCTTCGACAATTTTTACAATTTCATCCTTGTTGGTAGTCACTTGCCCTGCCTTATTTTCTAGTTTGCAGATGTTGTTGTTTTCCCATTTATTTTTTTTTTTTTTTTTTTTTTTTTTTTTTTTTTTTTTTTTTTTTTTTTCTTCTTTTAAATTTCTACGTATAAAGTTGTCTTAGTTCCTCGTTGTTTGTGGTGTATTTGTTCTGTAGTTCTCTTCTTTTCGTTAGTAGCTGTTTTGTGCCTCTAGACAGTTTTTCTTCTTTTCTCTTCTCTTTGGTTCATATCTTTTACGTGTCTCTTGCAATGCTGTACATATTTTTTCATTTAAGTTCTCAACGTCGGTTCCCAGATTTTCAATACCTTCTAAGTCATTTTTTAGAGCCTCTCTGTATTCATCGGAGTTATCTATGGGATTCCATTCAGGTATATCTAAACAAGTGTAAGCTGTTTGAACTTTTTATGATTATAATTATAATTATTTCTCGGCACATGTTTATTGGTGTCGGTGCGACGCGTGGCATCGTAAAACATTCTCTTTTCTCATTAGTTGAATGGAAATGGGAAAGAGATACGTTTACTATAATTGTTTCACAAGATTGGTAAAGCGGAGGTTACACTTTAAAGAAAGTATTTTTTTGTTTTTTTACACTATTTCTAAATCAAATGAAACGTGATTTTAATTTAATTTTAGCAAATTTTTTTTAATAGTTTGAAAAGATAAACGAAATATTTTTGGTTTTTTTTATTCTTCATTATCAAGAAAGTTGGCTCTAAATTTCTCAGGAAAAATTCTTCGATAAATAGATCCATACATAAATCTTCTAACAAGAGCTTTCCATAATGTAACATCCGTCAATGAACCACACCACTCGCTTCACTAACAAAGCACTTTATCCTCTTGTTACATATTATACTATTATTATTTTTTGTTTTTAGGTTTTTAGCGGTAAGTTTTGTTTCGTATTCATCTTTTCGGCTTCAATCTCTTGCAATTGTGAAGTAGTCAGACGAGAGATCGGCTATTGTTTCCACACTAATTGCGTGCGTTGTGTTTTGAAAGAATATTATGTCTGATTGATTACTGTTTGGGTCGATGTGGGTATAGGACCTTTAATTTTGATGTTAAGGTCATTTGCGACAGTTTTCAATTTCTTTCCCCTTAAATTGGTCTTTGTTCTGTTCCATAGCAGGTTTTCTAGCTTTCAGGTCGTCGATTGCTATGGTAATACACTCGTTCTGGAATAATTGTTGTAGATCTTGTTTTAGTATTTCTTGTTCTAGTGGTTTATATATCGACTCATCCAAAAAAACTATCGTAACTCATATTTGATCTTTGGGAGCTAGGTATGTACACTAATGTTTATATATTATATAAATCCCAAAAGATCAAATATGAGTTACGATAGTTTTCGTTGGATGAGTCGATATTGCGTATATTATTCTGCTTTTGAATGGTGATTTGAATTCCAGTTACTTCGATAATATGTTTCAATTGGTGGTTTGGTAGTGCGTAGTGTGGGACGTGTCGTTTTATTATTGCCGATGTTTCCCCACCCTTTCTTCCGTTGGTTCTGTCGTTCCGTTGTATCGTACAATTTATAATTATCTTTTCCTCTGAAGGTTTTAGCTGTGTTTCTCCAATTAGTAATATGTCTGTTTCGAGTATCTCCATAAAGAATATTATTTCCTATTCTTCTTGATTTCGTTGGCATTCCAGTAAGCCACTTTTACAAATTGTGCTATGTTCTTGGTCTTCTCGAAGAAACTTAAAGATTTCTTCTTGTTAGCATTGGTCCCTAGAGGTCAAGCTGGAAATATCGTAAGAAATCAGATCGATTATATACTACTAAAATAAAACTACTTCGCAGTTATATATTTCCCGTACTATTATACGGAGCAGAATCGTGGACGTTAACAGAATGCACCAGTAGAAAGCTTGTGGTTATATCGACGGTTACTTAAGATACCCTGGACAGATCGGGTTACAAATGTCACAGTATTGGAAAGGCTTGACAAGGAATTGGAGATTTTGAAGATCCGTTAAAATCAGAAAGCTGGAGTACCTGGGTCACATAATGAAAACAGACAACATTACGAACTTCCACAATTGGTACAAAAGTTTTAGGAAGAAGAGAGCCTGGACGATGAAGAATATCGTGGCTGAAAAACCTAACAACTTGCTTCAACACTACAACTACAGGTCTATTCAGAGCAGCAGTCTCTAAAGTACAGATAGCCATGATGATCACCAATATCCGTTGACGGATGGCACTCTAAGAAGAAGAAGCATTGGTCCTGAGAAAGTCTGCTAGCAATTTTCCCTAGATTTTGTTCAATTCCTCTTTTTGGATTTTTTTGTTATGGTTGTTTGGTGGTGGAAGGTTGGCAGCCACCTGTTTTCTTTCTTCTCTTTTTTACCACGTTTCCTGTTGTATTTTTGGTTTCTTCTTTTTCCTTGTTTGGTAAGTTGTTAGGGTTTTTGTTGCACCTTATTACAGAAGACAGATGCTCTCCATCTCTCCCTTGGTTTATCGGTGTGCGTATTTAAACAGCTGACAGCGATGGTGTTGGATAATTTTGTTTAGTGTCACTCCTATAGCTAACCCGCACGCATTGGTTAGATTGCCCTTGTTTTCCCCGTTCATTTTGACAATTTTTGTGATTGGATACTCTTATTTTTAGGGTCCTCCTGTATTTCTTCTGCGAGATCGAAAGGATGCTTTTGTATTTACAGGACATAAAAGACTGTTAACTTCCATGATGTAAAGGTTTTTTACATCTTGCTGTTTTTCTTATAGAATAAGGGGTCACAATTTAATAACATTTGTTCTTTATTTAAGATGAATTTGTGTAGCTACCTCGTCAGTTAATGAATTAAATAGTAAACTGTAGGCAACGGTACCTATAAGCAACACATGTGTCAAATCAAACTGAACTGTTAAAAAAATAGTCATAATTGGGCTTAAGGTATCGTTCAAATTACGCGCTCCACGTATTTAGCTTATTATTGATTCTAATTTTTATTATAATCAATAATTATATTATTTAATATTAATATTTTAATACTTTAGCTTTCCCTCCAAATCTTTTTATTTAAATCGGATGCACCAAATGAAATCGATCAATTTACATCTTATAGACATAGGCAATAAGTACAATTTTTAATTAATATCGTATTAATTACAGTATCTTCGTTACTATGATGACGTTAATAATACGTTACGTAATGTGTTGATAAAAATAGACACTAATTACGTAACAATTTTTTTAAAATAAAGTGAGACTTCTAAATTTTTTATTATATTCTAACACAAACAATTTACCTGAAAAATGCTTAATTAATATAACTTTTAAGTATCACAGAATAATAAATTTTGCAGACCTTTCCACAGCCTCAATCGATGAAAATTGCTTTGTTGACGTCAAATCAAAATTATTGCTTTTAAGTGAAACACGCATTATTTTTCAAAAACGAATAATATAGTAAAGGCACATTATTTGTATCTACCGTGTGAGTTTAATTTTTTTTAAATAACCTTTCCGTCTCTTCGAGACATTTCGATGGCGTCCTCATAAGTTGGCAAATCCATATCGTAATTGCGCGGTTCGTGTATTTGATTTTCCAACTCGGCCTTATTTTTGTCGTCGTCTGGTATTATAACACTTTCGTAGGAGGGCGGCGGACCATGATGAGCTGGTCTTTGATGTTCTTCGTGAATCTCGAACATCTGAAAGCTTTTGTCTGAGTTTTAGTTGACTGTTATTGAAAATTACCTGAGGTCCTTCCACAGTGTATACCTCCATTGACAGGCCCGGATCGCGCCAATACTGGGGCAAGTGTGTATGTCGATTTTGTTGATTGCGATGGCAACAGTAACATATCAGAAACACCATAACAATAATTCCTCCCATCATTGTACTATCAAAAAATCAATACCTAGACACTTTTTCGAAAAACTTAAAAAAAACTTACCCTCCTAATACCACGTTGACCCCTTGATTTGGTGCAGGAGGTTTTGGAGTTGTATATCCATCTCTTTCGATGTACCCGCTGATATGAGCCGTACCGGAAATTAAGATGATGCGTTGCAAAGACATGGATCCTTTTTTTCTTTACATAAAGCCGTTTTTGATATCAACGTTGTAAATTTGAAAACATTATATGTTTCGTACTGCACGTTAGAACTACAATTACGCAGTGTTTCGTACAATGCCGGTAGTTTTCTCGAGATAATCAATAGTAACCTATATATTTTTTTTGTATTTCTCTCAAAATCGATTTTACCATAACACCACCGTTTAGTAAAATTTATTTATTGCGTCGGATGAATTGTGTTGTATATTTCGAAACCCAAAACCTCTATTTTTTTAATATTACGTCGTTTTAATTATTAAAAAGTTAATGTCGTTTACATGAGGCGGCATCGAATAAAAGCAAGAACGATGTTGAAAATGTTACGTACAATTATTTTCTTCTTGTTACAGAAATTTGTTATGAGAGCAGCCGGACTTAAGAAAATTTTATATTTTCTTTTGTTGATGTGCGGAGTTTTGATTTTTACCTGATGCGTTATCAATTTGCACCACTGACCAATTTGAATCTTCGACTGAATAATAAACAAGATGACCAAAATCACAATCACCCTGCTGCTCAGTAAGTATCACTTTAGATAGATATATTGTAGGTATTTTTTTTCTAAATGTATATTAATAGCATTATTACGTGATATATGTAGTGTTATTAAGCGCATATTCAGCGTTTACTAGCATTGGTTTTCAATTTTTTATTTGTATTGTGCGCGCACTCATACATTTTTCTATTGAATGTACATACCTACATACGGATAATGAAGTTTGCTATACTTTTCTTTTGCGTTTAGTATGTTTATCGTTTTTCTACATCATGCCCAATGTTCAATTCATAAACAAATTGTAAATTCTCATTGTTCTTTCAAATAATGTGAAACCCTTCTGAGTTTGATATTTATTTATACATACATACAACATATATGATGTTTGTTTCAAAAAGTTGTTCAGTGTTTTGCGTCTCTCATAGAACACGACCCAAAATTTATTTTTGGAAGTTGGCACTACGTCAAATGTCATTTAATGTTAAATGACTGTTTACATTATTTTTTAGATTAGTTTGTAATTAACTGATGTCAAATTAAATCGGTGTTACCTAATAGTGCAGTAAATAGGAAGACAAAAATAAAGAACCGGAGGAAAAGAAAAGGCAACCAAAAAGATAAACATTAAATGCACAAAACATTTTTCAGTTGAGAAAAGTAATGAACCAACGTTAATGGTGTAAAAAGAAAAGTTGTAGATGATAAAAATAAGAATAAAATGAGCACTAACTCGACTTGATCGGATAATAATTTTCCGAGAAAAATCGCAAATTTGCTTGTTTTAAATTCGTAGATTCCGGCCACTAGCACCATTTGGTTTGGTCCTTTCAACTTTAAAACTTTTTTCCTGACAATCGCACTACCACACGAGCATTCAGCGTCCATTGAATACATTGCATTAAAAAATTTAAATCACAATTATACATAAACTAATTACCCGACAATTGCAGGATTTTGCACGCATTAAGTACGTATAATCCTATTTCCCGAAAAATTTACGTTACATCTCAAAAATCATAGATCCACGAATGTTTAAATAAAAACGCAAATATTCCACTTTTTTCGATTTTTCTTGGAAAATTATTATCTGATCTAGTCGAGTTAGTTCTCATTTTATTCGTATTCTTATCCTCTACAACTTTTTTTTACACCATTAAAGTTGGTTCATTACTTTACACTCAACTGAAAAAGAATTAAAAAGACGTTTTTTTTGCATTTAAATGTTAATAAATAATATATAGACAATTAATTTTTGGTATAAATCATGCTAATAAGGTGCTTTATACTATTTACAATTAACGATAACGAATTTTTCACAATCATTTTATAAAAACTTCTAATTTAGTCAACGGCCTGAAGAAGCACTAACCTAGGGTGCGAAACGTCGCCTCTACCATTTCACATATTTGTTTCACCATCCATAAGGGGTCCAGGGGTCTTAATTTGCTGCCTGACTACAATTCTAATAACTTATTTAACTTCTTAAAGGACTGAAGTTTTATATTTTGGTATTAGCATATTCGGCATCAATTTATCTGAAGGGTTCTCGCATCTCCATTGCGAACTCTTTTTATGTAAAATAATTAATAAAGTAGGCCTAAATATTAATTGTAACTTAATACCATGTCGTATTGGAGTTGCTCGTCGTAGGGTTGTTGTGAATATCAGCGTTGCTTTTTAATATACCCCATGTTGGGCGCCAATTGTTACCGCTTCCTCACGTCAGATACCTAACATTTAGTGGAGTTGCCCATCTAAGATAGAGCTACGCAGTCGAAAGTAACACTGAACCATTCTTGGTGTCGGTCTGTCGGAGTCAAAATTAACAGTTACCTTTGAAACTGAATGTAGAAGTCTCAGAACTGCATTGAAGAGACCCTAAACACGGAAGTTTGCATACCACCCCTAAACTTATTTGGTTATGCTTAGGAGGTTGTTGGTTATCGTAGGTTTTAACCTAAAGGTCGTCAATACCCGGGCAGTTACCATGAGTTCTAGCGATGCACCAAAGTCCTAGGCATCCTCGAATGTGTTTGACTATATAACGGCTCTTTGTAGTGACCAGTACCTTTGCAAATTCTTGACCGACATACAGCCGGGCAGAACGAAACGCGAAACCGATCAACATTGTTTCACCTTCCCCAAAGGTCGAAGCAAGAGAGTGCCAAAGCCTGAACCAATAAAGTTTAAATTGGGCGGTAGCATACAGGCGAGAGTCTCTTCGGTTCAACTTCCAAGGAAGTCCGGTACCACTGGAGTGGCTACAACGATAAATACTCAAGTTAATAGCGGGATATACTTCCAGAATTTCTACTTCCGCATATGTTTCCCAATGTGAACTTAAGATTCACAGGTTTCTATACCTACACATGGGATGTCCGATTTTGGCTTTGATAGTAGATGTATAACGATGTCAACAATTCATTTTATGTGATTACTAAACAGATCATATTCTAGCGTGTCGGCGTAATAGATGTTTTCACAATGGTCTAGTTATACAGTTATTGATTGGTCATAAGTTGAGCCATCATTTGTTGAATTACCTACTTCATTGTGTCAACGGTTTACTTCCTTTCTGACTGAACATTACTTTTCGTCAGCGTAAAGCCCTGCTGATGCCGTTCCTCTTCACTAATGGAAAACACAAGTGAACTCCTAAGAGGTTCAGTATCAAGTGGAATGAGCTTAAAAAATTATTATTACTGAAACGGGGTGCTGGTCATGGCGTCAAATATATGCAATATAATCTAAATATCTGCAATGATCTGCTATAAAACACAAAACGAACTTGGCCGATCGAATAAGGAAACCTATTTTGAGTGTACCATAAAATATATGGATATCAATGACTTAATGAATATTATTAAATTAAAGTTGTCAATCAAACTTGTGTATACTATCTGGGGAAAGAGAGGTAAAAAACCCAAAAACCATACAATGTAAAGGTATAAAGCAGATTGATTGTATTAAGAAAATATTTATAATACAAACACGATCTGTATTGCTATATTCTAAATAATCTCTTCAATAAATCTCGGGCCATTCAGTAAAATGCATGCATCATTACTTTAACCAATTTTTCGGTTCCAATGATGTTTATTAGTTCCGACAAATTTTAACGCGACATAACTATACTTGGTTCTTTAGGTCTAACAAGAAAATATACTTCTTTGTTTTATGCAAGTAATGCCCGTTTTTCCGATACCGCATATTTGTTTATTTTTTACTGTCTTTAGTAAAAGAATGGAGTATAGTTTTTTATGTGTTGTTTAGAAAGTTTTGATTCACTTGTTGCGCAAGTTTTCTTCTACTTTATCCAGTCTGTTTTCTACTTTTCTTTGAACTCATTCATTTTTTCTTTTGACTTTTTCTTGGAATTTTGATATTGTTTAAGTATACGATAAACTCGGAAAGCAGCTAGTTGCGATTCGATTGAGTTAGTGCCGGAAATGAAGATTTTCATTATTTAAATGAGCTGAGATACTCGAATGTAATAGAGTTGCTCAGTGCATTTCCATAAAACAATCCTATTATTTCTGTCAATGTTTAGATTATATTTATGTCACCCTCTAATGCAGAGTTTCACGGTACCATGCGTTATTTTGCTGTACTTTAGTGTACACTGTAAAACAAATTAAATCAATTCAATTCAACGGTCTAGCCAGACCCGAATCTAGACGACACTAGTTCACCAACAGGCCGCGGAAGCATAAATCAAATTATTTCCTTTATTTTTGAATTGTGAGTGTTTCCAGTTGACTTAATGAAACAAGTCATTTAATAAAGTTTAACGTTGTGGTCAACTTATACACCGCTAGTTGCGGTTAAAATATTGTTGCGACTTGTAGAGAACCACATCCTTCAAATGTTTTATTCTATAATTAGCTATCAATTTTTGGGAATGGATTTCGTAAAAAAATCTATGAATTTTATTTTATAATTAATACTAATTTGTAATAAAATTCTTCATCATCGTCACTCCTGTAAATAATAGTTTTTGTATTTTTTCCCATTTTTGTAAATCATTTCATCTGAATTTAAGTAAAACGAAACTGCGTATGGAAAAATGTTGGTTCAAGTTTTAAACCTTTCCTTATCTATTTCTGTTGAAAAAGAATTATCACAATCTGCCAACTGTTTTACGATTTCTGTTCGTTTTGGCAACTTTTAGGTTTGCGGTTTAGAAATATTTTTAAATATTGCCGATAAAAAAAATGTGCATTGCGTAAATAATTGGTTAATCAATGAATTAGAGAAAATTATTTCTTGCATCTTCTAAAAATATTAGAATGGACTATGAAAATTGTAGAATTGAAACGGGAGAACAAAGAATTAAAGAAATGAAGATTAATGGAGATAAAATAATAAACTTAGATAAGAAAACTGAAGAGAGATCAAACAAAATTAGCAGGTGATAATGAAAATTTTGTTAAGTTAGAAGAAACGGTATTCAAGGAAAGAAATAGAAGGTGGTCTCCTATTTCATTTTCGAATGTGTATAAAAGTCTCTTTGCAATTTCCTAATATTTCATCTCTATAATTTCTAATATTTTACTACTGTTTTTTTTTTATTTTCTTATTCATATCCAATTTCTTCCATGTTTGCAGTATTAATTTGTGAATTCAACACTATACCAGATTTTACTTCCACACCCTAAATCAATTGCCTCTATATTTCTGACAACGTAATTAATTAATAAGTTTATTTGTCTTTTATATATTTAAATGGTAAACGTGACTGCATCTAACTTTTTTTTTATAGTAGTCAAAGTACTTGGTTTAAAGTTAAATGTAAATTTGGATCCAAATCAAATGACTAAATATCTAATTAATTTTACTCCCTATTTCAAAAGATCCATCAATTTTAGGTGAATTTTTTGCTTTTCTACTCAGTAAGCTTTATTGTAAAAAAATCTACACACCCCTAGCTTTACCGAGGTACTCTAAGTGGACAAGCATTTCAACCCACCCTGTACATAACGTTCATCCTCATCGTGTAAGGTGTCCAAATTTTTGCTATTTTTATCTTCAAAAACGAAAGTTATCGGTGGGTAGAACTTGAGGTTGATCATATAATTATTGTCTCTATTGTTGGTGATGTCCTTTAAATTAATGATTGATTTGCTTTAATGTCTTTCTTAATTCGATTCCAAGAACAGTATTTACTTTTCCATGACGGCATGTGTGGTGTGGTTGTTAACTTTTGGAATCAAAAAGAAGTAATAGGAGTAATGTCACCACTTCGTGTTATCTCACTTTTGATTTAAATGAACGAGTTTCTTTAATTCCAACACCAGCATATTTCAGTTATGTATGCGTAGAACGCATTCTCTGGTGAGAATAAAATGCAGATTATCAGATAGTTGGTTATGTTGTATTTGTAATTGCTCTGGAAAATAAACAGATTATGTTGACGGCCTTCTCAGATATAGAAGGCGCTTTCGATAATACATCTTTAGACTCCATAACCGCGACCCTGAGTAGACGTGGTCTGGAAGAAATTATCTGTAGGTGGATTGACTGCATGCTAAGACAAAGGATGGTATTCACAACGCTTTTCGAGCATACGTTAACAACCAGGGTGTGGCAGGAGGTTGCCCTCAAGGAGGAGTACTTTCTCCTCTGTTGTGGAACCTAGTCAGATGGATTGCTAACTAAGCTTAGAACAGAAGGCTATCTCTCTCTGGGGTATGCAGACGACCTTATCATTCTAGTGGAAGGCAAGTTTTCAGTCACGATCAGAGAACGAATGCAACTTGCACTGAACGTGGTAAACAGATGGTGTGTGAGGGAAGGGCTGAAAGTATCTTTCCAAAAAGCTTACCTAGAACCAACATATAGCAAAAGTCATACGAAAATCGGAGATTACCTTAGCGGTAATCAGACGTATGTATGACAGACACTGGGGGCTCAGACCAGAGATGGTACACTGGTTTACTGGTTGTACACAAGGGTGGTCAGGTCAGCCATCACCTACGCGGCCAATGTATGGTGGTCCAAGGTCATACAGGAAACCACAATCCTGAGGCTAAGCAAGGTTCAACGACTTGCCTGTCTAAGCATAACAGGGGCTCTGAAAACTACGCCCACTGCAGCACTTAGGCCTTACCCCCTTGCACTTATATATTAAAGGAGAAGCAAGGCTGGCGGTATACAGACTTTAGTTATCTTCAGCCAATATCAAAGCTGACTCCCCTCATATAAGACGTTTAGCAGACATTGGAGGATCCCTACTTCAAATGGGGTCTGACCATATGGTGACCAAGCGCATTGACAATGCACTCTTTCAAGTGGTCATTCTACATCGGAATGACTGGATAGACTACAAAGAGAAAATTCCAGAAGACGGTATAATCTGATATACGGATGGTTCTAAATCAGAGACGGGGGCCGGATTAGGAATATATAATGAAAGAGAGGATCTAGGTTAAGCCCTCCCCCTAGGCAGCCTAGCGACTGTCTTTCAGGCAGAAGTTCTTGCCATCATCGAATGTTCAAAAACTAATATAGAGAAGAACTACCACAGTAGGCGTATCTATATTATGTCTGACAGTCAAGCAATACTGAGAGCTTTTTTAAGCCAAAAGACCTCATCTAGACTGATTTTTGAATGTTTTAACACACTCAATACTCTGGCCGGCCAAAACCAGGTAACTCTTGTCTGGACGCCTGGCCATTCGGGCATTGTAGGGAACATCCTAGCTGACAAGCTAGCCAGGCAGGTAGCCACAACGTCTTACGCTGGGCCAGAACCAGCCTTGGGCATATCAAAAAATCGAGTCGGCTAGCAGTCAGCGAATGGACTCGCAAAGAACATAAGGCGTACTGGACATCAAGACCAGGCCTGATACATACTAAGTGTATGATTATAGAACCTTACGTGAATCAAACGGCTAAACTACTAATGTTAAGCCGGGCACAGTTAAAGATCACGGCAGGGCTCCTAACGGGTCACATGGCCGTCAAAGAATGCGGAAAATCGGAAGATTTATTGTGCATTTGCAAGGCGCTAGACTACATAAGACAGCATTTTTGGCCGCAACAAAATGCTACCAAAGAGTTAAATACGTATCCACCCAACGACCTGCACCTATTAGTGCAGGGTATTGAATTTGGATACGTCAATTAACAACCAAAGGAAGCACAATAAGACTTTTAGGCTGCGGTGCAGCCAGAACCACAGTGGTAGACGGCCTAAGGGGAAAGGAAAAAAAATGCACGAAAATCTATTACTAATTTTAGCAAAGTAAATTCAATGCATAAATGTTAATCGTTAACACGAATGGGTGGCATTGCTCTTGTTTCTCACTTATGAGTTAAACATGTGCGCGAAATTTTTATTTTGTTTTGACGTTTTGCACTTTATGAGAGACAAAATGTTCAAATCTAGAATATAGTTACTCTTTTAGATCGGTGTATTCAGATCAACTGATAAACATTTTAATCATGTGTGTATCGGTCAGTGTCATTAATGACATTACTATTTATATACCTAATTAACCAAACAATTTGTAATAGTTTTAAAGAGCAAACGAAATGCGTTTCATTCGTATCTTGGTCAACATATGGAACAAAACCATGAAGAAATCCTTCGTTCTTAAGTTTATTTTAATTTGTTTAATGTTTAATCTGTTTCTGATTTCTGTCATTGTTAGGAGGTATAATGCTCTATCTTTAACTTTAACTTGATTTCTTTTTGTTTTTACAGAGTTCCGAAACAACTCCGTGCGTGGACGTGGAGATGCGAAAGTGAAAAATGCGTGCGGTACGAGCGAATAGGTAACGAAGAAGAAATTTCTTTGGTTACATGCAACATGTTATGTGGATCGATGCAATTATGGCCGAAACCTACTGGGCCGGTATCGTTAGGATCGCGAACGTTATCGTTTACTATAGACCAAATAGTTTTGGAAACTGACGCGTCGGGTGTTTTAGGAAATTTATTAACAGAAGCGTACGCGTGCTTCAAAGAGAACGTCGTAAAGTTATCAAGAAATAGTAATTCAAAAGCAAGTGATATAAACAGTTTTAGAATAAGCGTACATGTGATAAATGCGAACGCGACTAAGTTATATCTTAACACGGACGAAAGTTACAATTTGGTTTTAAAGACGGTAAATTCGGATCTGACAGTAACTATACAAGCACCTACGTTTTTTGGTGCGCGTCACGGTTTCGAAACTCTTTCCCAATTAATTTGGTGGGATGAGTTTACGCATGGTGGTTCTTTGAAAGTACTTAAAGGTGCGTTAGTGAATGATAGTCCGACGTTTCCTTATCGAGGTATAATGTTGGATACAGCTCGGAATTTTATACCGATTTCTAAAATTAAGAAGGTATTGGTGGGTATGGCGGCAAATAAATTAAATGTCTTTCATTGGCACATAACGGATTCGCAAAGTTTTCCGTTCATGTCGGCGAGAGTACCAAAAATGGCTGCGTTTGGTGCATACGGTGACGATATGATTTATCGTCCTCACGAAATTACAGATGTTGTAAATTACGCGCTTGTTAGAGGAATCAGGGTAATTATGGAGGTAGATACTCCTGCTCATGCCGGTAACGGTTGGAATTGGGGACCAAGTGAAGGACTCGGAGAATTAGCGGTATGTGTTAATGAACAACCTTGGTCGGCATTTTGCGGAGAACCTCCGTGCGGACAATTAAATCCAATTAATCCGAACACGTACGATGTACTAGAAAAATTATACCGAGACGTAATCGAATTAACTAAAGAAGACGAAATTTTTCATTTAGGTGGAGATGAGGTTAATTTAGAGTGTTGGAGTCGTAAATTGAAATTCAATAATGATACTGGATATTATCCGGATCTTCACGATCTATGGGGAAAATTTACTTTAGAAGCATTGCAAAAGATTAAAGAAGGCCAATAAAGGGAACCTACCTAAATACGTTGTTATGTGGTCTAGCAATTTAAGCAAAAACCGTACACTACTAAGTATTTGAATAAGAATAATATTGTTATACAAGTATGGGGTCCTCTTCAGTGGGGCGAAGGTGCGGAGTTATTACGCGATGGTTATCGTCTAATTCTGTCTCACGTAGACGCGTGGTATTTAGATTGCGGATTTGGACGGTGGAGAGAAATGGGTGAAGCCGCTTGCGATCCGTATAGACCTTGGCAATCGGTGTACATGCATCGACCATGGCAGGTACTTGGTATGAATAAACGAAATATTTTAGGAGGAGAAGCGTGTCTTTGGAGCGAACAGGTTGATGTAGATTCAGTTGAATCTAGACTTTGGCCGCGTGCTGCCGCATTTGCTGAGAGGTTGTGGAACGATCCACCGTTGGACACTTACGCCATGCCAACATTATCCGAAGACGTTTACACCAGATTGAGTATGCATAGAGACAGGCTGATAAGTAGAGGTTTAGTTGCTGAAGCTATGTGGCCTCAGTGGTGTTCACAAAATCCTGGAATGTGTCTTTGATCCATGATGACCTTAGCTCCTAATTTTACATCATTCTAGTCTTGTGCTCGTGCAAAAAAAAACGCTTAGTAGATTTTAAACCGCTATGTGGTATTATTACCATCCTATTAGGATGTATTTTATATGTAATACATACATATATATCTACTCCAATTTTATCGAAAAAATATTTTTTTGTACTTACTTAAATCAATTATATTTAAAAAAATAACTTTGGCTAAGAATCTCAAATGCGTTGCAATATTTTACTTCATATTTTTGCACATCTTGTATATATTAACCATTGGTGAAAAAAAGACTATTTTATTATACGTTCCCTTTTGTAAATTGTCAAGTGCCTTTTATACAAGCGTTAAGTATTACTTAGAAAGATCATTATTGTGTTATTGTTACTGTTAATAATTGTATTAAATAGTTTATGAATATAATGGCTGTTTGTAAACCCCAACAAATAGCATAAAGTTTTTGAATTATTTTTTATTCGAAAATTATTTTGTAAAAGGTTTTGTTTTCAACGTTACGATATTTCTTTGTCTTGCAAATGTAGTTCTTTTATCTACGTCTAACGTATTATTGTATAATAGGGTTTTTATCCATTCTTTGTCTGCTGCTCGTGTTTTAAACTAGTGCCTTACTTCACACACTTGTACCATAAAAGTATTATGATACAAGTTTGTAAAATAATACGTTAATACACTAATAAGAGTATCTACTCAAAACACGGAATTCTTTGCATCGAACACAAAGAATCAGAAAACAAGATTGTCGTGGCAAGGGAACGTCGGTCCAACAAACATCTTTCGTGGATTGTGACGGTGTTACCTAGAAAATCTTAGCTCCAGTTCGTTACCATAACAAACTAGACTTTAACGAAACGATCACACATTTCCTACAAAATGTGTATTTTTGTTGAAAGCAACATTTAATCTACTTTTCAGTAACAAAGAAGTTTTTGTAGTGGCTTCTAAAGTCATATTGCATTTACGAAATTTAATTTTACATTGTTTACAGTTACTTACTACTTAAACATTTGCCAATACGTTAAAAATTGCAATACACCATTAAATGTAGTTTTGAAATGAGAGGTGTTACTTGCTCCTGGTTCTATTTTTATGAAAAAAAGACAATAAAAATGAAGTTTTTGTTTTATTATTTAAGGTCCGTTTTGAATTTTCTTAAATTACTACTTGCACACAGAAAAAAAATCATATAAAACTATTGAAAATATTGAAAGTAAAAAAATAGTCGCCACTAATTAGGCTACCTGGGGAAAGAGTAGCGTGAAAACCCTAAACTAAGTCCAAAAATCAACCAAACTTATGGATGTAATAAACAAGCAAATGTAAGAAATCGAATACATAAAAAAATATGTACCGGGTGGCCAACTAAGAATGGACGCCGGCTATATCTCGAATTGTAAATTTGACAATACCTATTGAAAAAAAATATTTAATAAGTAAATCGACTACGTGAAATCGCGGTAATAATTTTCAAGTTTGTAAGATGGCCGCTAGGGGACGAAACTGTTATGGCCGATCATAAAATTGGCTCTTTCTCCAAAAATATGCAAATATAAATATATTTTAAATATTGCCGTAGTAAAGGCTGCAGAATTTCTGATTTTTTTTGTTTAGGGTATTTTACTCAGTCTTAGAAAATGTAGTGGTAGGGGAACGTCAAACATGTTTTTATTTAAATGCAAATAACTCAGGTATACGTTAACAAACTAGGTATCGTTTAAAAGAGCTCTTCTTACTTAATAATATGCAGTATAAAGATAGTCCAAATAAATTTTGACGTGATAGCTAGAGGGCGCTGTTTAACATTACAACAATTATTGCGCATTATAAGATTTTTAAATAGCACTCTATGTATCTTTTTACACAGTTAAATAGAGGACAAAATTCCTAAACAGTCGGCGCAAACCGCAACTTCCTATCATTTTTCAAACCGAAGATATCAATAAAACAAACGATGAATTTAGGGAGTTCAATTTAAATAATTCATTACTCATAACTTAGCAAGGTTAGAAAGGTGAACAACTAGCTTTAGTTAGCACATGTAATGCATATTAAAGCTACGAAATCGCAGTTGGATAAATTCCAGGATAACTGAGTTATTTAATTTTTTCGAAACATCAATTTTTCCGGAAAAAGTGCAATAATGCGAAAACCCTCCATTTTAGACATTATGTATAATCGTTGATTGAAATATCAACGGTATAATGCATAAAATTACATTAGAATTTTCCAAGGAATCTAAATTTGTAATAAAACTAGATGGTTCTATTTAAAAAAACATAACTTTGGTATGTCGCACTTATATTTTCCGAGATATTCACCCTCCTCGCATTAATGAACCACCCTGTATATTCAATTTATTAAGCCATATATAAAAAAAAGGTGAAGTAGTTCAGACATCGTCTTTATGTAAGTCTATTCGAGCGTTGTAATGAAAGCTTTGTCTTTCGCGTATTTTTATTATTTTGATAATGTCATTTGGGTTGCCTACCTGCTATTCGAAGGATCCTTAAGAGTTGCTGTATAACAACATCATAAGTTGCTTTACTTGCATACATACATTTTGGGTAATTACAAGCTGTTGTCCTGCGGATGCTACAAGAGACATAGAGAATTTGGTGACGGGTTCTCACTTCCGAAAAGAATCATTCGGGATTCGTTCCAGATTTTAGTCCCAGAGTGATTTTGTAGGAAAAGTCACGTTATCCATAACATTCTTTAATCGTTCGTTCGTTTCATGTAAACGTTTGAAAATGGGGATTGCTTGTTTGTCATATAATATCATCTTAACTATTTTTAGAATTTTTTAACAATCTTTTTAATCTTCCTGCCATTCATTTTTAACTATAGAAAATCTAGATAAAACCCTCGTCTGGTGAGCGGTTTGATAACGAGTACTCAAATAAAAAACTAGGTTGGGTAAGCCGTGGAATTGAATTGATTCAATTATTTTTACGGTGTTCCTACCCGTTGTATCAGCTCACTACTTTGTTAAAAAATTACCAAACGTGACAGAAAATCCCAAGAACTACCCAAACTAGTTTTTTATTTGAACGCCCACTTATATTATACAGAGTGTTGAATAAGCTAATCCTTGCGACTATTTGACAGCCAAAACACCACCGCCGACCATGCAACAACCATGTGTTCGACGGCTATAGAAGAAAGGAAGACAAAATGGACACTAGATTCGCTAATGGATACTAGCGCTTATACAGGATAATTTATAATAGGTGTAATAAACTTCGCTTTCTTGTTTTAAGTTACAAATGTTAGATGGACCTAGGTCGCAATCAAATTAGTTAGAGAGTAACAACGGATTTAGCTTTATTTACTAATTAATAATACCAGAAATACATCATCTCCGCCGGAATGTATAACGCCCAGATGATTCTATATTTGCATATGAACTTCCGAAGTTGCCAATAGATGGCGATACGTGTTACATTATTATAATATTTTAGTTTCCTGTTATTTTCACACCTAACACTCAATTTAAAATTAAAGATTAATTCAAACAAACTGAATAGTATATCCTAGTAATATTTATACAAATTAAATATTAAAAACTTTAAAAAAATCTATTTTTAAATTATTGCGTTGTTCCATCGTGTGGTAACATTATTTTGCGATATTCAATTATTGACGAAACTGGAAAGCCAACGTATAACGCCATCTATCGGTGACTGAAGGAAACACTAACGCGTATATAGAATCTACTGTTGTATCTATGGGACGATTTACATTCCGGGGGACATGATGTATTTCTGATAATACCTAATTATTAAATAAAAATTAATTAACTTGAAAAAACAATGGGTTATGTTCAAAATGTTCTCTTTAAGCACGAATTTCATTAAATCTAATTGTTATTTTTCAAGCAATTGTACACGTGTCTTTATTTCGATCCAGTACACCTGTTGTTTCAAATGGCCCTAACTCCAAAAGAAAAATCCAAGGGATTTAAGACGCAAGATTTTGGCGGCCACGTTATAAAATCTCCACCTCCAATTCAATGTTTGGGAAAATATGCATGTAATCATGGACATGTCTTTCGTAGTAAGCTGGCGCGCCATCATGTTGAATTTACTTTTGTTAACGATCAAGGAGAGAAATATATTTTACGTTCTAGTATTATGTCAAATTATTATCAACGTTGCAAATGACGAACGTCTGTCTTTTGTTTAGATAGTTCCAAAAATGCACATTTGTTTTAGATAACTAATTCGAGTTAGTTTATTTTTCTTTGATTCAATAAAATCTGTTGTTGCTCTGCAATTAATATGATTACGACCTACGTTCATATAACATTTTTAGCTTCAAATTATTTCGATGACGAAGTATGTTACATCTAATATAAATCATCCTGTAGAATAGATTTTTGTAACAGAGGAACGATTATCAAGCTCATACTGTAGAGTATTCCCTGCTATAATAATAAATAAATAAATGATAAACAATAATAAGCTGACTAACACCCACTACATTAAACGTTTTTTTTTTGTGAGCGTCGAAATAGTGTAGTACATAATACGAGCTGCAATAATTTTTTGTGTTTGAGTGATTTAACGCATGGAAATGCTGTATACAAGAACTTCGCAAACTCATATTAAAAAACATTCTAAATTAGCAGTTTTAACGCGAAAAACAGAATTAACAATAATTTTTATTATCTTATAAACATATATTACAACAAAGTAGGCAATTTTTTTGTGTCAGCTATTGTAAAAATTCTGGCAAAACCCTGAGTTTCGAATAATCAACGTTATAACACCGTTCCATACTTTTCAAAACGTAGTCCTCTATAAAGAAAACATTGATCGAGATCGATTTTAATTGTATCGGTTTTTTTGAATAATGGCATATCGCTTTGCGAATCGATCGGTAAAAAGGTGGGCAAAAGAAAGCGTACAAAATAAATTTTATCGCCAAATGAAAAGCGTTTAATAATGTGGTTAGTTGCCTACTGTATAGTAGTATCATCGATTGTTCCGCTTTTTCCTCATTGCCTCCAAAAAAAATATTCGGAGAGGTTGTGTTTTTGGTAAATCGCGTGGGTACTTCTCCAATCAGGTAAAATATAACTATAGCCACCAGTGTAATGGTAAGTTTCGTTTGATCCTAAAATTAGAATTTAAATTAGATTTCCTTGTTCAAATTTAATGGAGATTTGGCACTTCTCACCAATAATAGTTTGTTGTTTTTTTTTGATAGTCTCTGCTGGCATTCCTTCAATGTATTGCATGCATTTTGAATTGATATTATTAGGAGTGTATTGCATACACATAGTATTATTACAGGCGTTACTGCAAAAAGAACGATATCGACCCAATTATAAATTATGAAGAATCTAGAAATAAACGAATGTTAAAAGTTTACAAAAGTAGAACGCCCCGGGTGGGCTCGAACCACCAACCTTTCGGTTAACAGCCGAACGCGCTAGCCGATTGCGCCACGGAGGCTTGTGACTAACTCAGTATTACTCATATATAGACTTCTAATTTTTTTTATCAATATTATTTCAAGAATAATTTTATTGATAAATAACCTGGTTTTAATTGACTGGTTAATGAAACTATATTTCACTTAAATTAATTATATTACTTGATTGGGTTACTCAATAACAACTAAATATAAATAAGATGATCGGTACTTACACCAATACGAGGGTTATCCAAAAAAATAAAATGAAAAAGAGTATAAATGCATTGAAACTAAAGAAGAGAAGTTTTGCCCGTGCTGTCTTTATAAATGTCATTGTTTATCATTAGCATTTATGAATTTTATATTTAAAAATTCGTACATAATTTCAAGATTAATTTTTATTATTTCTTCTGTCCATGTGTCTACTAATAGTAAAGTAGATTGTATATTTTTACTGGTTCTGATCTATTGTATCCAATTATTGATTGTTTTTAATCTTAATAATCTGTCTTGTCTTATTTCATTCTTGATTATACTACTTTCTTATGCACTATACCTTATACACATTCTTTTTTACTTTATTACTAAACCAACCGCCTTCTTGTACAGTTGTATACCGCACTTAAGTATACACCTCTGATGAGCTCATAATAAGAGCGAAATGCGTATCAGGTGTTCTCTCGTTGCGTGTATGCTACTATACAAAAAATACTTGGCTTGTTATCCACACGCGTGTTTAAGCATTTAAAGTTATCGCTCCTGATAACGAGTTAACTGTTGGCATTTCTTAGTTTATACTATTTTTCCGTGTTCTTTATACACGAGATGTCGCAAGACATGCATTTCGCTTTTATTATTTTCCTTGGTACATGAAGTTGTTTTAGACATTTTCATATTATTCCTCTATCTACCGTATATCAAAGGTTGCCTTTAAATATAGAAAAGTTAACTGTAATTCTTTACACGTATCAATCTTCATTTCTATGATGTTCTAACATATGAATATTGTTATTCTTTATTATTTTCGTCTACAACTTATAGACCGGCAGGTAATTATACTGATTTTGCAACATCACTTTATACCGTGTATGTACCTCTTTACATATACAAAGTAGGTATGGTTCAGAATATACTTCAAAAGCGTATTTGTTGGCGGTTCTACGTGATATAACGTTTCCAAATCACTTTTCTTTGCTTTATCCAATCTACCTTTTCCATACATTAAAATATGAAACAAACATTTGTCGACAATTTATTGACAGACGGAGACTACAACGAAATTTTTCTTCAAAAACACTTAAATTAAAAAAAGCTAAGATAAAAATTTTATTTTAGTCTCAAACAGTCTGTCAATATATTGTCGACAAGTTCTTGTTGCATATTTTAATGTCTGCACAACGGTGGATTGGTAAAACAAAGAAAAGCTTTTAAGTCATGTTACAAAATCAGTCATTATCTGCCGAACTATTATAACTAGTAGTTCACAAGCATATGGCTATGTAATTTTTACACTTTGAATAACTTTCTTTTCTGTATGGGGTTGCCATAAACAACCCGCATCAAGAAATACATGTGTCCTAAAAATGCGGAATATAAACAAACAAATGTACATAAACCATTCCAGCAACACCAACCAGAAATTCGCTGACCATACAAGAATTCATACTTTCAGTAAGCATGCTGATTCAAACAATGACCTAATAAACGAGTACACGGTACAGTACAGCACCCAGTAAGTTACAATTACGACAAACGTACACACGAGCAATGTACAGTAACTATAATCAGAAATCTTCGTTCAATTCTCATTCGTCAAGTTTTGGACATATCTATCTCCATCCGTCAATGTACTGTTATGAATGTTATCGCTTTGTTTTTCTTTCCGCGATTCACACCCGCAGCCATATCGTATTACACCATTAAGTAATTATTTTTTTTAACAGGTACAGTTTTTATAACTCTGATAAGTACACACAATATTACACGTTATAATTTATATCAATTCGCATTCCATGAAAGTCAACAACTACATGACTACGCTTTTATAGTTGTAAAATAACATTCTAGAAGATAGTCGAATATTCATCATTCTATTACTCTTAGCAGAATATCGCGATTATAGTGTCGTGATGGATATCGATTCAGAATTGATTATATTTTATCAAAGATGGCTGCGGGCTGTAATACCGGAAATAATGTTACCACAGGACGGAACAACGCAATAATTTAAAAATAGATTTTTTAAAGTTTTTAATATTTTATTTGTATAAATATTACTAGGATATACTGTTGGTTGTTTGAATTAATCTTTAATTTTAAATTGAGTGTTAGGTGTGAAAATAACAGGAAACTAAAATATTATAATAATGTAACACGTATCGCCACCTATCGGCAACTTCGGGAAGTTCATATGCAAATATAGAATCATCTGGGCCTTATACATTCCGGGGAGATGATGTATTTCTGCTATGATGTATTCCGAGTAATAAACCGCACAAAACCACCGTTAATATTTATTCTCTCTCAAAGATTAAAACCAGTGTATATCAACCCATATGACGCCACAGTCGCTGCAACATCTACAAACGCCATCACCTTTGCAACTTTCGCAAACGCCACAAGAGCTACTTCAGAGTATACACCAATTAAAGACCCACTTGTGTCCCAAAATAGCTGTCCCCGATCGAACGCACACACGCATACAAGTACCAAAGCACCTCTCACGCAGCTTATCACGTCCAGTTTTGACGTCTTAATACAGTCAAATACAGTATATGCATCGCACCAATTCACCTCTGAAGTAAACAACACGGTGTTACGGTTTTTCGTCGTGTCAGCGATTTAAGTAACGTTCACAAATAAGCAGATAACGGATTTTATTTTTAAAAGGACAATTTTATAATTTTAGTTTGTCACATTAATTTGACATCTAACTATTTACGTACTGTTGCCTAACTACGACAACATAAAAAATATCTACCTAACAATACTTCGCAAATAAACGGCGGGATCTTCAACACACGGCAGCATCTTAAGCACCACGCACAGTAGCATTTGAAGCAGCAACAACAAACCCCAAACACGGCAGCATCCGCGGTAGCGCCAGCAAGTGCGCCCCACACAAACAACAAAACTCAAGGAAGAACAATTTTTTTAATTTACTAATTTTGGCATAGTATATTTTAGAGTACCAAACTTTACAACAATGTAAATTATCAATATCAATACGTATTTAAACGTGGGAAACAAATGGCCGATCGTCTCTAATTTTGGCAACCCGCGTACTTTTTAAGTACTAACGTATTGTACCCCCGTTAAGATCGACATTGAGAACACTACAAATAATGTTATTTTTGCAGTTTACTTACCTGTGCATTAATATATTATTGATGTCTCTTCTTACATTTATTTAATGTTGTTCTTCCGTTTTTCAATCTTTTGTTAGTATGAACTCAAGATATTACCTTAAATCTTCCTTACATTTTCCATATCTAATTTTTTTTACTGTTCTTACTAAGGTCACCATACTCTAGCTGAGATCTGCTTCGTCTTAATTGTCACTTAATTATCCCCATAGCTCATTGTGTTGAAATAACAGTCTCAAATTGGTAATGGGGTCACAGATTGTGGAGGACACCTCTTGTTGCCCGCAGAGTTGATGGAAGAAATTCATTCGCCCACGCGCGTTTGTTTATATTCCGCATTTTTAAGAAATATGTATTTCTTTTTGCGAGTAATTGTGGGTTGCTGATGGCAACCCCATACCTGTATATTGATAAAATTATATTATTTTTCCAATCTTTAGGGATAGTTTTTTGTTCCCATGTCGTTTTATGTATTCTTAGTAACCATTCTTTTCCTTGTTTTGCTATGTATTTGATTATTTCTTGATCTATCTTATCTATACTACAAATTTATCCGTTTTTATTTTCATTACTGTCCAATCTGTTTTCTTTTGCTATTTCATCTATCTCCTCTCCCATTTTCTCTTCTCCTCCATCTCTTTCTTCTTAATTTTTGGTTTACTTCTTTAAATTTGTTTGCATAAAAATTTCAATTCATTATCTTTGTTTTTAATTGTTCCAAAATCTTACCAGTTTTCCGTTTTTACTTCTCCTGCCATATTTTCAGCTATGTTTTTTTTCATCATATAGTTTCTTCTTTCCTTTTCTGGTTTAGTTTTTAGGTATCTCTTTCAGGTTTCATTTGTTCTTTATAGCGTCTCGTTATACCAGTTTGTTTTCTTTAAGTTATTATTATGTCTTCCCATTCCACATATATTTCTGCTGTTTTATTATAAATTATTTCATTCATCTTTTTCTAGATGTAGTTCTTCTTCATGTTCTATTTTTTAAAATTCTTTATCAGTTTCTGTTTGATATCTCTTCATAAATTCTTCTAGTTTTATATTATGTATATTTATTTTTTATAATTTACTCTTTTTGTCAGTCTACTACTATTTCAGCCATGATTAGCCTCAGCTATGTTTTTAATTTTGCTTCTATTTATTTCTTTACTTTTTCTATCTTTCCTTCCATATTTATTCTCTATAATACTTTTAGTATTTCTTTCTTCAGCTACATACATATATTTGTCTTCTTTGTTTTAGCTCTACAACGTGTCTTGGTTAATTAAATGATTTATTTGACAGAAATGTGTTTTTCTTGATTTCCATACATTGTTATAGTTCCCCCTCCTTTATGTTTATCATTTCCGATCATTGCGTTCCAGTCACTTGTTATGATTATTTGTTCATTTTTTTCTCTGATTCTATAGGAGTGTCGTTTACACATTAGAGTAAATAGAACCCCAATACTTTTCTTCTGTTATTCCTTTTGTTGGCTCAGGAATTTGTATTGTACATATTAACTTTCCCATTTAGTTCTAATTCTATTTCCATATAATACTTGGGTTTATTCGTGTATATTTACTAATTATTTTATTCAATTCTTTGAATTTTTATTATTTATATTTTCCTTCCCTGTTCTCTTGTTCCGCCTGTACTTCTGAATAATAGAGACTGTAATTATTTGGTATATATTGCTTTTCCTTTCTTTCCCACTTTGCTAATTCCCATTATTTCAATGACAAATTTTGCTTATCAGAGATGTTATGTTCCATGTACATATTATTAATTTTGCTTACTTTTCCTTTTGTTTCTATCTTCTTTTTCTTCTCGTTAAATTTTTCTTGACTTTCCTCGTGTTATGTTTTGTTCGATTTTCTTTTCATTAAATTTCCATCGCATTGGTAATCTTCAATTGTGTTTCTCTCAAATTCTCGTCATTTGTATATTCCGGAGATCTACTGGCTCAAAGTTTGTCCTTTATTTGTTGGTTCATTTTCATTTCCTTTTGTTTCTGTTTTATTCGTATTTTTGCTTTCTGTTATTTTTGTTTCCATTGTTTATATTAGTCTCTTCTTTTCTTTCAACATCAATTTCTATGACCCCGTTTACAATCAGTTTATTATATCTGATTGTAGTTAGATTTCCTTTGGCTCTTGTTATTTTCATGTATTTTACCAACTTTCTCCCCTGGTGTTGCATCTCTCTTGAGAACTCTCTCTCTCATTATAAACCTTTTTTGTTGTTTTTTGCTTCCTTTAAAATTGCCATTTTCTTTTGATTTTTATTTATATTCTATCATTATAGGTCTCACTTTTCCATATACTTTTTATCAAACCTTGTCAGGTCTATTACATTTTGGACCATGTTTGGTCCTGTGTCTATGATTCTTACTTTTTCGTACAGTTATAGGTCTTCCTCTTTTTTTATTTTCTCTATTGCATCTATAATAATTTTTCCACCACTTCCTCTATCGTCTGCTATTGTTCTATTAGTTTCTGTTTTATGCCTAGTTTCCTCTTTTTGAAGATTGTTTCACGATTATATCCCAAATTGTTTACTTTTGGTTTATAAATTTTAAAGTTCAAAACTATAGATTTTAATTTTCACCCTCGATGGTATCTTCGGCATTCGTCAATATAATTCTGTAGCTCATCCAATGTGGTTTAGCATCATTTACAAATATTTATGGTTTATAAGTAGGTAGTACTTTTTCCTTAAAATAAACTTGGTCCTCATAAATCAAATTCTAGTTAATCTAATAAAATTTACTTCCTAAACCTTTAAAAATCACGTTTTAGATCTCATTTTAACCAGCAAAAGCTTAAATAAATATGAAATGTGCCATTTTTTAGAAAATTTTGCACCAATACAAAGTCTGTACAATTGCAAACAAACACCGAGAATCACTCGATACTTGTTTTGTCCTTTCAGGACTCTTCAAGAGTGAGAAAACTCTAGTATTGTAAACTGCTGTTTTGTTTATATTATCTATATTGTATTTCGTTTAACGAAATAAATGCCTTTATCTTATCTTAATTAACTTTTACTGTTGTATTGAATTTTTAGAGTATGTTCAAAAGTTAATGTTTATCTTTAATATTGATGACCGTCATTTGCAAACCCAAAATAACTTGATAACGTTGGGGTCGTACAGAGATAAAAAACATATTTATACAATAAAACAACAAAAAGAGAAAAAGCGTGTAATTATTAAATGTCTCGCTGAACTCACTCCTTATTAATTTTATAACCAATACATGTGGAGATGTAAATGTGTTGCAGTACTGGGTTTAAATTAAATTGGGCGCGCAATTGTAAGAACGAAATTTTGTAATTGGATTGTTATTAAGTTTTGTCTAATTCTCAATTTCAGGGATAATCCATCTCTTTTTAATTCTACTTTTTCTTTGTGTACGTATATTGATTATTTCTAATACATGGTGTCCCCAATTGGCTGGAGCAAAATAACAAAAAAAATGTTATTGAGGTTAGTTTAGTAGTCTTTAAAAGTGGTTTTGGTTTATAAATATCTACTTTTTATTGTAAATGAGAACCATATAGTAAGGGTTGAGATTATTAAACAGCATTAACAGACACTTAACCACAAACTCTAAGATGTCATGATTTATTCAAAGAAACAAAAAACTTTATTCTATTGTGTTTTTTTTTGTGTACAACTGGCTAAATATTTTAATTGTAATAACTATTAGCAGAAATACATCATCTCCTCGGAATGTATAACGAGATACAAGCAGTAGATTCTCTATATGTTAGTGTTTCCTTCAGTCACCGATAGATGGCGTTATGCGTTGGCACGACGGAACAACGCAATAATTTAAAATAGATTTTTTTAAAGTTTTTAATATTTCTTTTGTATAAATATTACTAGGATATACTATTCAGTTTGTTTGAATTGATCTTTAATTTTAAATTGAGTGTTAGGTGTGAAAATATTATAATAATGTAATACGTATCGCCACCTATCGGCAACTTCGGAAGTTCATATGCAAATATAGAATCATTTGGGCGTTATGCATTCCAGGGAAGATGATGTATTTCTGCTATTAGATTATGTTATCCTGTATATTTAGGAAAACTGAGAAATTTCATCGCTTATTAAGAAAGAAAAAGTTATATTCTCTTCAAAATCAGCACATAAACTACTATAACAACCCAATGACATTTTTAACCCATTTGATCCCAGGCAATTTTTTTAAATTATTACGTTCTTAAGTGAACTAGTAAGCGTTCTATGTCGAAATAAAAAAAATGTTTTTGGATTGGACAAAAAACAGGTGTACTCAATTGGATACAATGAGATCATACCTACGTTTTAACGTCTGACTTTAGTCAGATGAAAAAAAAAGTATATTGCACAAAAATTATTTAATGTAGCGTGCTTTGCTGCACTACAAACCAAAAAAAATATACAATATACAAATTTTACGTTCAATACATAGCGTTGTTTTGCACTTGATACACCCCCACCTGACTTTTTGATGACACTGTTTGCATCTTAGCTGTTTATCTAGTTTTCCTGGAAAATGTCCATTACCCTCCGTCACGAAACTTTGTGGAATACTTCTGGGTCTTCGCATTACACTATTATTTTCAAAACTTCGCAGATAAGGTCTTGACATCTCTATAATAAAATTTAGAAGATCTAATTTCTTCTCTCCGTTAGTCAATAAATGCAGTCTCCAAGCATTGATTACAGATACATTTAACATATGAGTCCAAAGCGGCCACCACCATTTTTGTTCACTGCTTGATCCTGAAGATCAACGCCACCCATTCTAGCATTATAGGCAGCAAACAGCATCGGTTGTGGCACATCAACTTTTTCTTTATTTTCCTTAGACCACCGCTTTACTTTTCCGAATGGTTCAAAGCTGTCATAATTAGTTGCTATTGTAACAATGTTATTATCCCTCCATCTGACTAACAATTGTAAACTTTCCACATCGTACTGATATTTAAAAAACACGCGTTTTTGTTTCTGCTTCTTTTGGTAAAGGGCAATTTTAGTTCTATTGTTACGAACTGCCCCAATCGCACGATATCCTAATTCGCTTACTTATTTTATTAGAGAGTAACTAGTAAAATCATTATCGAAGAAAAAGATATGATCGCTTGCATAAACCACTTGATTCTAATAATTCTACACAATTCTAAATCCTAGTGGTAAATCAGGTTTGTTTTGATTTTGTTTGGCACCACAGTAAGTGCCAAACTAGTAGCAATACACAGTGGAGCTGCAAAGCATCCAATCTTTGTACCCGAATCGCACCAGTTTACCACGGATAAATTGTTTTGACAAATTATGACCAAAATATTTCACCATGGTCTCGTCAATGGATAGCTTCTCATGTTTTTATTCAGTTGCTTCATCAAAGGACGCACCTTTGTCATTTTGTCGGTCTTGTCAATTTTTTCATTGTTACACAAGTGAAAATATTTTTTCAAATCGTGGTACTTATTTCGACTGACACTATTGGCCACAATAGGAGAATTAATATCTTCATCTAGACACTAATACAATCTTTCGGGTGGCAAATGGTGATAGCCGCTAAACAAAAGAAATCCTATGAAAGATTCTAATTTCATTACACGATACAACTAAGACGTAATTGTTTTTTGTAATGAATATTTGTTAGTTTCTTGAACCAAATATGATATCACTTGGTCGTCGAAGAACTTTTGAAATCATTCAACAGGACTTAAACCATTTAATTGTGTTTTTACTTCGTTTTTGCGATCTATGTAACCCAATGTTCCTTCCATGCTAATGTCAGTTACATGTTTAGTCCATTTGGGTTATCCTTCCCCAATTTTCCTTTTTGGTCTGACCATTAGTACTTAAAACCTCGCCAAGGGTATGTTGTCGTCAGAATCATATTCAGAGTCATTTGCAAAAACTTCAATTTTGCCAGGAACATCTGGATTGAATGTTGTCTTCGTCAATGTCGCCCAAATCTATTTCGTAATCAGGGCTCGGAGGAATAATGGTTTAGCTTGCGGTTCCATTGCCAATCATACATCGACGGAAATATAATAATTGTAATAATGAACTATACGGTATGACAACACAATTATTACTGATGGCTTAGAGCGCAGCAAAATACTAACTAGTATGATTTCTACTTATAATAGGTACAAGGAATTCAAACGACCCAGAAAGCATGACTGAAGCTAGAGAATGTTTTATTCTTGCGTTATACGGTTACAGCGGCGTAAAAAGTATACGTACGTGTTTCAGGAAGTCAGCATTTAAAAATTATTGCATCCTGCCGCCGATAGAAGCAGCACGACAACATTTCTTCCGAACCTACCATCAGAAAAAAAAAGGCAGAAACGGGCTAAACAAAAAAACTTGCTAAAACTAATGTCTTGCATAAAGACAGTGATGAAAACGAAGAGAGGAAGACAGTACTTCAGCTAAGAAAAAAAAATCTTATTGTGGATAACTTGGAAGAGCTTTCTATACGTGGGATTTGGTTCAATTCTGAAAACCAAAACCCGGTCCATCAGGGATAGCAAAGACAAGGAACAGTACATCACGTGTAGATTAGGCCTACTGGGAATTCCGGCAAAAAACGCGCCAGGAACGTTGTGGTAGTGTGGAAACGCGTGTTATAGTAAACTTTGCGGCGCTCATACGCCGAAACAAGGTTTTAACTTAAATTATATGAACTATTTTCTAGTTTAATTTATTACCTAACTATTTTGACCGTAAAGTGTGTTGGCGAGAAAATATCGTCAAAAACTGTTTTGGGGCACAATGTTTTCAATATGGCGGCGGTTTCTGAAAAATAGTATATTTTACGAATATTAAATACTATTTGTTCTACAAAATGAGAATAAAATAATAAAAAAATTTGAATTTTAAATTGTTGCTGACATTTTTGTCATATCTCATTTGCCTATTGGAGTTTTTCAAATTTGGCAAATAAAAACTGTTAAATTATGTATTTGTTTTTTCAAATGGCAGCTACTATTTCCGATGATAGAAATGGATGTATAATTATATTTTAGGGCCAGTTTAAACTATGACACATGTCTTGACAATATGATGGTGCTGATCAGAAAATTAAATGTAGAATTAAGATATTGTATTAAAATAGTGCCATCCATTTAAAAAAAACGAAGATGGCGACAATTTCCGGTACATCCTAAAGTAGCACGTGTTTGAAAATATTTTAGTTAAACCTGGAGTAGTCGATTATGGTAAAATTCCAAATTTCATATTGATAGAAATTCGGGAAGTCAATAACTTTTAACCGACGGGCTACGTGAATCACCCTATGTTTTTAAAATATACAACGTATTTAGGATAAGAACTATGGGGATCTTGTAAAAGTTGGTTAATTGTTAATTTATGGTCTGTGTAGAACTCCAATGTGCCTGGTTTTGAGATAATGGAAAAAATTGAAATTTTTGATATTTGTTTTTATTTTTTACTTTATTATATTAAAAAACACTTCTCTTCAATTTTTGATACAATGTTTCGTTTTTAGCCACCATCATCAGCTTTATTTTTTCAATAAGCAAAAAATATAATTTTTGTTGTATTCAAATTTTCTGGTTGATTCTGATTTCATATTTTTGGTATGTTTCAGATAAGAAAATTCATATCCAGTGTAAAACTTCGAAAACCTACGATTAAAATTAATACTAAATACAAACATTAGGTAGCTGTAAAATTATTATAAAATTATGTTTTGTAGTTTTCTAATGCCTGTTGCGAATAAAATAATTCATAAGTATACGAAATTGAAGGTTATTGGTTTATGCAAGTACACAATTCTGGAGTTGTCCGAAAATACTTATCAGATATTTTCTGAAATATGCAATGGCACTTATGCAAAACATGATTTTATAATAATTTTATAGTTACATTTAGTGTCTAGTATTAGTTTTAAGTGTAGGTTTTGCTGTTTGAATTTTCTCATCTGAAATATATCAAAAATATAAAATGTGATATATCGTTGAATTTAGAATCAAGGAGACAATTTAAATACGGTTAAAATAATTTTTCGCTATTAAAAAACAAAGTTGATGATGTTGCTAAAAACAAACATTGTATCAAAATTTGGATAACGCCATTAAGTAGATCTAGAAAAGTGGCAATGAAAATGTGCTGTTCTTTTCAAAAAGTCAGAAAAAAATAAAAACTGAGAT
Organism: Abscondita cerata; assembly: GCA_030710515.1. Classification (NCBI taxonomy): domain Eukaryota; kingdom Metazoa; phylum Arthropoda; class Insecta; order Coleoptera; family Lampyridae; genus Abscondita; species Abscondita cerata. Next base: position 184,554 of record JALBCR010000484.1, read on the forward strand.
CAGACGTTTCTATTTTTTTATTAAATATCTCAAAAACTAAAAGAGATAGGTATTCAAATTCTACAAAACCATAAATACAACCCTTTTATTTAACCAACCTTAAATCTCTTACCGTTTGCGAGATCCCAGTAGTGGGAATCCTTATCATAGAATCGTTATTAGGATTAAAAAAGTGTAGTTTCCCACAATGTAATCAAAACAACAAAGATTTTGTGTGAATAAGTCTAGGTCCTTTAAATTTCTAGTGACTACTCATTTCATTTTTGTTAAACACATATTTTTGGGATAAATATTTTTTTGAGAACGTCTTTCTAAAATTTTGTAAGCATGATTTTTAGAGCCGAAGAAGTGTAAATAGAAAAGTATCTTCTATTTTTTAACTTTGTTGTGGTTGTGTAACCCTACGGGGGTTTTTAACTTTCTTCACACTGTACAGGAATTCATATGATTTAAAAACAACTTACATGGATTCGTAAAAATCGGTGTAATAAATACTCCCATCTTCATCTAATTCGTAAACAAACCCATAGGGCATAATATATACGATACAAAATAATGTCATCAACAATAACATCTTCATAGCATTTTCCCTTCTGCAAAATCTTGGCTTGGTTGTTCGGACTGTATTCTTCAAATAAATTACTCGATCTAGAAAATCAGTTTTACATTTTATTCAATTACTTGAGTAATAATTACCAACTAACACAAGAACTGTAGCACAAGCGTTTATGCAGTGCAAAAATTCGCCAACTGGAAGAAATATCATCCCGTCCACATTCACCCAAATCGATTTGCCGTCCCAAGCTCCGCGAGCAAGGGATGATAAAAAAATAATTACGCAAGAAAAAAAATCTATCACAGCAATCGCTACAAAAAAAGTATTAAATTTAACTTAGACATACATTAAAATTTACCGGACAAGTAAACGTAAAAAGAACATTTCGTGTTCATTTTGAACAATACGATGAAACATACAAAATTGCCAGCCAAGCCGACAAAACAAATTCCAGGCGTTATGATCGAATACACAAGAGATCCTATAAATATACAAACTATTTAGCAAATTTATTTTTTTTTTGTAAACACAAACCAAATAAATCCGGATGAGGATTCTTTTCGAAATCGTTCTGATGCGCTTCCATGTCATCATTCATGTTGGTCTAGTAGAACGAAATCAAAATCGTTTATTGAGAACTGAAATATTTTTGAGTGTATTTAGACGTTAGAACTCTAATTGCTCAATCATGTACCTATAGATTATGTAAAAGGGTTTTATCAATGTAAACTAAAAAAATGAGAAGTTGTAATTTTGATATCGCCGAAACTATTATAGATGTAATAAAATTAACATGATATTGCAATTTGTGGTGTTTAAGTTTACACAATAAACTAATTCATATTACGTATGTTGTTTGCTGTACACAAAAATTCTCTGACGTAACCTGTTGGAATGCAATATTTTTAATTAATAACAATAAAAAGGCATATATCAAATTTTTTTGTATAGATTTTCTTCGAGAAATGGGAAAGGAATATTTTTGTAGCGTTCGATACAGAGAACTTGTTAGTTAAGTCAACTATCTTTTGGCATTGTCATCCACATTTAGCTACGCTGGGGCTACCATATCGATTTTATATTAGAAAATTAATAAATATACATGCCGTGTATATTGTACAAACTTCGACAGATACTGAGCCGAGCCTAATACGTACTGTATACTACGAGCTTGTGGAATGAGTATTATTTTATGATGTCGTTCGAGACAAGGTTATGAACGCGCTACAAGTTTTACAAAACCTTGTGATCAAAGTCATACCCTCAAAGATAGGTAATATCCAACAAACGTATTATGTGACCAAAGAGTATATAATTATTTACTCTTTGATATGACGATAGGACGCTCTTAATATAAGGCAAAATTTCTATGTGACTGCGCTAAATCACTGAATTACTGGAAATATTCTTTTACCTTAGTAATCAACCCCAGAATAAATCACAAGAAGTAAAACGAACAATAAATGTAAAATTATACGGTCGTAGCTGCTTCTTTTACTGCACAGCAAGAGTCGCAATCTATCTAACACGGCTTTACGAGCTCGTGCGCGTACAAAAAACATTAGCTGAGGCTATAAAAGACATTCCGAGAGATGTATGGTAGAATGATAAATTGTGTTGTTAAGTTCCATACAATAAGAACCAGCTGTAAAGAAATTGATACACTGAAAGCGACCTGTTGAGGATACGTTAAATATATTATATTATAATCATTTGCAGAAATTTTCTCAGAACTTTCCTCTAAGTTTAACTTCAGATTGCGGACAATCAGTTTATATTAGGTGTATTGTGTATATGATTGTTAATAATCAGTTGATTATAGTTTGTATTATTCTTATTAATATTATTATTATTGTTTATTTAGGTTTTCTCACCCTTTGGAGTGAAGTTATTGCTTGTGGCGGCATTGGAACAAAGAATAAGCAGTTTTTATGTAGCTGGTAAGTTCAAGAACTTTCGGACTATATTATATAAACATCAAGAATTGCAGCTTTCTATATCAGCCCAGTGGTATGTTGACTAATTTCTAACTCTTTTTATATTTTTGGATGACGCCATCAGTTGTTAACAGGATAATCAAGACAATTGTTTCTTTTATTTTCTCTGCAAGGTCGCTATTACTATCCAGAATGGTACTCGCCACCTGTATGCCTACACATGTAGTCAGTTGCTGCTAGCAAGCTAAGGTGATGTGTTCGATCGATTTTAACTATTTTCCAAATAAAATTACTATTTCTCCGATGAAGAAAATATTGTCACAAGTTTTTTACCTGGTTCCAATGAAATAACTAACTGCCACCTAACAATCTCGGCAGGGTAATCCATTCAACTGCACTTCGTGGATGATGCATTCTATATTCCTTTAACACTACTCTTGCCTTTCTTTGTAGGTTTTTTATGTCCGTGGTCGACCAGTTTATTAATCCAAAAGTGTAGCTTAGTACAGGTATGGCATAAGTGTTTATAGCTTTTATTTTGATTTATTTATCTTATCACCGATTAGTTCAGTTTTTAATATTAATTTTAACCTGCTTATATATTTGTTGGTAACATCTTTTTTTGTTTTAGTCATGTTAATCGTTCTTGATTGTTCGAAAGCAAGGTATTTCTAGAACTTCCATGGATTCATATTTTCTATAGTGAGATCATCTACTTTGAAGTTTTCCGCCTCTACAACTTCTCCGCGCTTTATATGCAACATTTTTCATTTGTCACATCCAAACTCAATTTTTATGTCGTCAGTAAAATGTTTTGTTAAGCCCAAGGGTTGTTTTAATTGTGACCTATTTCCTACATATATATTTGATCATCCATGTATAACAAATGAGAAACAATGAGCTCTTTGGATTTTTGTTCTTTTAATAAATATCGAATCATACTTTTATTCAGCAGCCTGCTTAAGGGTTTGGGTGCCAAGCTGAACCAGAGGGGCTTAGTAAGTCTTCTTGGAATATTCCTATTCTTAATTCTTAAAACTCTAGTTTTTTCACTCCTTTCATTACGAGTCTTGTTCTCCATTTTTCCATCATTGTTTTCAGAGCTTGCACATAATGGTCGTTGATTTTATATATTTTCAGCACTTCAAGTAACCAACTGTGGGGTACAGAATCGAATCCTTTTCGATAATCTATAAAGGCCATGCTAATATTTCGGTGGATGTTTTTTGCCTGAGCATTACGATACTGTCAATTGTAATCTGCTTCTTGCAGCTTCTCGATCCTCTTCTACAGCCCTTGTGTTGCTCTGTCATAATGTTGTTGACTTCACAATGCTTGTAGATCTTATCAGCAATACATGAGAAATTTGTGTATAGTTGGTAAACACGTTATGGGCCTATATTTTGCAGGTGCGTTGAAGGATGTTTTCTTTGCTAATAGGTACGTTTTTCCGACCATCATAAACGGGTCTTCGATTGCTTTTGTAAAGAGTATCGCCATTTTTCATAAGTGCAAGTGAACTTCTTTGTTTTTGTGCCCTACTGATTATTTCTGTAAGTTCAATAGTACTCATTTTTGATAAATCATATGAGGTATTTGTTCACTTTCCTTTCTTTGTAATTCTACCACTGTGCTTTCTGTCTATGATGTTTCAGCTCAGACCATATGCCTATTCCAGTATGATGCTATTTCTTGAGGTTCACACAATTATTATTATTATCATTATTTTTATTATTATTTTTATTGTTATTATAACTATTATTATTGTTACAAATACAATAATAATAATCGCCTTAATTAATACTGAAAGAAAACAAGGCGCAAATTTTTTTTTATTATATTTTAATAAAAGGCTATTTACAAAATTGAGTTGATAGTGAATAAATTAAAATTCATCAATAAATAATCATCTGTAAATATTAGATCACTTTATTTGTTTTTTCAAATTACCAGTTTCGTTTGTTTGTTCGTGTAAACAATTTTCTCCTACGATTTAAAATAATGTCAAAAATAACGTAGGTACTTTTGGTTATAAATAACGATAACGTCGAGCAATTTTAATAGAGGCTTTGAACTGCATTTAACAAAACTGTCAGTTATTACAATTTTTGGTTATAATTTTTAATTCCAACCTAATTTTTTGTTTACAATTAATTAGATTGATTACTAAACGTAATTATAGTTAAAATCAATTAAGTTTGTGTATGTACCTTATATTGTAATCATTTTGTTACAAAGCTCTGTTAATTTTTATTCATGAGTTTTACAAAAAAACAGAATCAAGGAACTTAAGTTTGCCGTGTTAATATATGCGATTGTAATATTTGTATGTCGACACTTTGATTAATTGTACTATAATTACATGTTATCGGTAATACAGAAACCTGTATAAACAGATCATACTAACGTTGACATACGTTTATGAAAATTAATTCAGGCAGTTATTCAAAATGAATAATTGAAAATGCAAACGCTGATTAATAATAATTGTTATTAAATTTAACTAAGTGACGTTATCATCTATAGATGAATTTTAATTTATTCACTACCAACTCGGTCTTGTAATGAAAAAAAACTTAAACAGTACGTTAAAATATAGTAACAGACAAACATAATCTTATAATATTAAAATTATCTTTATGTTGATAGAGGGACTCAACATTATTGTCAACGCCATCTATTATTAAATTTTGGTTCAAAAATCGTTGAATGCAAACTGATAATATTACGCTTGGCAACACGGTATTGATTTTCTTAAAAAAAATTAACCCAATTTTTTTTCAACTTACAACATTTCAACATACTTTCAATACACATTAAAAAGTGGAACATATGTGACCAAATACATTTGATTTGATTCAAAACTAAATGAAAGAATGGATATTGAAAAGAGGCAGTAATTCAAACTTGAAACTATTACACCATTTAAACCGAAGAAATGGCAAGTAGAAGGAGCAGAATTAAAGTAATTGCTAATATTCCTCTACGAAGGAAAACTGAGACAAAGGTTGCTGACGAATCTCCAACCATTGGAGTACCTGATAAAGTACCAGCATCACTTCAAGATGATGAAAAAGGTAATTCTTCTGAAAATAATAACAATAACTTAGATGTTGAAAGTGATGAATTAGAGCCTGTTGAGGTACAACCTGCACAGGATGTTACAAACGTATTAACTACAACTTCAAAAATTGAACCAACATTTGATCAAACAAAAAAATTGGTAGCTTCTAGACGTACTTTCATCAAACCATTAGTAAATTTAAAATCATTAGCAAATAAGGTGAAACAAAAGGTGGAAGAAGTTCCAGTGCCACAAGCTCCCCTCAGCAGTGTTCAGTTAGCTAATAAGGAAGTAGAAATTTCTGCTTCTGCACAGACCATTTCAAATTCTGATAGTGAGAACATACCGAACCTCAAAGTCCTATTAAAGTAATAAATAGAAGTAGGATTAAAGCTGTACCTCGATTAACACAACGTAGAATTAGCTCGACAGTTCATGGTAGCGCTAGTGAATCAGAAGATGATACCAATAAAAAAAGTTATAAACGAATTAGAACTGAATCGGTGAGTATGTTTGTTTTTAGAACATTTTAATAATATCTTATAACAGGCCTGTTCAACCGCTTCAACTTCTAATGACAATTTTGCAAAAATAGAACCGGAGTTGCCACAAAAGCCGAGAGATTTTAACACTGTAATACAAAGAAAATGCAGACGTACTGAGCAGTCAAATAAAATGGCAGAAGCGAGGAGGAATTTCATTAACAAATTTCGAAATAAAGATGGTGACAAACATAAATTAACTATGCTGGACTTAATTTTTTACAATCCAACAACGAAACCAATGAGGTAAACTTAATTGGATCTCGTTTTTATTATTTTAAAGTAGTTATTTATTTTAGTCAAAAACCTGAAAAATCAGACGTCAGAAAATCAATCGAAGGTAGACCTCCAGAATGTGAAGAAGATGAGGTTGAAAGCGATCGAAGAAAATCACATTCCTGCCCCCAAATTAAAATTGGAGCAAACGGAGAAATAGTAGTTGACGAACAAAGTTTAATTATTGAAAATAAACAGACCAAAAAGGATCGTGAGAATTTGCATAAGTCCGAGGTAGTAGATGGAGATTTCGATACCGGCTATGGCGTCTATAAACGCGCGAAACGTTCGAAAGATTGGAGCAAAGAAGATACGCTCTTCTTCTACAAAGTTTTAAATACTTTGGGCACCGATTTCTCTTTAATGGTACAGTTATTTCCTGGCCGTAGTAGGAGAGAATTAAAAATGAAATTCAAAAAAGAAGAAAAAATTAATCACGTGTTAGTTGATAAAGCTTTAACGAGACCGCTGCAGTTTAATATCAAAGATTTAAAAGAAGAAGTTAAAAAGAAGGAATCTGAGAAGGCGGAAAAAGAAAAGTCGAAGCAGGTGCCGGCTCAGAAAAAGGATCTGGGTGTGCCTTATATACGTAAAGGTATCATTTTATTATTACTGTTCTTGCTATATGTATTATCGAGTTTATCGATATTTGTTATTGCATAAGTCAATCATATAACTACTTGAATTTTCTTTTTTTTTAGTCTCGCCAATTCTGTTATTGGGCCTTCTTAAGGAGTTGTTTAACGGAATGGATCACCAGGACACCCTGTTCCTTTTTGTATCGACGTTGTTGTGTCAGAACGTTGGCACAAACAAGAAACAGTGATTCATTCCGTTAACGTTTTTTTAATTAGGCCGAATAAAAAGATTGGGAAACTTAAATGCACAAATATACTTTTATGTAAAGTTGCTGTCTTCAATGAAAACAGAGACGATTATATTTAATTTGAGTGTTATGTTATAGATTCGAAAAAAGACCGTAAAACAAAAACTAAGAAGCGTTCTAGAAAGCGTAAAGACATTTACAGCAAGATAGAAAAAGGCATAGCTTCTATTTTGGACTCGGATAGTGAAGGCGAACACATTGAAGAGAGCGACAAAGAGGATGAAGACGATAGTGACGATTCTACCGCTCCTTCCACCGACGTTAGCAATATATTAAAACCTACTCGTTACGGCAGAATTCCAAAGCAGAAGGTATTGACTTTAGATGATCCTAAAGTATTCAAAGTGAGAGAGGAACACGCACACGATGAACATCAGCTTGAACCTGGTTCTTTAATGGTCGTTTGCAGTCAAACACCAACTGGATCACCAATTTATAAAGTGTTTATGGTTACTGGAAATCAAACTAAAGTACCCGTCATCATACCTTCGGAAGTTCTTGAAACTTTAATGAAATCTTATGGTGACGCTCCTACGGAAGAGGCAATGCCCGAAAATAATTATACTATATGTCATGATGACACAAATAATAAATCAATTGAAGTTCAAGTTCAAGATGTCCAAGAAAACAATTCGGAAACAATTTGTAATTCTACATAAAAATGATGCCTTAAATTTTATTTTAATATATGTAAAGATCTTCGCACATCCTTATTTATTACCGGAATTTTATATGCCTAAACAATAATTGACGTTATACTTGCAGACAAATAAACAGCAATACCATGTAACTGACTTTTTTCTTTTCCATTTCCTTTACTTAAAATGTTATTAATATTTAATACTGCAGTTCGACGGAAGAACACCGTATGTGCAATTTTTTTCAAATTAATTTTAAATACAATGAAATCATTAGAAAAAAAAGAACAATCAATTCAGTATTAAAGAAGTTCGAGACATTTTGATTCCCCAAACTTTGAATGGCTTTCCTGGAAAGTTCTGTCAGTTACACATACGGTATTTTTCCTTCTGATGGCAGAATACAGACACAAATTGATATTTAACTTTTGCAAAATTCCGGAGAGGCTTACATGAAAAAGCAGGACCATATAAATGTATATTTGAATTTGATAAATAATTCAGATCGAAATTATATTCTGTACAACTAACTAACTACTGTTATACCGTTAACTCTTGTGCTGACTATGATCATGTCTAGGGTGCCGAGAAGGCTGGTATCTGAGCTTCAACGCCTGAATCCCGCACGGTGGACGGACCAGGCCAAGCGGATACGTGACTCGATAAGATCAGTAGCTGCTAGGTCCACAACCTCGACGAATAGAGATTGAGTGTGCTACGTAGATGACCTCTGGGTTGCTAAACGTAGCTAAACCATCCTCGGCAGAGGAAACTAAGGACCTGCCTCTAGAAGCAGATTTTCTGGAGCTCAAATAGTGAAGGGCAAGTTCACAGTCACGATCAAGGAACGAATGCAACGTGTACTGAACGTGATGTGTTAGGAGGGATTGAAAGTATCATCCCAAAAACCACTGGCTATACCAAAGGGTGGTCAGGTGGCCTAAAGCGGTGTCTACGACTTTTGATCACCGCCGTTTGAACACGGTGCTATTGATCGCCGAGAATATTGCAAAAAATATCTTATTGTACATATTATTACTATTCTTAGCCTCATATTACCAAAGTACTTAAAAAAATATATACATATATTACATAATTTCAGGAGGAATTATTTAATAATTGTAACCTACCAACCGACACCGTTTACCCCCGATCACATGAAATCATGTAATTTTTTAAAGAGGAATAATTTAATAACTGTAACCTACCAACCGACACCGTTTACCCCCGATCATTTTTTAAATTAATTTTTTGATTAGCACGGCAGAATAGTTTCTTAGAAGCGTTGTTTTTGTTTCAATTTAACAAAAGGAATTGTCATTTGTGTGCCTGTAATTCATTCATTTATTCATATTGTAAGTAAATGGTCTTTTCTATTAATAACGTACAGGTACAAGTAAATAAACCATTGTTGTTGAATTACCTACTTAGTTCTGTAAAATAATGAAGTTTACTTTCAACATGTACAATTATACAACACAGCTGTTTATGTATTTCTTATAAAACGCCTAAAGTCATGCAGAATACCACAATCCGGAGACTAGGCTAAGTCTAAAGACTTGTCTAATCTAAGTATAACAGGGGCGCTCAAGACCACGCCCACTTCAGCGTTGAAAGCGATGCTAGGCCTGCTCCCACACACATCTACATCAGAGGAGAAGCTAGACTGGAGGTTTTTACAGGCTGCAGATATCACCGCAGACACTATCAAGCAAGGGTGTGGATCATCCACATATAAGACTCTTGGTAGGCATTGGAGGACCTCTACTTCAAATGGGGTCTGACCAGGTGCGTTTGACAAGGCGTTCCTTTAGTTGGTCATTCCAGATCGGAACGACTGGATAGACTTCAAAGAGAACATAATCTGATACACCGACGGCTCTAACTCATAGAATGGAACCGGATCAGGCATATATACAATGAAACAGAATATGTATGGTCTGCCACTCCCTGGGGCAGCCTAGCGTCTGTATTTCAGGAGGAAATATATGCTATTATGGAGTGTGCAACCAGGCACCGCTGAGTGCAGTTAAGAGCCAAAGGACCTCAGGACTGCTGTTTAAATGGTTTAATGTTCTCAATACCCTGTCAGGTCAAAACAAGGTGGCCCTTGTCTGGACGCCTGGCCATTCGAGTATTGTGGAAGACATAAAAGATAACGAGCTAGCAAGGTAGGGAGTCTCAACGCCTTACGTTGGGCCAGAATCAGCATTAGGTATTGGAAGTATGGACTCGCAAAGAACACATACTGGACATCAAGGCCAGTCCTGATAAGAATATGATTGTAGAATCTGAGGTAAACCAAACTACTAATGCTAAAAGTAGGCCAGTTGGAAATTAGAGCAGGGCTCCTTATGGGACACATGGGCGTTAAGGAATACCTACAGAAAATCGCGAAGCGAAGTGCCCCAGAAACAGTACTGCATTTACTGTGCAGATGCAATATGCTGGATGATAAAATGCAGTGCATTTTTGGGCGCAATAAAATGCTACCAATGCTGCCCACGACCTGTATCATTTAATGCAGGCTAGCAACCACGGAAAGCACAATAAGCATTTTAAGCTGCAGTGCATCCGGTACCATTGATGGTAGACGGCCCGCGGGAAGAAAACAAAATCTCGTGGCTATCGACGTATTTTCGTTTAGTTTATAAATGATAAAAAAAAATTTTAAGAAAAAGTTTATTTGTTTATTCATCTTTACATTACAATATGGAAAAGTTAAAGCTATTTATATCAATAAGCAACACGAAACAAATAACTTTCGCTCGTGTTGGAAGAATTGCCTAAAGAATAAAGATGAACAAAACTAAATCATTACAAATACAACAATCACTTTGTAGTTTTAGAAAAGTGGTCGTTATACAACAAATGTGCCGAAACACGATATTATAATAAAATAATCATAATAATACAGTAACATTTGAAAAAAATATAAACTCTGATTCAATCGAAATTAATCCACTTAATACTTGGCAAATCTAAATTTCTTCGACAAAAAGAAAATAATATATCAGCAAGCTCGGTGAACACGACGCAAAGTAATTGTTATCATCAGTAAAATAAAATTTGTGCTTCGATAATTAATAATAAAAGGATTTTATATATAAAAAACAGAGTAAAAAAATTACTGTCAAAGTGTGGCCCACCGAGGAAAAAACCAATATGAAAACTAAGTATAATATTGGGATTTTCCTTGCTTCGAAGTAAATCCCCATGATTAAACACACAGAACGATCATAATAATTAAGAATACATGTATGATAAATATAACGTGCATGTTTGGCTCAGAATAAGATGCAACGTGGCTTCTTCTTCTTTTTTACTTGAAGGGCCGCTCTTGTAGCTGTTTCGAATACTTAGCGTACGCCTTCCTTACTTTTAGCGGAACATTCTAAATAAGCAAAGGCGTTTATTTTTTTCGGCCATCGCTCGACCCTCCTGAGGTTTCACAGGCTCTTGTTTCATTTTGGCAAGATCTTTAATAGTGTTTGGATCATTACGTAAGTCTTTTTTGTTTCCTACCAAAATAATGGGCACGTTAGGACAAAAATGCTTTACTGGGCGTCCATTTTTCGGGAATATTTTCCAACGAATCTGGAGAGTCGACTGAAAAGCACATAAGGATTACGTCTGTGTCCGGATATGAAAGAGGTCGCAACCGATCGTAGTCTTCTTGACCGGCTGTATCCCAAAGAGCCAATTCTACCTGCTTTCCGTCCACCTCGATGTCGGCCACATAGTTTTCAAAGACGGTGGGTACGTATACTTCGGGAAATTGGTCTTTACTGAATACGATTAAGAGACAAGTTTTTCCACCAAGCACCGTCGCCTACAATCACCAACTTCTTGCGGATTGCAGCCATCGCACCTGCCAAAATACACACACCGTCAACGCCTATTGACTAACTAAAGATGGCGGATCGTACTTTATCAGATCAGAGGCGGAGAACCGCACGAAAATAAATACAAAAATAGCCCACCTTTTCCAGATTCTTCACCGTCTGATAAGCAGCACCACATCAAGTTAATACTTCCAGCTCACCGACCTTCTTTTACCTCTTAAATTATTTCACAGTCTATCACAGAAAATACAGCTTATATAAACAAAACTAAGAAAAAAATTCTCGGAGTCGTTACAATAACTCGACAATGCGCCGGCGTGATTCATTCTTTGTAATTTCGAGACACGAATTCTGTATCACGTCAAAATTCTATCCTTGTTTCGCGCCCCTGAAGTGTGTGATGAAAAGAGACGGTTGTTTCGCAAAATCGAATGCATGACATCATTTGTTTAACATATCCGGGAATTGTCTTAAAATAAATTTTATCACAGTTGGTAGTAAAACGTAGCTTATTCATTCATGTGTCTCTTGTACCGGAATATTTCTTGTGCAAGTATGTTCTAAGAATCGGAAAAGTAATCTTCAAAATTTCATAATTAACTATGTAAATAGCCATGTTCGTAATTGTAATTGTAGTTGATCCTTGATCAAGAGTTGTTCAGAATGTCCTTTATTTTTTATCCTGAGGAGAACTACGTAGCTGTACATTCTTGTAAAAAAGTGGACATGTACGAAGTTTATTTGAACTAATCCTATTGTACTATTGGTGTAGACATCCTGTACTAAATTGACCGTATGCATGAAATGTTTGAACAATGTTGGTGTGGTTAATCTGTAGTACCTACCTACTTTTAAATTCCCACTAAAAACTATTGAAGAATAAAATAAAAACCTAAGATTTCAGTTATTGGCGTTTTTTTTTGTATATTTTTAAGTCCAAAAATTCATTCATTCAATTAGTTCGGAAGGTGTTGATCTATGGTTGATCCATACTACCGAACCAATTTGGTTCAAACCTTCAAATCAAATATAAAGTAGTCCCGTCGAACGTTATGGTGGAAAGGCTTCTTTATGATTTAAATTGACACTGAGAGGAACATGCATTTTCGAAAGCCATGAAGTTTAGGTAAACAGGGCTAAAATTTGAATAAATTGATATTGCATGTTTTGGTCATAGATATATACGTAGTAGCTAGCATTCGCCGCCATTTGTTAGTCGGGCACATTTTGAGTTGTGATTGAGAGGTTATTATATTATGTGTGTGTTTGTGATTTTTTAATGGCTATTTCTAGAAATTTCTGATTTGTATCCGTGTTTTATTTTATGGTTTTATATTACGTAGATTCCAAGATATTTAAAAATTAGATTTCTAAGTGGGGCCAAATTAATTAGTGTTGAAGTAATAAATGCTACAATGCGACATACTAGAAATAAACTGACGCTGTTTTCGAATTCATAATTTATAGCTGTAACTTACTTAAATAGCTGTAACCTCTACTATAACAAAATTACAATTTTCTTTATGTTTTTTTTTGTAACATCCTTGGAAATACAAATTAGTGTTATATGTTTTGAATTTGTACTAACTCTCTTGTCACATTGAACTAAATGTGTAGATGACTAAAAACCATTTGTTGCTTTTATCAATCCGTTAACAATTATTGATCAGAATCAAGAGCGGATTTATATTGCAACTTTATAGATGTAAGATATAATCTACAGTTCAATTTATGTAGGCTTCTTTATACCCGTTTATTAAATATTTGTTTTAATATCTAACTGGTTTGGTGAATAGTATAAATAATTACAAAATTTGCAATAAAATAGTTGCACCGATTAACGTTGAGAGAGAGAGAGAGATTTATTTTCATTTGCCAGTGGCGTTGAAATGTACACATTTGAAATAATATAAAACAATATACTTAATTAAAATTTTAACAAGTAAATAAATAAGTGTAAATATAATATAAAATATAGTTTATAATAAAACAATAATACTAACTATAGATGAGTATAATTTAATTTAAAAAAAGGCTAAGTTATTGACTCCAATATTCCTCGAGCGAATAAAAACTGTTTTTGAGTAAATTAGACTTTAAAGAAATTTCGAACTCTTTATAATTGTTAATGTTTTTGATTGAAACTGGTAATTTATTAAAAATTTTTACAGAATTGAACATAAATGATTTAAAAAATATGCAGACTTTGCAGAGTTTGATCTCAGATTGTTATTTCTAGTTTGGTAGTCATGCACATCTGAGTTTTCTTGAAAAAGTTGCCGATTTTTAACGACAAATAATGAACTTTCATATACAAACAAATTGTAAACTGTCATAATTTTTCTGTAACAAACACACTTCTACAACTAGCTCTATTATCCATACCAAAGATTATTCTTATTGCTTTTTTTTGAAGTTTTAATATGGTAGGAAGATGTGTAGAGTTTCCCCAGAATACTAGTCCGTATTTTACAATTGCTTCAAAATAGGCAAAGTAAACTATACGAAGAGTTGACAAATGGCAACAGTATTTCAGACGACGTAGACAGAATATTGCTTTATTTAATTTTGATACGACATTTTCTACCTGCTCTTTCCAACAAAACTGATGATCAACCGTCAACCCTACAAATTTTGATGATGTTACTAGTGATAAATTAGTATTGTAAATGGTTAACATCTTTGACAGATTTAAATTTTCATTTACGTTCAAAAAGACATAAGACTCGTTTTTTCGATATTAATAATGAGTCCATTTGCATTGAACCAGTCTTGAACCTTATGCAGCACTTGCGTAATATTACTTGCTAATTGTAGTAAACTGGATCCGTGTATGTTAATGTTAGTGTCATCTGCATATAGAGTAATATTGGCATCTATATTGCTTGGCAAATCATTTATATAAATGAGAAATAACAATGGGCCTAAAATTGATCCTTGAGGTATTCCGTATTTAATGTTAAGCAGAGATGAGTAATATTTTTTAATTTCATTATTTTTATTTGTATGTGTGATTTCGACCATTTGTCGTCTTCCCGTTAAATAGGATTCAATCAGTACCAATGGGACACCGCGAACACCGTAATATTCGAGCTTTTCCAGTAGAATATTGTGATCTACCATATCAAATGCTTTTGATAGATCACAATTCAAGCTAACTGTAAGTTTTTGTTATTAATGTTGTGCAGCACATTTTGTAGAATATTTAGTAAAGCAGTTGTTGTTGATTTGCCCCGCGTAAAACCGTGCTGGTGACTAGTAAAGAGTGAATTTTTTCAAAAAAATCTATTAACCTATTTTTCATTACAGTTTCAAAGATTTTTGAAAACGCAGGTAAAATTGAGACAGGCCTATAATTTTCAACTGCATACTTACATTTTTTTGTAAAGAGGTATGACTTTAGAGGTTTTAAATTCCTCGGGGAAGTATGAAGAATTAATACAGTCGTTTATAACGTGCGATAATAATTGTGAAATGATCGGGGAACACAATTTGAGTATTTTTATTGGAATATTATCCACACCAACTGAGTTTGAATTTTTTAATTTGTTGATCACAATAAAAATTTCTTCCGAAGAAGTAGGGGTGAAATAAAAAAGAATTTCCATTGTATAGGCTAAGTGAACGCATTTTGTCAAGAGCTGAATTGTTTTTAGAAACATTTCTTTTTAGTATGTTAGGCAACTGTACAAAATAGTCATTAAAAGTGTTTGCCACAGCACACGGATCATCTATGGAGTCGTTTCTAATTAAAAGAGATATATTGTTTCGTATTTGGGTACATTTGTTAGTTTCATTCTTTATTAACTGCCACGTAGATTTATTTATATTATGAGATTGTGTTATAATCCTTCTTGAATGAATTCTTTTAGCTTCTTTACATGCTGCCTTGAGTACGTTGCTATATTTTAAATAGTATGAATGTAAGGTTTCATTCGGAAAAAACCTTAAAATTTGATGTAACTCTCTTTTAGTTTTAGCTGAATTTTTATACCGCGAGTGATCCAGTTCTTTTGTTTACTTATAGGTACCCTAATTAGTGGATAAGCGATATTAAATGCTTCTGAAAATTGTGTAAAAAAGGTGTTTAACTTATTTTTAAGTTCTACACTATCAGAATAGATGTACTTCCAGTCTGCACCTTTAACTAAATTTATAAAGCACTCATTATTTTTTAAATTGTATCGTCTAATTGTTCTATAAGAATCATTACTTTTTGTTTCAGGTGTAGGGATGATATGATATATTATTGCCTAGGAATTTTAAATTTATACCCGATTTACAAATGGCGAATGACTCGAGCGCTCTCTGCATGAAGACACATTTACCATTGTATTGAAAAAAGATTGTAGTTATGGATCTAGGTACAAAGTATATATATATATATATATATATATATATATATATATATCTATGGTTTTAGTATAATAATAGCTTATATTACGATTGATTTCGCGGGTCACAAGAAGTGGAAAACTGTGTTCTTATTTTCGGGCGAAAGTAATGAGAAAAACTGACCAATTGAAAGCTAATTTCCTGAACTTTAATATTATGCAACTCAATGAATATGTTGCGGGACTGAAGTCATAGAAAATTGTGAAGGAACACGGATGGTTTATGCCAAGTTGCTTTTATACGGAAATGGGTGCCGTCATTCGGTGGAAAGAAAGCTGAGAATAGCCAAACAGCTCTGAATTTCGTCCTATGTTCTCATCTGTATATATTCTTATTAATACATAGTTTTGTATAATCTGCTCTATTAGTAGACAATAAATTGTTGATTATTTATTAACACCTTTCTGTTCTCTTATTTTTGATACAACAAGGAATTTAGATTTTGTCAGAGAAAGTATTGAACTTGACTAGCAATTCTTAGTAATAACCGTACTACTTTAAGTAAACACGTAAATTCAAATTAAATGTTAGCGGGAAAAAATAATGTTAAATTTCTTTTGTTGTTCGTATATATGGCGTCGTGGAAGTCCGAAATTAAGTTTATTTAATGGAAACGTAATCTAAATAATTTATTAAAATTGATAAATTAAAAAAATAAAAAGTGAGGTTAAATACAAACGAGACAAGTTGAGATGATTATAACAGGATCGAATTAATACGAGAACGATCCCCACTCCTTTAGGGTGTAAACACTGCTTGTGTTAGGGTTGTATTACATTTTCTTATCTAGAAAAGTTTGACAATTTGTCATACTACATACATTTGTTGAAAATTAGTGTAACACTGGAATTTCGATTCAATTTTACAAACCATAAACTACATTAAATTATTAAATTTCATACTTTTGATTTGTGCACTTCTACTGCGTGGTTGGTGACTACTGCCAACTTAATAATTTAAATTACACATCCTGACTTAAATCTTATTTTCTTGTCGCTTTTTAGCTTTTGAAGTTTTTCATGCCTGTTCTTGTTTATTTGCCAAACTGTGGTCAAAGATACAAAAAATTGACAACTAAACAAAACTTTTAAAACACTTGATTAAATGGGATCACCTTGCCGAATGGACACAACTTTGGACACAATGAATTATTGGACATATTGCCCAAACTGGACATAACGCCGAAGTCACCTGCTGGACACAATGACGAAAATGGACACAACGCCAAAATCAGTAATTGACATATCGTCGAATGTGGACACAACGTCGAAAAACAAAAACTGACTTGTTCTTCGTATTAAGAGAGATTAATCTTAAGTAGTGTAAGGTCGCCGTAGCCGCGAAAAGTATTATCAAAATACAGTGTTGACACTAAAAGTTTATTTAAATCAAAAACACGTAAGCACACATAACATGGTACATAAAAATACATCAACATAAGTACATAACATAAACTCTGCTACTCCGACATAATAATAATCATAATGAATCCGCGAGACATATCAGGCGGGAACTGAAGTCACCCCCTCTCCAACTGCTCTGCTTCCGCGCGGGAAATGTTTAAATTTAAAATTCAAAATAGGTGATTACAGTAGGATATTCAAAAGTAAATTTTTTTTTTATGTAAAATGTTTAAAGTTGTTTTCATGTGATCGGGGGTAAACGGTGTTGGTTGGTAGGTTACAGTTATTACAATTTCTTTGTTCAACAATTTATTTGAATCAATATCCGATCTATATGGCCTTAATTTTTGCTTTTCTCCGTTGTGTCCACATTCGACGATATGTCCCATTACTGCTTTCGGCGTTCTATCAATTTTCGGCATTGTGTTCAGCAGTTTTGGCGATATATATGTCCAATAATTCGTTTCGACCTTGTGTCCAAGTTTCGGCGTTGTGTCCATTCGACGTTATGTCAATTCGGCGAAAAGTGTCCACGACTCGGCTACCAAAAATTCTATTTTTTATGTTATATTGCAAAATTTGAATTTGCAGTTTAGTATTAAAATGTATAGTATGAGAAGTTGTCAATGATTTCTAGACAAAAATTAATGTAATAATAATTTTCAATTTGTTATAATTTATCGTCGGTTCCCAAAAGCTGCACTCAATTTACATAATCAATAAACTGTAAATAAATACCCTGTACTGTTTCAAATTACATCATTTTCATAAAAAATTACTAGTTTAATGACACTATTTATGGTCGCCCAATTTTTGTTTCTATGATTACAATAGACCCGATTAGTGTGACGTCACGTACAAACCGCTAAATTCAAAATTCGGTACTTTGCAAAATTGTGGACGAAAGTGAACCTTAAGTACAAGGACTTAAGGGTTATATTCAAATAGATCAATAGAAGTTGGTTGGTTTTCCAATATATACGCATAAATAAGAGAAATCGTTGTCATATTCACTAATTCTGAACCTTTATCTTTCATCTAGTATCAATATTACATTTTCAAATAGCATATTTTTATTATAAATTAAAATTAATTTTTATACTACAAATACATGCGCAGAAATCAGCTGGCGGGAACAGTAATTTTAGAAATACGCACCGGGTTAACCATAACCTAATTACTATGAAGTACTATTAAATTAAACTATAAATCACGTATTATAAAGAACAAACTAATGAAGTAAACGAGTAAATAAGCTAATAAAGAAACAAGAGTAACGCCAGGAACAACAAAGGAAAACAGCAATTACAAAGTATAAGGTTAACCCGGTGCGTATTTTAACATTACTGTTCCCGCCAGCTGGTTTTTGCGCATGTATTTGTAGTATATAAGTTAATTTTAATTTATAATAAAATATGCTATTTGAAAATGTAATATGATACTAGATGAAAGATAAAGGTTCAGAATTAGTGAATATGAAAACGATTTCCCTTATTTATGTGTGTATATTGGAAAACCAACCACTTTTTATTGACCTATTTTATTATCACCCTTAAGTCCATGTACTTAAGGTTCACTTTTCGACCACAATTTTGTTAAGTACCGAATTTTGATTTTAGCGGTTTAATTTGACGTCACCACTGATCGGGTCTATTGATGTTTCCGGTTGTTTTCATGTGTCGTTTACTGTATAAGGTATATAATATATATAATAGATAGCATCGCATTCAACCATTACATCTGATTGTTGGAAGTCATACAATGTATTGTCAGAAGAGATCTACAATCACCTGAAAGTGAATTCCTCACTTTATTTTGAAGATCCCGAAAAGGGTGCTCACACCAACAAAATCGAAGGAAGTTAGTATTTTTCAAATAAAATTTTTGATATTTACAGAAATAAGAGCACTTTACTCTTGACTCAAAAATCAAATTTTCGAATGCACCTCGTATATTACGCGTTTTTTGCCACATTTTGTTAGTGCATTTTTAGTTTTAGGGGATGCACAAACTTTTATAAAGAATAACTTTTTATTGAAAAACCCATAATAAATAAGTTTCCCATTTGGTGCAGACTTTGGGGATGACCCTGAATATTAGTTTAGAAGCATTTTTCTGTTTCATCTCCTTAAATCCTAAACTTGCCGACCTTTGACTACAAAAAGATGCAGAATGACAAATCTTGATCCAAGCATTGAGTTCTATCGCCTAGCGAGAGAGTTATACACGGTGTCTCAGACATTTGGACATTAACTTTAACACTAATCCAACTCATCAAGATGAACAACTTTTCTATGTGCCATTTTTTCGAAATCTCAAGTCCCCCATAAACTAACGAGTCTTCTATGTACTGTTAAAAATACCAACAATAGGCAGCGTTTTCTAGCACCAAATAAGATATGTTTTTGTCCTATTAATATTATTGCTATCTTTAATTACAACATTTAAAATTTCGAAACTTTACGTAACTGTATTGATAGACATTGTTCTACAAAATTTAATATTCTTTACAAACAAGACATTGTTTATAAATAATAAGACCAATCTACTATTTTTTTCCGAAATGATTAATATGTGGGGGACAATAGACACTTCCAGTGTTTGCATGTTCGGCCATAACCTGTAAACAATAACGAATTTCTGGAAAGTTCTCGAATAAATTTATCTCAAACATGGTTAGTATGGTTCATTGTCAGTTATGGATGGGCAGCGTAAGTACAAACTTTTTTTTACTATAAAAAAAATTACAAATAATCTAGTTGGAGCCATACATGACCGAAACTTTCATCACAACAGCATTTAGAAAAATGGGCGAAAATCCATTAAATGTTAAGGTAATGAGAAATAAATTTACTGGAGAACCTGCCGGTTACTGTTTCGTACATTTCGCCACCGACGAGGAAGCAATTGACGCCATGCATAAACTAAATGGAAAACCAATTTGGGCACCAATCCTGTAGTACGATTTCGTTTGAATAATGCTAGCAACACTGGTAGAAATTTATTGGATCGCGAATTTTCTGTGTGGGTCGGCGATCTTAGTCCGGATGTAGATGACTACAACCTCTACAGAGTGTTTTCTTCAAAGTACAACACTATTAAAACTGCAAAAGGTAGAATGTTATAATGTTGAATGTAAGTTTTACTAATTTGTCATCTTTTAGTTATCTTAGATAACAGTGGTTTTAGTAAAGGTTATGGTTTTGTTAGATTCGGTAGTGAAGATGAAATGAAGGATGCCTTAATGAATATGAATGGATATGTAGGCCTAGGCACTAAGGCGTTAAAAATCTGTAATGCAGTTCCCAAACCAAAAGGAGCAGTTACAACAACGACAACAGGAGGAACTACACCTACTACACCTACTTTTACCACCACTGCCACAGACTATACTCAATATTATGACCCTTCAACATATTGGCAAAATTACGCTTCATGGCAAACGGTAAGTGATTATTGTTGTTATTGTATAGTGAACAACTTTCGTGTAGGGATATTATGATCAGGTGATGGTACACAAGCTTCCCATGAAGTCTATCATTCAGCAGATGTCAATGCATCACACCATGTGGATAGAAGAGAAGAAGATGAGTTGGAACTGATTGGTAGAGACGTTGTGATTTTTATAAATGTTGCGCTTACACATTTGTTTTAATAGAACACTCCGTGCCTTTGGATGTGGACAAATTGAATAGGGAAGCGATGGACCAGGATAGTAACTTATGGGATGCTCTAGAAAGCTCTAAGTGGATCCGGTTGAAGTTTTCGAAAGCTATTAAGTGTTACTTAAAACATTGTGACTCATTTAGTGTTAGTGTGACTGTTTCAGTGTTAATGTTAACTTAATTTGTATAGACTGAATACAATTATGTAACTTATAGATTATAACGTTAAGATTTCTATTTAATTTAATGAAAAGTGAACTTCTATACTTTAGGTGTGTATTAATTAATAAAATGATTTTTTTATGTAACCGAATTATTTCATCATACATTTTCGTTCATCTAGATATAAGGTGTCTCAAAAGAAGTAGACAACACAAAAGGGTAAAGATGACAACATTTTGAGACCCAACTTCTCTCTTAATTAGTAAGTAGCCAATTAGATTCGCGCTGTAAATGTAGAAATGCTCTAGGGGCTGTGCAGAAACAGACAAAGATCCTAAGCACAGAAAAATAAACGTATTCAGAAACTTCACTTTCGACCATTGGCACTTGATGTTGGATGGACTACAGTTTTTTCTTGCATGTCGAAGTTCACATCCTTTTAGTGACAATATGAATTGAGCAGCTGTTTAGATTTTGTACTGAGTACTGGAAGCAGTAGTTTCTTTCTTTTTAAGCGAATTTCAATAAACACAACTAAAATAACAAAAAAGTGATTATTTATTTGTAATAATTAAAAATGTGTAATTTTAATAATTTTTTTACGCTGTTTTTTTTGTTTGTCGTTAATTTTTGTGTTTTAAAATTTCTGTTAGCATATTTTAAGGCATAAAATATTCTCATCTTGGTGTGCAGATATAATAAAAATTTTAATGGGGAATTGAACACAAGGGTGTTCAAACGACACGTTTTCTAATTCAATTAAGAATTGCGTACCCTAAATTATTAAGCACCTCTACAGCTACAATTGGGACTATTTTACAAAATATGTACACAGAAACACTTCTCAAACGTTATGAAATTTTTATGTTAAGAAATCCCTTATGTAATGATAAAGCTGTCAACTACCGTTATTGTAAATGACTATTTTTGTGCATATACCGATTTTACTTATTTTAGACCAAATGGATTACAACTTATATTTTTTTGCGCTACAATTTATTTTACAATTCGACGAACTATGAGATTCAAATAAAGGGTTTTCCAATAGGTAACAACTTTGAATTTAATTTGTGAACCAATATTTCACTGATCATCTAACTGTTACTTTCCTTTTTTCCCAGGAAACTCAACATTTTCATCATGGTAAAGTACACGAACGAACAACGTATGCAAATTATAAAAATGTCCTAGCGAAATTCGGAGTCGGTGACCGCAACTTTAAGAGCGTTAACTCCAATTTTCGGTCGTTATTCTCGCCCTAGTAGACAAGCAATAACAAGTTTAGTGCAAAAATTTGAGTCTACATATTCATTGTGTGATGCTGCCGTGCCAGTGAGACAACGGGTTGGTCGAAGTGACGAAAATATCACTGCCGTTCAGGCGTTCGTAGCAAACGATCCAAATCAGTCGATTCCGCGGTGTTCTCAAAACTGGGCATCGCCAAAACCACTTTATGGCAAATTTTGCGTAAAAATCTTGGTTTACACCCATACAAAACCAAACTGACTCAAGAATTGAAGCCGATATGGACTATTTGACGCGTCGTACGTTCTCCGATTAGGCTCTGGAGAAGATGCGCCCAGATGATGAATTTCATCGCAAAATCGAAGCTCATTTTTGGCTCGTCAATAAGCAAAATACGCGTTATTGGTCTGGTGAAAATCCACATGTGCTTCATGAATCACCACTTCATCTACAAAAATAACTGTTTGGTGCGGTTTGCATGCCGGCGACGTCATTGGGCAATATTTTTCGTCTACAATACGATAGTCACGTTACTGTGAATGGCGATCGTTATCGCGCCATGATTACCGATTATTTTTGGCCCGAATTGGAAAACATGGACTTGGACGAGATGTGGTTTCAACAGGACGGTGCCACACAGCACACGTTACAATCGATTTATTGAAGGGTAAGTTTGGTGAGCGTGGTATCTCAAGAAATGGACCAGTCAATTGGCCACCTCGTTCGTTGCGATTTAACGCCACTAGACTTTTTTCTTTGGGGCTATGTCAAATCATTGGTCTATGCCAACGAGGTTGGAAGAACTCAGAGCCAACATTGAACGCGAAATAGCGGCCGTTACGGACGAAATGTGTGACCGAGTCATTAAAATTGGGTCCAACAAATCGACCGCTGCCGACGTGTCCGCGAAGTCCATATGAACGAAGTCCAGTTCCATTCATAAATGTTTTGATTGTATTCGATCACAAAGTTTTGGAAATATTTCAAATGGTTTGCGTTTTATTTAAAAAAAAAGTTGTCAAGTCCTTATTGGAAAACCCGATATAAGTAATTTGTAATAAATAATTAAAGAATATATGACAACGTGTTTGTCGTAATACATTGATGTATTGTTTAAACACCAACAAGTATTAAAATCAATTGAACATTATAATTACGCTTCAATATAAGTGGGTACATTTTTTTGAAATAATGGTTTTCTGAATACGTTTTATTTTTCTGTGTTCTGTGTCCCAAGTGCAACTGATTGGCTGCTTTAAATAAAAAATTCTACGAGTTAATTGTTGGTAATAGTAAGTGACAAATATCATTGGGGTTGCAAAGTTATTATTATTTATATTAAACAGCTGTTTTATTAAATCTAAATGAATACATTTTCAAATCCTCGTTTTAAATATATATATGTTACCCTAAAAGTTACACTTTTGTTTACTGGTTTAAAAAAATAATAAAAACAAAGAAATATATAAAATAAGAATAACAACAACAACGTTCTGCACTAAAATATTCAGTTTAGCCAAAATAAAATTTCATTACTTTTGTAGGAATATTCGTAAACAAAATTGCTAACTATTTTCTATTTATGATCTCTCTGTACCGGGCTGGTCCAATTAGCCGATCTCTCGGCTATATATCAAAATTATTCATCTTGATAACTTTAAGGAAAAAATTCTTTAGTAAAAGTGGCCAAGGAGAAATTGCTGGAAATAACTTTCAAAAGTTTTTATTTCGGCCTCTTTCTAGTTATTATTATTATTTAACACCAGGTATAATTGGGCATATTTCACAAAAAAACTGGTTTTTATTTTTTTCTTCACACGTTACGGGGCGTTAACATAGAAACTTGAAAGTATTTCAGCGATTTCTCTTGGCCACTTAACTAAGGATTTTTTTTCCTTAAAGTTATAAGATAAATAGTTTCTGATATATAGCCGAGAGATCGGCTAATTGGACCACCCGGTACATACATGTACCTTTACGATAAGATTGTAGAACCACATGTATACTGTGGTAGAACTGGAGGCCGTTTTGCACATAGAGCTCGACGAGACGGGCGAAATGATACCTTACTCGACCCTGGAAACTGTTTTATAGCGTCGCTAGAGCGGTTTGAAGTTGATTACTTCATAGTCCCAAGGCATTGCTTTAAATACATAGCGCAAAGGAGAATCAAGATTAAATACGAATTAAATGACTCCATCTGCCCCCACGACCGGACACAGACGAGTGGTAAGCGTTCAATCTTTAAATCCAACTACAACTGTAGTCAATCGGTTCGGTAAGCTCTAATGCAATGTGTACGAAGTAATATTTTAAATAATAATGTAAATATTTTTAGTTTCTCTTATACGAGATGTCGTTAAGACACATATTTCACTAGGATTTCTTTCCATGGTTAAGTATATAGTGCCATTTTGTTCGTCTAGCCAGTTTTTTAAGTCAGGTTTGAATATAAATAGATTAGGTTTGGTAGGTTAGGTTACATAGGTTAGGTTAGGTTATAGATTTTTCTTTTTACACTTTGGAGTTCGCATTCAAGCAGTAAGCGGAAATTAGGATTGCGTTTATAAATTAACAAACTATAATTTTTAATAAACTTAATCAAACAATACAACCGACTCTTAACAAATATATCTAAACACTAACTTTTTCTGTCCTTCTCCTTCCGAGCATTGCTACCAACTAACTTAAATTTTAACAACGTATACACGTTAGCGATACATTGAACACCGCCAAGGTTCCGGTGCATTGTCGGTCGCCACAAGGTTACCTACTAAGTGCTCATTCACAATGAACGTAAAACGTAAACCGTCTCGGAATCCACAAAGATAAAATGCAGGTGACCAAGTCGAAGTGTTCACAATGAATGTACGTAAAATTTATGTTTACGAACCAATTGCGTGTGACCGTAAACAATACGCAAAATTGAAATATTTTCAACTTATGTTATGGTTACGTTCATAATCTGGTGTGTTTTTAATTATCAAGTTGGAGTATTTGGCAATTGGTAATAATTATCACAGATGTGGTTTTTCTTTGGTTATAAACCAATTTTCGTTTAGTTCAAGTGCATGTTTATTAAATATACAATTTTAACGTACTTATTTGATTTAGAATGGAAAATCTGGACATTGGTTTACTAATTGACTTAGTGAATGGCTACGAATATTTGTATGATAAAGGCCATAAAAGTTATAAGGACCTCATTATAAAGGAAAATGCGTGGTTGGAAATAGCTTTAACGTTAAATTCAACACGTGAGTTTAAATTTAAATTGCAAACTAGCATTAGTTTCTATGCAGCAGAGAAATATGTTTTTATAATTGTTTTTCAGCGGACACATGCAAAAAGCTTTCCTATCATTGAAAGAAAAATACACTTTCATTAAAGAAAAAAATTAAAAACACCTCCAAGTGGTAAGCGGTGTTATTACAAAATGGGTTTGGTATGACTTATTGTCATTCTTGGATGCACATATTCAACAGCGAAGGTAACTTTTAGTGTCTGTAGCATTACATGTAATTTGGGTGTTTATTTTAGGATAACCACAACTAACTTCTACCGAAATAAAGAGGTAGGGTGTTCAGGTAGTAGTGAAACCACGCTAGAATCGGACGATGCTGATGCTAGCACCATTTCTAGTGACAATCAGTCTGACGATACACTCACCGAGATCCAGAATGAAGAAGGTAGGTGTCGATGTTGACTATGTCTGTAAATCTGGGTTTGTTATTTTTAAGTGACATGTAATAATTTGATGCCAAAAAATTATGTAATTTGTTACAGAAATTGTAACTCCATCTTCAAATACACCACAACATGTTTAGGTCGGTGAAGTTAGCGACGATTATAGTTAGCGACGATTAGCTGAGCCAGCCCGGTATGCGAACAACTAAACATAGATATGTATCGATTCGCGAGCTCATCCAAAAACTGTCAACTTCAAAAGTACCCGTTTTATTAAATTTATATTTTAAACACTAATAAATAAAAGCATATTAAATACAATATCAAATAATTACGATGCTGTTTTTTCGTTAAAGAAAATAAATCGTCGTCAAAGTTGGACTACATAAATGCAAATGCATCGCTCCGCGGCCTCGTCGAAAAAAAACCGTCTATTTCAAAAAATACCCTTTTTTTTATTTATATTTTAAACACTAATAAATAAAAGCATATTAAATACAATATCAAATAATTACGATGCTGTTTTTTCGTTAAAGAAAATAAATCGTCGTCAAAGTTGGACTACATAAATGCAAATGCATCGCTCCGCGGCCTCGTCGAAAAAACCGTCTATTTCAAAAATACCCTTTTTTTTATTTATATTTTAAACACTAATAAATAAAAGCATATTAAATACAATATCAAATAATTACGATGCTGTTTTTTCGTTAAAGAAAATAAATCGTCGTCAAAGTTGGACTACATAAATGCAAAATGCATCGCTCCGCGGCCTCGTCGAAAAACCGTCTATTTCAAAAATACCCTTTTTTTTTATTTATATTTTAAACACTAATAAATAAAAGCATATTAAATACAATATCAAATAATTACGATGCTGTTTTTCGTTAAAGAAAATAAATCGTCGTCAAAGTTGGACTACATAAATGCAAATGCATCGCTCCGCGGCCTCGTCGAAAAAAACCGTCTATTTCAAAAATACCCTTTTTTTTTTTATTTATATTTTAAACACTAATAAATAAAAGCATATTAAATACAATATCAAATAATTACGATGCTGTTTTTCGTTAAAGAAAATAAATCGTCGTCAAAGTTGGACTACATAAATGCAAATGCATCGCTCCGCGGCCTCGTCGAAAAACCGTCTATTTCAAAAAAATACCCTTTTTTTTATTTATATTTTAAACACTAATAAATAAAAGCATATTAAATACAATATCAAATAATTACGATGCTGTTTTTTCGTTAAAGAAAATAAATCGTCGTCAAAGTTGGACTACATAAATGCAAATGCATCGCTCCGCGGCCTCGTCGAAAAAACCGTCTATTTCAAAAATACCCTTTTTTTTATTTATATTTTAAACACTAATAAATAAAAGCATATTAAATACAATATCAAATAATTACGATGCTGTTTTTTCGTTAAAGAAAATAAATCGTCGTCAAAGTTGGACTACATAAATGCAAATGCATCGCCCGCGGCCTCGTCGAAAAAACCGTCTATTTCAAAAATACCCTTTTTTATTTATATTTTAAACACTAATAAATAAAAGCATATTAAATACAATATCAAATAATTACGATGCTGTTTTTCGTTAAAGAAAATAAATCGTCGTCAAAGTTGGACTACATAAATGCAAATGCATCGCTCCGCGGCCTCGTCGAAAAAACCGTCTATTTCAAAAATACCTTTTTTTTTATTTATATTTTAAACACTAATAAATAAAAGCATATTAAATACAATATCAAATAATTACGATGCTGTTTTTCGTTAAAGAAAATAAATCGTCGTCAAAGTTGGACTACATAAATGCAAATGCATCGCCCGCGGCCTCGTCGAAAAAACCGTCTATTTCAAAAATACCTTTTTTTTTTTATTTATATTTTAAACACTAATAAATAAAAGCATATTAAATACAATATCAAATAATTACGATGCTGTTTTTTCGTTAAAGAAAATAAATCGTCGTCAAAGTTGGACTACATAAATGCAAATGCATCGCTCCGCGGCCTCGTCGAAAAACCGTCTATTTCAAAAAATACCTTTTTTTTATTTATATTTTAAACACTAATAAATAAAAGCATATTAAATACAATATCAAATAATTACGATGCTGTTTTTTCGTTAAAGAAAATAAATCGTCGTCAAAGTTGGACTACATAAATGCAAATGCATCGCTCCGCGGCCTCGTCGAAAAACCGTCTATTTCAAAAATACCTTTTTTTTTTATTTATATTTTAAACACTAATAAATAAAAGCATATTAAATACAATATCAAATAATTACGATGCTGTTTTTCGTTAAAGAAAATAAATCGTCGTCAAAGTTGGACTACATAAATGCAAATGCATCGCTCCGCGGCCTCGTCGAAAAAACCGTCTATTTCAAAAATACCTTTTTTTTATTTATATTTTAAACACTAATAAATAAAAGCATATTAAATACAATATCAAATAATTACGATGCTGTTTTTCGTTAAAGAAAATAAATCGTCGTCAAAGTTGGACTACATAAATGCAAATGCATCGCTCCGCGGCCTCGTCGAAAAAACCGTCTATTTCAAAAATACCTTTTTTTTATTTATATTTTAAACACTAATAAATAAAAGCATATTAAATACAATATCAAATAATTACGATGCTGTTTTTTCGTTAAAGAAAATAAATCGTCGTCAAAGTTGGACTACATAAATGCAAATGCATCGCCCGCGGCCTCGTCGAAAAAACCGTCTATTTCAAAAAATACCTTTTTTTTTATTTATATTTTAAACACTAATAAATAAAAGCATATTAAATACAATATCAAATAATTACGATGCTGTTTTTCGTTAAAGAAAATAAATCGTCGTCAAAGTTGGACTACATAAATGCAAATGCATCGCTCCGCGGCCTCGTCGAAAAAACCGTCTATTTCAAAAAATACCTTTTTTTTATTTATATTTTAAACACTAATAAATAAAAGCATATTAAATACAATATCAAATAATTACGATGCTGTTTTTTCGTTAAAGAAAATAAATCGTCGTCAAAGTTGGACTACATAAATGCAAATGCATCGCTCCGCGGCCTCGTCGAAAAAACCGTCTATTTCAAAAATACCTTTTTTTTATTTATATTTTAAACACTAATAAATAAAAGCATATTAAATACAATATCAAATAATTACGATGCTGTTTTTTCGTTAAAGAAAATAAATCGTCGTCAAAGTTGGACTACATAAATGCAAATGCATCGCTCCGCGGCCTCGTCGAAAAAACCGTCTATTTCAAAAATACCTTTTTTTTATTTATATTTTAAACACTAATAAATAAAAGCATATTAAATACAATATCAAATAATTACGATGCTGTTTTTTCGTTAAAGAAAATAAATCGTCGTCAAAGTTGGACTACATAAATGCAAATGCATTGCTCCGCGGCCTCGTCGAAAAACCGTCTATTTCAAAAATACCTTTTTTTTTTATTTATATTTTAAACACTAATAAATAAAAGCATATTAAATACAATATCAAATAATTACGATGCTGTTTTTCGTTAAAGAAAATAAATCGTCGTCAAAGTTGGACTACATAAATGCAAATGCATCGCTCCGCGGCCTCGTCGAAAAAAACCGTCTATTTCAAAAAATACCTTTTTTTTATTTATATTTTAAACACTAATAAATAAAAGCATATTAAATACAATATCAAATAATTACGATGCTGTTTTTCGTTAAAGAAAATAAATCGTCGTCAAAGTTGGACTACATAAATGCAAATGCATCGCTCCGCGGCCTCGTCGAAAAACCGTCTATTTCAAAAATACCTTTTTTTTTATTTATATTTTAAACACTAATAAATAAAAGCATATTAAATACAATATCAAATAATTACGATGCTGTTTTTTCGTTAAAGAAAATAAATCGTCGTCAAAGTTGGACTACATAAATGCAAATGCATTGCTCCGCGGCCTCGTCGAAAAAACCGTCTATTTCAAAAATACCTTTTTTTTTATTTATATTTTAAACACTAATAAATAAAAGCATATTAAATACAATATCAAATAATTACGATGCTGTTTTTTTCGTTAAAGAAAATAAATCGTCGTCAAAGTTGGACTACATAAATGTAAATGCATCGCTCCGCGGCCTCGTCGAAAAACCGTCTATTTCAAAAAATACCTTTTTTTTTATTTATATTTTAAACACTAATAAATAAAAGCATAATAAATACAATATCAAATAATTACGATGCTGTTTTTCGTTAAAGAAAATAAATCGTCGTCAAAGTTGGACTACATAAATGCAAATGCATCGCTCCGCGGCCTCGTCGAAAACCGTCTATTTCAAAAATACCTTTTTTTTTTATTTATATTTTAAACACTAATAAATAAAAGCATATTAAATACAATATCAAATAATTACGATGCTGTTTTTCGTTAAAGAAAATAAATCGTCGTCAAAGTTGGACTACATAAATGCAAATGCATTGCTCCGCGGCCTCGTCGAAAAACCGTCTATTTCAAAAATACCTTTTTTTTTATTTATATTTTAAACACTAATAAATAAAAAGCATATTAAATACAATATCAAATAATTACGATGCTGTTTTTCGTTAAAGAAAATAAATCGTCGTCAAAGTTGGACTACATAAATGCAAATGCATCGCTCCGCGGCCTCGTCGAAAAAACCGTCTATTTCAAAAATACCTTCTTTTTTTTTTATATTTTAAACACTAATAAATAAAAGCATATTAAATACAATATCAAATAATTACGATGCTGTTTTTCGTTAAAGAAAATAAATCGTCGTCAAAGTTGGACTACATAAATGCAAATGCATCGCCCGTGGCCTCGTCGAAAAACCGTCTATTTCAAAAATACCTTTTTTTTTATT
Source organism: Abscondita cerata (assembly GCA_030710515.1). NCBI lineage: Eukaryota > Metazoa > Arthropoda > Insecta > Coleoptera > Lampyridae > Abscondita > Abscondita cerata. The sequence continues at coordinate 215,724 of JALBCR010000484.1, forward strand.
TATATTTTAAACACTAATAAATAAAAGCATATTAAATACAATATCAAATAATTACGATGCTGTTTTTCGTTAAAGAAAATAAATCGTCGTCAAAGTTGGACTACATAAATGTGAAATGCATCGCTCCGCGGCCTCGTCGAAAAAACCGTCTATTTCAAAAATACCTTTTTTTTTTATTTATATTTTAAACACTAATAAATAAAAGCATATTAAATACAATATCAAATAATTACGATGCTGTTTTTTCGTTAAAGAAAATAAATCGTCGTCAAAGTTGGACTACATAAATGCAAATGCATTGCCCGCGGCCTCGTCGAAAAACCGTCTATTTCAAAAAATACCTTTTTTTTTTTATTTATATTTTAAACACTAATAAATAAAAGCATATTAAATACAATATCAAATAATTACGATGCTGTTTTTCGTTAAAGAAAATAAATCGTCGTCAAAGTTGGACTACATAAATGCAAATGCATCGCCCGCGGCCTCGTCGAAAAAAACCGTCTATTTCAAAAAATACCTTTTTTTTTTATTTATATTTTAAACACTAATAAATAAAAAGCATATTAAATACAATATCAAATAATTACGATGCTGTTTTTTCGTTAAAGAAAATAAATCGTCGTCAAAGTTGGACTACATAAATGCAAATGCATCGCTCCGCGGCCTCGTCGAAAAAACCGTCTATTTCAAAAATACCTTTTTTTTATTTATATTTTAAACACTAATAAATAAAAGCATATTAAATACAATATCAAATAATTACGATGCTGTTTTTTCGTTAAAGAAAATAAATCGTCGTCAAAGTTTGAAAATGATTATGTTATTAGCATAAAGGTTTAAATGACCCTGAGATGCACATAAAAGAAATTAACATACCACCAATTTTTTTTTAGATTATAAAACTAATTACTTAATTTACTTGAAATAAATTTTATTGTAAAATAACTGTTTATTAGAAAGAGAAATAACATTGTATTTCGCATATGTTATTTAAAGTGGCTTAACCTATGTCATTTTTAGAAAGAAGTCCAATTTTGGGGGACTCCTTTTAAGAAGACTGTTGACGGATTGCTGCAACATAATACCAACCAAATGAAAACAATCGAAAATCGATCAAGACGAAGCCAAGAATTAACCATCGGCGGGCAAACGATTTCCCAACTACAAAAAGAGTGGCTGAATAAAAAACTCAATTCTTTCCTACAGTTTGGCATCAGTAGTGTTCCTATGCATAAGACCAACAATGTCTTGAGGGTAAAACAATTTAAACATTGTATGTACGTATACTAAAAAATGTTTTTGCAGAATCATTCGTTCTTCACGATGAGGAACCACTTTGAAATGCTAATGGAGCACTATAAAACCCATGCAGCACGTCACCAACATCGTCTTGATAACGATACCACGTTTCCCCAGCGCAACCACAACGCAACTATTAATTGTAACAAAATTTAATAGGTATTTAAAGCGTTTAGAAAATCGTAAGTATTTTACATATTCTTCGTACAGGTGATTATTAATACCCATGTTTTTAGGGCGAATAACGGTTGTAGACATCGAATGGGATTTTGAGGAAGCATTTTTCAAAGGTATAATCCACATTTTTAATATTCATTTTTAAGATATTCATTTGCAGGGATGGTATTCATTTAAATAGAGATGGTCTTCGCCTTCTTTGGCAGAAAATAGTAAGCCATTCTGAAAGAAAGTGGTGAGTTTTTAATTTATAAAAAATAGAAAATTAAAAAAAAAATGAATGTAGTTTTTGTTGGTGGTGGATTTTTATTGTTTTTAATTAGTAAAAATATTAAAAAAAAATAACAAAAAAATTGCAAGACGGTTTTTTTTTTCGACGAGGCCGCGGAGCGATGCATTTGCATTTATGTAGTCCAACTTTGACGACGATTTATTTTCTTTAACGAAAAAACAGCATCGTAATTATTTGATATTGTATTTATTATACTTTTATTTATTAGTCTTTAAAATATAAATTTAATAAAACGGGTACTTTTGAAGTTGACAGTTTTTGGATGAGCTCGCGAATCGATACACATCTATGTTTAGTTGTTCGCATACCGGCTGGCTCAGCTAATCGTCGCTAACTATAATCGTCGCTAACTTCACCGACCTAACATGTTTTACCTTCTCATAGAAAGAACCGAAAAATACAAAAGTCAAAAGTAGATGAAAAATATTAGAAAACACTATCTTCTCTTGGAAATAAAACATGTGAAGAAGCAGAGTTTGGACAGTTAGTTGCTGTCGAACTCAGTCGAATCGACAAGGACAAAAGAAAAACTATTAAAAAAAAATTATGGAATTAGTATATTTTTTAAACAATTACTTGTGTTAACTCATTTTCTAAATAAACATAAGATTGGTTAATTTGGGTCTCATTTTACAATTAAGAAAATTAGAACGAAGTTAAATCATTTTTAATGATGTACATACATATTTTATAAAGAAAATACATGAGTTATGACTTTATTATTATATTATACATTGTTTAATTAAGTTCTTTTTACATATTCAATCTGACCTTTTTTAAAACCTGCAGGTGTTAAAAGTATTTTGCCAAATCATTGCGTTGTTGTATTGCAGAACAAGTGGAATTGTTTGTTCCTAGCCTTGGGCAGTTTTGCACAATTGCTCCTTGTACTTCTTCTCTCCATTTTCCCAATACATCATCGCTGTCTATATAGTTCGGTGGTGTATAACGTTGCCTTGATGGACGTGAAGATCTGATGTAATTATGTAGACAAACTGCTGCTTTCACTATGTTATCAATATTATTTGGTGATGCACATATACTACGATGAAATATCCTCCATCTGGCTACTAGGATGCCAAAAGTGTTTTCTATAACACGACGTGCACGAAAGTCTATAATTGAACACTGCTTGTACAACATTCAATTCCTTCCCGGTATGGGCGCATAATATTTTTGGTTAATGGAAAAGCCGCTGCTCCCACGAAAAAATGCTCCATTAAAGTATTACTTAGTGGTAATGCTTTTCTCTGTGGTAAAGAAGCGTTCCATTTGCTAAACCCTTAGCAAACCGAGATGAACCAAAAATACCGCCGTCGCTAATGGAACCAAATGCACCAATGTCCACATATACAAGTTATAATCAGCATCACTAATAGCCAGCAATATTATGCTGAAGTAATTTTTATAATTATAAAAAGCGAACCACTATTTGGTGGTGCTGTAATTCGAATGTGTTTGCCGTCAATACTACCGAGACAGTTGGGCATATTCCACATCTTCCAGTATGAGTTTGAAATTTTCAACCGTTGGCGGTTTAAGAATGACGGTGACAATACGTTCCAAATAACTGCTGTTACCTCTTTAATACATCGCAAACAGTTGACTTACCAATATGGTAGCCGCTTTGCAATGGAAAAATAAGAATCTCGGTTGCCAAGAATCTAGAATATCACAATCAATACTCATCTCATAGTGCAGACTTTGTCAACTAACCTTAATGTTATAGCAAGCCTCTGGGCCGGACTTAATGGTTTCCCTAATACTATTTTTTTCAAATACGGTCCTACCATACTCAAAAGCCTATCGAACAATTCCCGAGCCATTCTAGTATAACAGAAAAACCATTCTTCATCATGTAGCTTAAGTTCCAGCATTAACCTCCGATATTCTCATTTCGCTCCCGATTTCTGTTTACTGGCCTAACCGACCAACGTCTCTCATTCCTTGATAAACGTTGATTACGACGACGTCGATATTAACAACAATAACAAAAGCTACGCAAATTTTGATCATCCATTTTTTAATAAACAGCTGAGGCTGACAACAAACAAATAATTCACACATTTGACGGTTGCTAGACATGCGCCTTGGACTATTTCTTACGTTCATTATGAACAGGACCATAAAATTAAGTTACGTTAAAGATTACATGGTTGCGTACGTTATACGCAAACGTTCATTGTGAATGAGCACTAAACAAGGAACATTAACACAATGTGTTGTAACATTTGAACAAAGTAACAAAATTAACATTGGTTCTGTCACTATAAACAGATTGTTTATAAAAATAATATTTTGAACATAGGAAATTAACATTACAAAAATATATTGAGTTTGAACATGTATTAAACATATTTTGCAACGTATAGTATAAACAAACTTTTCGCGCAGAACTCACATCGTATACTAACAAACTTTGAAATAACAATAGAAAGTAACTAATCTATAACATATTGGACGTATGCACCGATCATCAAATTAAACTTAAGCGATGCTTAAAAACTTAGATATAATTGTTAAAACCATAGCAATAATCGTTTTAAAGCCTCGATTAAGTTTAAGTTGTATTGGTGCATACGATGCTAAAAGTAATAATTTGCAAAGAAAGAAGGAAATAAAAGTAATTTAACCACTAGACAGACTATAACAACTATAAAAATATCTAAAACGCAATGCTGATACTAACCACAACTAACTACCTATTAAATAATTATAATGAAACTAAAACCAAACTAGAGTAGAGCAGAAACTTTATAAAGTGGTATTCACACTTGTGAATTATCATTCTGAATTTTTAGTTGCAGCATCAAAATGAATTAATTAAAGTTGGCCTTCTATTCCAACACAAAATAAATCGGTTTTATAATCCCATTTGTGTGACTAAAAATCTTCCTTTTACATCATCCTGTATGTTTAAAATTATGTTGGTTAAACTGAAGATTTGTAATCAGTTTCAGTTGGTATGACCACTGTTTTATACTTTTGTAGTAATGAGTTTTTAATTAAAAATTTATAAATAATGGCAAACAGAACAGTTAAAGATGCAAAATCAATTCACGGAACAAATCCGCAATACCTGGTCGAGAAAATTATAAGATCTCGTATATACGACTCAAAATATTGGAAGGAAGAATGTTTTGCATTAACTGCAGAGCTTTTGGTAGACAGAGCTATGGAATTACGGTTTATTGGAGGCGTGTACGGAGGAAACATCAGACCAACACCCTTTCTATGCTTGATTCTTAAATGTTACAAATTCAACCTGAAAAGGACATCGTAGTTGAGTTCATAAAGAATGAGGAATTTAAGTATGTACGGGCCCTAGGTGCTTATTACATGAGACTCACCGGCTCCTCGCTAGACTGTTATAAATATTTAGCAACCCTTGTATAATGACAACAGGAAGTTACGCCGACAAAATCGACAAACTCAGTTTGAAATGGTACATGGATGAGTTTATTGATGAACTGCTAAGGGACCTAACGGGTATATGTTAAATTAAAATGATGAATTAATTGCTTAAAATACATTTTATTCAGGTGTGCGATGTTATTTTACCAAGGATACAAAAGCGACATGTGTTAGAAGAAAACAATGAACTAGATGCTAAAGTATCAGCATTAGAAGATGATTTAGATGAAGACATGGAATTGGAGGAAGAAAAACATGCGGAACAACCACCAAAACGTGAGGAAAAGGAAAGACATCGTGAGAGAAAAAGGGATAGAAGCAGATCCAAAGAGCGCGAACGCGAAAAGCAAAGAGAAAAAGACAAGAAACATAGAGATAAAGATAAGGAACGTGATAAAGACCGCGACAAAGATCGACGAGAACGAGATCGGCGCAAAGATGATAGAAAGAGAGACAGAGATCGACATCATTAAGGAACGAAAATTCTATTTATGTATTATCGATATCACATAAGGTTTCAATAAATATAGAGAATACTTTTATATACAAAATATACATTTAAGGCTTCCTAAAATATTCTCAATTTAAAATGTAGGGGCATTAAGTTGAAATAATTTGTCTTCTCGTTTTTTAATCCAGCTGAGTAATCTCCCAACAGTTGTTATTGCATTTCCAGTTTCTGTAAGAGGTTCAAGTACCGCATATAGTTCAAAACCAGGTGTGTCCCATGCTAAAATTGCATCATTTGCGTTTCTTTCAAATAACAGTTTTAACGGTCGCGTGGGACAATGTAGTTTGTAATGGGCTTGCTTGTACAGATTCAATAATCTCTTGCAATTTATTGAGTATGGTGCACCTTTACTAGGCTGATAGAATTGTGCAGTCGATTTACATTTGTATAAGTAGTGGCGCAATTCAGGAAAACCTACTTCCATACAAGTTTCTTCCCTGGTAGATAAAGATGCGTTAATAGCTTCCAGACAATTGTTTCGGCGTAGACGCTCCACAACTTTTTGTTTGGCCTCGCTTAAAGAAGGAAACGCATCACCTTCCACAGTTAATAGCAATAGACACGCCTGACAATCTTCAGCTAAATATGATACATGACCGTACAAAAAACCGCTAGAATCGAACCTTGGCAAACAAAGCGGTGCCCAACAACTTTCTATAGTTTTAAAGCTTTCAGAAGCTTGCACTAGATTGAAAATAAGATGCAAATCGTGCGGATGTATGTAGTATTTTTTCATACGAACTAACGTTATAAGCTGATTGTTGGCCAGAAGTATCCCAAAAACTACATTCTGAAAATGAAAACATTATTTGTGGATTTTTATCGTTTTTTTTGGTTACCTTAATTTTACTACAAGACTGAATGATTGCAGTACTAATGCTATCCCTAACAGAAGCGGCTAATGGAAGACATTGTATGCGGCGCCTAAAGTAAAAGCTGGCTCATTTTCAGAAAAATCAAGTAGATGATCTATGAATCGATCTACTCCGGTTAACAAACGTCTTAAATCATAATTGCGCCTTTGTTCATATATTTTCACTAAACGGCTTAATGTTAAGGTACTCGCAATTTGATTAAACACATAGCTGAAAATATTGTATTTAATGGATTCTCAAAAAACAGTTCAAAAGGGAACCACCCCAAGTAAACTTACTTCAACTGAGCTGTTAATTGTAAGGTACATTCTTCAGTTTTAGAAACTGCAACTAAAATTAACGGCTCCTTAAACAAGAACACAAATTTTCTATCTCCGCATGAATGCTTCTTATAGAATCATCATCAGCTTGTACAAAACTAACCAGTGCTTGCATTATTCCAAAATAGCTCGCAAATCTATCCTCATTACCATACCTACAAACTTAAATTAAATTTTCTTTAATTAAATTTGTAAATCTATTTACCTAGAATAAATAGGTTTTCCTGCAGAGCTAAGTACGAAAATATGTTTAGATTTACTAAGCCATTCTTCATCTTGCAAATAATCTTCATCCCTACTAATAGTAGAAGTGACCGGACTACAGTTTAAGTGAATATCATTTTCTAGATTGTTACAATTATCTAAGAACTCATCAGAAGTGGCCGATGTACAATTTGAATTCTTAATTTCTTCTAAGCTAGAACTCATTTGTTGAAAATTCTCATAAGAATCAGTTGTCACCAAGGCGCTCTCCGGAGCTGCTCCTGGTTCGAATTCTAAGTTTGTTGCCATTTTAAAATAAATTTGTTGAGTAACTATTTAACACATTGTAAAAATTATGAGTAAGTTTAACAAATTCTTTGTTTTTAATCAACTAGTACATCTTTAACCTTAAATTTTATTTATTTGATTACTTGAAATACGGTGTTGCCGCATTTACATCATCTTGTAAACATCAAAACTTAACTCGAAATTATTAATAATAATACGTGGAAATTCTACGCGTACTACAAAGCTATCAAAATAAGACGCAGGAATTTAAAATTAATTAATAATAATCGCACGGAATTTGAAATAATGAAACTTTGGCAACACTGATTACATTACGATGAAATAGATGTCGCTGTCTGTAAATTCAAACATAACCTCGTCAAACGTCGCGAAAGAATTACTAAGCATTTATTTTCATTCAAAAATATTTAAAAAATGGAGTGCCTTCTTGGAATAAAATGTAACGATTTTGTTATCGTCGCTGCCGACATGACCAAAGCCCAGAGTATTATGGTTATGAAAACTGGTAAGCCACAACTTATTCATCACAAATATTATTTTCTCATCATTACTTTCTAGATGAAAATAAGTTGCATAAATTATCTGATAAACTTGTTATGGCCATTAGTGGAGAGCAGGGAGACACTACAGTTTGCAGAATATATTGCAAAGAATATACAATTATATAAAATGCGTAACGGATACCAACTCGGCCCCAAAGCTGCATCGGCATTTACTAGAAGAAATTTGGCTGAAGCACTTAGGAGTCGAGTAATATTTTGCATACGCTTAAAAATTTATATTGCAACTAAATTTTTAGTCTCCTTATCATGTTAATATGTTGTTAGCCGGGTTCGATGAACAAGATGGTCCCCAACTATTTTTCATAGATTATTTAGCTTGATGGCCGATGTTAAGTTTTCAACTCACGGTTACGGCGGTTTCTTCTCTACATCAATCATGGATCGTTATTATTCTCCAGAATTGACTGAAAAAGAAGCTTATGATGTGATAAAAAGATGTGTGCAAGAGGTGCATCGACGTCTCATCATTAATTTGCCCAATTTTAAAGTCCAAATAATCGACAAAGAGGGAATTCGAGATTTGCCTTCGATTACAGCTCAAGCGTTGGCTAAGGAATAATACTTTTATTTTTAAGTTCCATTGTAAACTTATTAAAATAACTTCGAGTTAATATAATTTAATTGTATAATAATACATTCGAATTTTCTTTATTTTAAGATCAACCATATAACAAAAAATAATGTACAATGTGCAGAAGTAGTTACAACTTTTTCATAAAAATTTATTTAATAAAAAAATTGGGAAGAATAAGAACTAAGGAAGTTTATTTTACCTTCTTAGATTCAGTGGATTTTACTTGCTTCTCCTCTTTTTACTCTCTTCCTTTTCGTCTTGGTTGTCTTCGTATCTTTAAAATTAACACAAATGTTTAAATAATTCATTAGGGGAACAAAAATATGCTAATTAAATTCATCCACTTATTATTAGCGCCTAATTAATGGTATACTTACTTAAAAAGCGCCGTTAAATCTCCCTTGACAAGTGCAACAGCTAGAGGTGTTCCTAGACAAGCTGGCACTAAATAAAGTAGGGCCGGTTGAGCATGTTTGAATACATGCATTACGAAAATTGTTGCCATTAATCCTAAGAAGTATGCTAGAAACGTTGAGTGGAAGTACAATTTCGATTGTCGTTTTAAACTGTGATCAAAGCGTAATAATAATGCAATAAATATTCCTGGTACAACAATATCTCCTAAACCTAACATGGCAAAATTATTAGCCGCAAGTCCATGTGTTAACAAATCTTGAGGGAAGACAACTGAAACCTGATATTGAAATACCAGACAATCTTAATAATGATACTTACGTTTTATTGGTGCTTCAAAGCTTTTAGCTACTGTTACCATTACGTCAGTTCCGAAGACCCAAAAAATGTCGTAAATAAACAACCCTGAGAGTAAAATGCATCCAGTGACGACGTTGTTGAGATGTAAAAGTTCTACCGCATTGATAGCGAAAGCTAAACCAAACAGGTTGTTTGCCACCCAGTGTTTTTGCAATAAATACCAAGCCCCGACTACTAAGCAACAGATTAAAGCGACAATGTCATGGGAAGAAAATTTATAGTTAATTATATCTTGTTTATCTCTCTCCTTCTCCTTGCGTAAACAGAATGTGGTACTTTTATGTTTGGTACCGAAGATGGTACCAACTTGCTTACAATAGGACTACAAAAAATCAGTCATTATCAAATACTATTATAGTTTTATGTCACAAACCTAAGTATGTGTGTAAGCGCTAATACACCTAGGAAGAAGAAGTACCCTGTTAACAAGAGATTAATGTACTCTTTGGAGAACAGCTTGAATATGATGTAAAGTCCAAATAATGCGAACGAAGCCATAATTGGAAACATTGCAGCATCTTTTGTTGTCATCGTTTCGCGTTTCTAAGAAAGATTTAAAAGCAAACACCAATTTGTAACGAAGATTTACCTGTTCCTTATGGAAACTAACAGAGCGGTATGAACCAAAAAATATGGGCAAAAGAGCCATAATAACTAAACTACCGTACGCTACTGCAATTCCTTCGGGTGTGCTAGGAGGTTTTGTGGTACCATTTGTTGCTGTTTCGTTTACATTTTCTGCACTTTGAGCGATAATATAATTAACTACACTCGCATACGCCATGTTTAAAAGAACTAGCGTGAAATTGTGTAGTACGTGAAGTTCGATGACGACGCAGTCTCTGATTGGTCCGAGTCGTAATTACCAACCTTGAAATTCTTCACAAATGATGGGAATATGAATGTTTAGAAAAACATTAATATAATTGATTAGATTTAATTTTAACGTCGTAATTGCAATTTGATAAAAAAAACAAAATTTAATCATTCAAATTTGAGCGTTAAAATTCAAGTAACTGCTGAACCTTATAACATTTACAAATAAATCTAAATTTAATTATAAATGTTTATTTTTATGTTAAGGATGGTTAAAATTGTTTGTTTTTATATTAATAACTCAATTACAAAATTAATTATCTTCTTAGGCACCCTTAAACAAACTAACAATCTTGTAAAACACCTTGTATATTTGTTCATAATCCAGTACAAAATAAAAAAAAAGTTATTATTAAATTTTTAATAAAGCAATCAAAATGTAAGCCGCAGTTAAAAGGAGTGAATCAGTAATAAAATTAAAATTATTAATTTATTAGTACTTATTTGCCTTAAAAATTAGTCACAATTCGATACGGCAACCACAATTGTAGTAGGTAATGCAGAAGCCGATATTACAGCCAACCTAATTTGACCAACAAATACAATAATAACAATAAAAACTACACAAAAATGAGTAATGTATACATTCTAGAGCCGCCTACATCGGCAAAAGTACGTGAGTATCTTCCGAAACGAATTTGTAAACATCTTGTTACAGGTAGTGTTAAACACAACAGTAGGTGATATCGACATTGAACTATGGGCGAAAGAAACACCGAAGACAAGTAGAAATTTCATACAACTCTGTTTGGAGGGCTACTATGATGACACAATTTTTCATAGAGTTGTTAAAGGTTTTATCGCACAAGGAGGTGATCCTGAAGGTACTGGTGCTGGTGGGGAGTCAATATATGGGGAACCATTTAAAGATGAATTTCATCAACGTCTTAAATTTGTACGTGAGGACTTGTGGCAATGGCTAATTCGAGCAAAGATGACAATGGATCACAATTTTCTTCACTTTAGCCGCTACACCTGAATTGCAAAATAAACACACAATATTTGGTAAAGTTACTGGTGAAACCCTATTCAACATGCTCAAACTGGAAGATGGGTTGATAGAAGATGAAAGACCAGTATTTCCTCATAAAATTATTAAACGGAAGTTTTAAGCAATCCTTTACTGATATTATACCAAGGAAAAAAGAGGTTCAAGAACCAGAGAAGAGGAAAAAGTTAAAGTACCTGGAGTAAAGTAATTTCTATCGACTGTCATATCTGTTACTCATTTAAATAATTATAGGAATTTCAAGTTACTGTCTTTCGGAGAAGAAGCAGAGGAAGATGAGGAGGAAACTCTACAGGAGTTAAAGAAATTTGCAGGAAAAAGTAAATCTACGCATGATGTTCTAAATGATCCAAAGCTTAGTGCTGTTACCGAAAAACCTCCCGAAGGACCACAGGAACAACCTGTTGATCAAGAACCCGATTTAGAAGAACAATTACAAAGTATTAGAAAGAAATTAAAAGCGGAATCGAAGAAAACTTACATAAAAAATCGTTTTTGAAGACGAGGAGGAAGTGCGGAAAAAGAAAACAGTAAAGTTAATTTTTTAGTTTCTCAATAATTTACTTAATTTGATTGTTTTAGAGAAGAGATTAAAAAGAAATTGAAAACGTTAAAAGAGAATATCACCAAAATAAACTGCAAAAAGACAAAATCAATGCAGAGGAGCAACAAGAACATTTGCATAGAAGTGAAACGCTGAAAGAATATCAGAATGATAATGCTAAGTACAAAGAAATAAAAAATTCATTTCCCAAGAAAGGTTCTAGTAGAGAAGAATTTACTTTAAACCTTCTGTCAAAATTCAAAAACAAATTACAAGCGGTAAAGGAAAAAGAGAGAGAGGAGGAGGAAGCTAAAGAAAAAGCACAAAGAATTGATTTTGAAGAAAATCAGTCGGAAGATATGGAAAAGGAAGATGAGAGCTGGTATAATGCTGATGAACGTTATGTAGTTGTTATTTTATTATTTTGCTTCTTTAGGATGACTCACGAACTTCATTTTGTAAACAATGAACCTGTGCTAGCTAAAGATGCAAACACTAAAGCTGATGATTGGTTCGAAATTTACGATCCTAGAAATCCGCTCAACAAAAGGAGAAGAGGAGAAGACACAACAACGAGCACTAGATAATTATTGTATATTTTTGTAATTTCTCTATAGTTTGTAATTTTAATTATTCAAATAACATTTAGCATATGAATTTTCTTGTTTTTATTAATTAAATTTGCCTTACTATTCTAATTAAAAGAGGGTAACAATGATAATACAAGTAAAAATCAATGATGGCCTCAAAGTGTTACTGTTTTCTGTTGTAAAATACATAAATAAAATAATGAAATAAATTTCTAAAAACACGTTTGGTAATAACTGCTTTTATAGAAAAAATTACTTTCATACCGAAATGATTCTATAAATATAAATAAGCAAATGTGAAGTAGAAAATTAAGTGTGTATTGCAAATTTTAAAATATTCCGAAACTATAGAAATTACAAATCTTGCATGTATACTAAATTGCCTAACAAACAGGTGCAAAATGTATACACTCCAAACTGAAAAAAGAAAGCACTTCAGAGTTATTTTCAACGCTATTACAACAGCATTCTCATAACTAAGTTTTGAAATACTACTTAGTTGGTTCTTATTAGATAAATATTAAATTTATCAACGTAGTGACATCTTATGGAAACATTATGTACAACATTTTTAAGTAAAAAGTATATACCGCAGATGGCTCTAATGTAATGTTAGTTGTCTATTTTAAGAAACTTTAGGAATAAGAAAGACTGTACATCCACATTATCGCCATTCGAACCTACTAATAGACCAGTGCATTTCGGAATTGACTCACCATTTTTGTATAAATTTTTTCCTCGGTGAGTTTAACTCTAAGTTTGCGCACCCCTAAAACCAACTCTTACGTTGTCATCTTGGATTCTGTGTTTTTTTATATCTCTCGTTCTGATTATCGCACTTGGTGTTTTTGGATTCGTTTTGAGTTATATTTTCAAAAATGTTATATGACAAAACACTGTGCGTTTAACGGGAAAGAAAGTTATTGCTCTTCAAAGTCAACAGAACGGCTTAAAAAAAAGTTTTTTTTCCTTTTCGGCTCCTATTTTTTTTCCAGTTCACTTGACGCTTTTTTGCAACAGAACTTTATAAAGAAAAAGTAATTTCAAGTATTTACAAAAAAAAATTATCATGATACAAACATTTCTAGTCCGTCAATCGACGTGTAAAGTTGCTATGTTCCGAGCGGGATTTCAAAATACGCTGAATAGCGCTCGCGCTGCAATAGCCTAATTGAAACATTTGGAAAAAATAAAGTTATCATTAAACCCATCGAAATGTTTATTTTTAAATAAAAATCCACTCCAACAAAATTTTTATTGAACATATAGGAATATTTAAACAATGTATAATGCATAACAATCGGTTATTTTAATAAATGAACGGGAGACAAGTCGCATATTACGACGAAATGCAGTGCAGAGCGCGAGCGCTATTCAGCGTATTTCGAAATCCCGAACGAAACATAGCAACTTTGCGCGTCAATTGACCGGCGAAAAATGGTCGTATCGGGATTTTTTTGTACATGCTAGAAATTACTTTATCTTTAATAAAATTCTCTCATAAAAAAGAGTCAGGTGGACTGGAAATAAGATAGGAACCGAAAAGGAAAAAACTTTTTTAAGTCTTTCTGTAGACTTTGAAAAGCAATAACTTTTCTTCTGTTAAACGTACAGTTTTTTTGTTATATAACATTGCTGAAAATATAACTCAAAACAAATTCAAAGACACTAAGCTTATGACTGTGCGATAATTAAAACGCGAGGTATAAAATTTCTAAAAAAACACCAAACCTAAGATGGCGGAGAAAGGGTTGGTTTTAGGGCGCGCAAACTTAGAGTTAAACCAAGGAAAACCCTTTGAAATGGAGGGTAAGAAAAAATGTATGAAAAATTGGTGGGTCACACCTATAAAAATTTTCTAAATGTCATCTGAAATTGGACCGACCGCTTGAAGCACTGCCAGCGAGCCCGAGGCGGACATTTGAATGATGTGCTATTCCATACATAATGTCATGGATGTAGCTTCAAAATAAAGCCAAAACCAATTTGATATCTCAAACTGTTGTTTTATTTAAATTTTTTTTCCCTATCGTTCTTATTGGGGCACCCGTTAGTTAGTTACCTCGAAAAGTTAGGTATATTATTTTTGTAACGAGAAACTGTAGTAATAATTCATAAATAAATAAATTCACGGCTGCTTAGATTTTTGTGTTTACAAGAAATTTGAGTTGGTAGCACTGTCCCGCCGATTGCTTGACAATCTTCTTTGCGTTGTCAACTAATACCAACCTAACAAAATTTCCCTATTCCTTCGGAAACTAAAAACACCCCGGTGCGGAAATGAAACTTTCCGTGCATCGAGAGTAACCCGGAAATCATAACTCTTAGCACAAAAAAAATAAATTTAGATCATATTCTAGTTGTAGTTGTAAGCCAAATAGTTAAGTCACGAGAGAATTAGTCGCCAAAACAGACAATGAGTGATTACCAAATAGTTGACCATTTTATAAAAAAATTTAAGTAAAAGTTGTAGAAAATATAATTTTAATCTATAAATGCATACGTAACATCTATCTATCGTAGATCTTTCTTGGAATTAAGGTTTGTGTTCTCAAACGATCCACTTACCATTTAAATATTAAGTTTATTTTCTAGTTAAGCGATAAATATTGTTTTTCATAAAACATGTATTGTTTACTTTTTCGAATTGTTTGTTCAAGCACAAACTGTTTTATTTTTTATTGTTTGTCAGACATCTTTAAGCTTTAGAATTGTTTACTCAGTTTGTTTGCAAGAGAAACTGTAGGTGTTGTTAAACTCAAAAACACGCGTTATAAAAAAACACTCGTTATAAAACGATTCGTTATATCCGGTTAACGATTATTTGGAATCAGCAGAGTTGTCTGGCGAATTGTTCAACGTCTTTTCATTGTTGTTTGCTGTTTGATGTTAGTACAAATTCTGGTATAATTCACCCTCACAGACTTAGAGGCAGTTGCCACAAACTCGGTTAAATTTAACCGCATGTTAAAAACAATCGTTACTATATTTAATCTTTGGATACTATTGTTTTTAATCTACGATTAAATTTAACCGAGTTTGGTGCAACTGGCCCTTAGTGGCTGCACCTCTGTGATTGCCAAGAAATGGTAATATTGTTTGTGTCTGATTCTGAGATGCATTTTGTTTCTTCTAATTAACCTTCTAGCTTGTTTCTTGGTCTAACCGCACTCGTCTTTTTTATCCACTATATATAGATGTTCTTCTTATAGTTATGACAATTGTCTCTTTAGACTACAAACTAACGGGTGCCCCAATAAGAACGATAGGAAAAAAATTTAAATAAAACAACAACAGTTTGAGATATCAAATTGGTTTTGGCTTTATTTTGAAGCTACATCCATGACATTATGTATGGAATAGCACATCATTCAAATGTCCGCCTCGGGCTCGCTGGAAGTGCTTCAAGCGGTCGGTCCAATTTCGGATGACATTTTCGAGCATTTGCGGCGTTATGGCGTCGATGGCTACTCGAATATTGTTTTCGAGGGCATCCAAAGTGGCTGGTTTGTTGGAGTAGACCAATGACTTGATGTACCCCCAAAGAAAATAATCGAGAGGTGTCAAATCACACGATCGCGGTGGCCAATCGATGAACGCTCGTTTGGTGATGATCCAGTCGCCAAACTTCTGTCCAACAGCTTCGAGCGTTGCGTCGCTTGTGTGGCTCGTGGCTCCATCCTGTTGGAACCACATGTCGGTAATATCGATGTTATCGAGCTCTGGCCACAGAAATTTTTCCAACATTGCTCGGTAGCGTGGCCAATTGGTCGTAACGGTGTTTCCTTCCTCATTTCGAAATAAGGACCGATGATGCCGCCATGCCACAATCCGCATCGGGAAGCGTGAAACGATGCATGATGAATTGTCAAACCTTACTGAATATTTTGACAGCTGGATGACGTTTGTACCTTTAACAGCTGTCTAGATATCCCTATTAGAAAACCTATCACTTCTATTGGGGCACCCGTTACTGTGGATTCTATACTTTAATTTTAATTATATTTAATTTATTTGATAGGTGACATTGATATATTGTGCCATTTTGGCTAAGTGACTGAAGCCTGGGTAAACTGTTAATTAACTTTACAAAAAATTGTATTCATAATTACATACGCTCTACGTTTAATTTGGCATGCAGTGAAATGATAAAAAAAGCTCTAAATGAAGTATTGCGGCAGATATAATAATGTATTTAAAATGGTAATAACCGGAAGCCAACACATATTAATAAAATTTCGCTTTAATAAATACTCTTTGCTGCGAACGTGTTCATAATAACAACAATTACCTATAAGCTGCGAAGAAACGGTTTTTGTGGTTGAAAAAAATTATTAAGAAATAAGACATTTCTAAGAATATCACATAAATATTAATGATGGTTTGGTACGTCGTCAACAAAAGAGCTAAAAAGGCACACTCGACTTGCATTGGTCGACTCTGCTAAATTTACCTGAAAAGAAACTCGTCTTCCAATTTTAGATGCACATTTCACATCCTCTTGCATTCGTCAGTGCATTGTATTTGTTTTGTCTCTTATTTACTTGTGTTTAGAGTGTGTTTTAAAATTTATTGGGTTTAACTACTACGGTAAGATTAATGCATAAATTAAACAGCCAAAATTCCATTTGCGTTCGAATTTGTTTATTATAATTAATGTAGAATTATTTATTTAAATTTAAATTAAGTTATCAAAACGACGTTTGATTCTTAGAATCGTTTTTGTTGGTTACGCTTGAAATTTGTGTTACAACGTATTTGTTCTATTATTAGACAACAATATACGAAAAGTTAAAAATATTAAAGAATAAAATTTACTTAATTTTACAGAATTTGTTGAAATTGTTGAACCATTTTGTAAAATATTTTTTAAACAAACAAATTAATTTCATTATCAACAACTTAGTACACACAATATTAACCAAATTAATGTATTCTGTTTCTTTTGTCATTGGAAGGTTCTTTCAACTATAAGAATGGGTTTTCCTTATTTAATCGTTCACAAATTCAGAAGCCGACATGAAAAATGCTTTTGCCTCATTCCTCCAAATCTTATAAATGTGTCTTGAAGTCGGACAATCGACGTCCGTCTGTATGTAAACACGATACCAAAAAAAAAACATTTATCCGATTTTTACAAAACTTGGCATGATTAAATTTTAGGCTGCAGAAAATAATGTTCTTAACCTACGTAGATTTTTCTATTTTGGAATGTTTATAAAAATATTCATTTTACTCATTTTTTCTTCAAGTAAATGTTGTTTTTTCGTTAAAACTATTTTTTGATCAGATAAGTAATTACATATTGAGATATGAAAATCACTACATGTTTCAACAGTATCTCCAACAATATTGTGTTTTTATTGGAAGGAACGATTTCCAACCAAACTAACAAAAATCCAGTATATGGGAACGTTTCATACTCTTTTACTGGTGGGTGCTTCTTTGGACCAGCACTAGAAGAAATATAGTTTTCACAAACTCATCTCATCTTTCACTTGCCCAAAGAAACACATACCAGTAAAATAATGCAAAACGTTGCCATATACTGAATTTTTGTAATTCCACTCTTCCAATAAAGGGTTCAGCGATTATCATCCTGGCGTAATTATTATTATTAGGAAAAGTACGGGAACTTCTCCTAATATCCTATTTCATTACTTCACTAGCTCTTTTTTTGAATGTTTCTTTCCATCACTCAGTCTGTGGCCAAAATACCTCTCGTTGAATCTTTAGGGCAAAACCCGAACAGTAGTCTGGAGGTAGTATTCTAAAAGTAATCGTTAAAAGAATCTTCAGATTGAGCCCAATACATTGTGGGTCTGTAAGATGAAACATCATTATTGGCTTAGATTTAGGGGAACTAGTGTGGTCTAGATTCGGGCCTAATCGCCGTCATTGATTGGAATTAGCAAAACGTTAGAAAAAAAGTCCAATCAACGACGGCCCCTAATCTACACCACACTGGTTTGCAAACAGGCAGCAAAAGCCTCAACCAATCTTTTAGATGTAGAGATTCTTAGATTACTGGGACTTCTTTAAGAAAGAGGTGCATATAATTAAGTTATGCCTGACTTAAGAATGATTAGGTGTTAGATGTTTTAAGGCACTTCTGTTAATAAGATGTTGGAGGAATCACGCTTCTTTCTACAGTTCTTTAAAAATTTAGACAAATTTCGACATTTTGATTCACACCTCACTATAACTAACCTATGTTCTATATTTGTTAATTTTATGGTGTCACTATTATCGTCATCGAATGTAGGTGATGTTGAAAGATTGCCAAAAATTAGTTAATCCTCAAGAGGTATACCGTAAAGAGATCTGTCTTTTTGTAAATGTCACTAGATGTTTCCTATTGGATGTTAAACGGAGTTGGAATTATTGTCAAAAATTGTCATGGTTAATTTTTTCAGTTTTGTGTTTAGAAAGGCTTTTGGAGTATGCGATCGATGCCACTCCATTGGTGGTTTTCTCTGGTTTCCTACAAGTAAATTTATTTCTAGTAGGTTATTTAATTGTTGTTCGTAGCTAGTTTGTTAATAAAATTTTTTATCATCCTGCAAATCTATTAAACAGTTCATATAAAGCAAAACTTTAGAGTACTACAATTACAGAGCAATGTATTCTACCTATGACATGGGTAGTGTTTCTTCCATAAATGGTATTAATGGTTAGCATTGTCAACCAACAAACTAATCAATTATTTTCTAGGAAACACATGATGTTTTTTTGGACAGCATCATTTTGAAATAACAAGCAAATGTTGAGTATATTCTCAAGTGCTAATTCACATTCGTCTAGATTTTCCCTCAGATGATTATAATGAATGTCATTAAGGTAGATACCTCACCGCTTATATGAAAATTCTGCTCTGCTATGTGTGATTATCTTACGTTTAGAAAATAAAATTATCGTGGTACCTTTCATTGACAATTAAGTTTTTTTTATTGTTAGTTTTTCAATTCCTTTACTTGCTACATCTCTTCCAGAAAATAATTATCTCTTTCTAAAAATTAATTTTTGGTATATTTTGAACAAGTGCTAGTTAGTTTTACCTTACCCTTCTTTATATACGTTTTTAGAAAAGTTTGGATGATTTACCTACTAAATTTACTGAATCAACGCAGAATTTAATGATGAAGATATTAATTGTGACCATTTCCGTTGTTTAGAAAATATGTGAGAAAATTGAAAAACATACATGTGAGGTTCAGAAATTGGGCACCCATAGAACGATTTCGAGTAGAGTCTATAGAGTTATTTTACTTACAAATTTTGAATAATCACCTATCGACAAAATGAGAACTAACTTCTTACTTCTTATTTCGACTAATCCTAGTTTCGTTAACATACTTAGGCCCAGTTGTACAATATCCGCTTAAAGTTAAGTTTGGTTTAATTTCCTACGCGATAATTGTTGTCACAAATTTAAACCATAGTTTAAGAGGAGATTGTACAACTGGTCCTTAATGTTTGACATTCTCTAAATCACCATAGTTATAATGCTTATATTAATGAAATCAGAGAAACTTCTTATCATATTAGATTATCAACTAATGTTACTATTTCATATTAAAATCTTTTGATGTACCTACCCTGTTTATTTAAAAACTAATACAAAGCAAAATATTCTGTTTTGTTTTGCTTTCAATATGATTCAACTTGTTATTAGTTAAAAATAGTCGATTATAGTAATCTTTGTATGTCTATTAGTAGCATTCGAACACAATCTGTACTTTAATTATTTCCCGAAAGGAAAAATTATTGTTATAGTATACGATATCAGTAATAGTTGCCAGACTGTCTCGCCATCAGTTTTATCATATATAGTTTACTAATGATTACACTTTAGTCACCTCATAGCATCGAAGCTAAGCGTGGGTGTTATCGAAAAAGTATTTTGCAAAATTTTTGGTTGTTTTTTTTATGGCGAATTAAATCGACGACCTTGTAACGATTAGTGAGGAAGGAGTTACTACGTCTCTCTTATAAATCTATTATACATACATATATGTGCGTGAGTATATAAGCGTTTTCAGTTTAAAACCCAAACTAGTGGGTACGCGCAAAACCAGAACACTCGCGCGTTTTTAAACAATGTGATTGGAAACTTTTAAGTGTTTATAATATTTATCCGAAAATGACACAAGTAATCGTTAAAGTTGAAGGTGCGTATGTGTTAAGAAAAAAATCGTGGTTTGTAAAAATAGTGTTTTTTAGAATCCCTTTACACAAATTGACTCAAGTGAAGAAACGCCCGCAAACGTATAAAGGGCCATTGCGGTTGCTACGTCTATGCATTTTGGGCATTGCAATACCGATGGCTTTGGTATCGGTACCTCTTTACCTTAGGTACCATGTGTATGCGAGCCAGTGGTACCCGTTTGCGGTGTCGGACATGCGATTACTCGACAAACGGATATCAACAGTGTGGTGTCAGGTTTGTGTTAATTTTGAAAAATTTAATTGAATACAAATTACGGTACTATATATATAGGCGGTACGAGATGACGTATGTTCTTAATTACGTTCGTCAACCTGCAAAGTCCGGTTATTTATATATTTTTTTCCTTTAGATAGACTATTTAATTTGTATTAGTAACCTGACATTATCTGCAAAAATGTTGTGGGAAATTTTTGTTTTAATTAAGTTTTTGGCTGTTGAATTAGTTAATAATAATTAAATAATAGAATTTATAGCTTGGATAACGTCAATGGTAAACCTTGAACAGAATCCAAATTAACAGTTCAATATTTCCAATTTTTTACAATGCACCTAATCTTTTCCATAACATATTTTCTAACCGCTAACTTTGTAGATAGCTAGTAACTTAAACTTTTATTTCAATTATGAACTAGGGCAGATATGTTTTAGTTTACATTAAATAATGATAAAATGTTTTCTGATAAACGACAATCTAATGGATTCCCCAATATTATAAAAGTAAAACTATTACTTTTTTGTTATTAATTCTAAGATGGTTCCAATCAAAGCAATATAATTCTAAATAGAATATGCAAAAAAGTATAGCCTTTTACATAGATTCGTAAATCTTGAATTCTAATCTTCTACAAATAAATTAGTGACGATTTTGATTTTCTAAATTATTTTCAATAGTAACATAGTGATGAAGCTTTAAAGTAACACAAGAAACTGGGGGTGAGATGTATTTTGTGAATTCTTCTAATAATTATATAATCCGTTCAATAGTTTAAGTCTGTCTAAATTTTAACATTTTTATGTTGCGAGAACGTGACCTTTACTTTTAATTTTTTTAGCTGTGACTGAAGTAGAACAATCTATGTAGAATATTTTTGAATCAATATCTTCTATAAGGTCTTAGTAGTTCTAATTAACCCTAAAATTCAAATTTAGATTGGTTGTGTACAATATTTGTGTGCGAGAATGGAAGTCTTAAGAACTTTAATCCAAATAAAATCAAATTAAAATCAAATTTATTGTTTCTTTAAATTAACACTTGATTCGGTTTACTGACAAGCAGTTAACTAAAGTACACTCTTTTACTCCTTTTTTATTCATTTCTTATTCTTCATTCGAATTGTATACTCTTTCTTTTTCTTTCTTCTATCCAGTATCTTCTCTTCTTTATCTCCCTCATCCACTCAATCCCTTCTCCTCCTTCCCCAATACCGTCCTTTTCTCTCTCCCTTCTTCCCTAAATTTACTTCTCTCACATGTTCTAAATTTTCCCACCCTTCTCCACACAACCTACACTTTCTGTCCTCGTCCTTCCACCAATACTTATTTTCGCTTCCTTCATTCACAATCCTGAATCTCGCTACCAATCTTCTCTCCTAATTCTGGTCTTCCCTCTCGTCCTTATCTCCCAATATTTCTCATTGTAGTACTTTCCTTCTATTATTTTCTCCGCTCTTTCTTTTGCTTGATAATCCTGATCTCTAGTTACTAGCTCCGCTTCCACACTTTTGCCTTATCCTTCTCATCTCTTCTCTTCCGAATCCTTCATTTAATCATAAACAATGAAACCATGAACGATATTTTTAATTCAATAATATTCACGTTAATGAATTACGCAAGGAAAACTAAACATAGATAAAATATTACATAATTGTAAGAACAAATTTTAAAAAGTTACGAGATAAGGTACAACACCTTGAAGAGAAAATGAAAGAAGAAAATATAGATAAAAGCAGAGAATGTTCTGACACTATAGGAACGAGAAATTAATAAAATAAGACTCGATGCAGAAAGAGAACGAGAAAAAGGAAAGCGTGTTAAGTTAAAATAGAAAAACAGCGTTTCACGCAATACCCCGATATTAATAAGTGACTAAAATTTTGTTCAAACAGAGGATGAAAAAAATTGCGTTTTCGCAATAATAGTTCAAACATAAGTTACACATAATAAATTTTTTGTATAATTAATATTTCTGCAGATACTGTTACAATAATTAGCGTTAGGTAATTGCTATACCTCAATATAATTACTTGTCAGTTAAATAAAAGTTGTGTATAATGAAATTACAAAAGAAAAAAATGTGTAAATATTTCAAAAATTTAATCAGGTTTGTGGTATTGTAAATAACACCTACTCCTCAAGTTTAATAAAAATCGGGCCAAAGGTTTTTTTGATATTGAAAGAAAAAGAAAAGTGTAAAAATTTGCAGTTCGGAAACCGTCGCATATTATACGAAAATATGAGAGAATTAGACGAGAATTAATATAAACTAAAGTACGCAAGAAACAAAAAAATAAGGGCAGAAAGAGTGAAATTTAACCCAATTGGCATGTTTCAAGATTTCAAAATTTTTGCAAATTTTAGATTGTTTTTCAAATCATTATTTAAAGTTTAAAAAACTATTAACTGTAAATGTGTAGTATTTTACCGCCATTTCCCTTAGCGAATAAGTAAGTAGTAAAATATTTTATTTACTTGCTACGTTGCCAGATATTCCTAACCTATAATCGGTGCTTATATTTGACCGGCACAGGTTTATAACGAAATCCTGGTCTAAGAGGAAATCAAACGCCCTAACCTCTAATGACACATATGAGATCCATTTCACTTCAAACAATTATATCTAAGAGATAAACATTTATTTACTTTTAATTGCAACGTCGTAAATGTATTGCGCATGTCCAATCGACTATTTATGATGTAATAAAGTACAATTTTTAAATTAATCTGTATAAATGACTACTTTTAAAAACTAAATAAAAAGAAATATTCAACGATAACAAAAAATAAAATTCGTGGAAATACACTATCGCTTCAGTAAATAAAAAAATGGAAACATGTCTATTTCATATAATAATAATATACTTAGTACAAAAAAATGCAAGGAAAGGCGAGAAAGAAATTGTATATTAAGATTAAGAGACAGTAAGTATGCCACACTATGGCTCAAAACAGTTCATGCAAATGGAGAATGGAGGAAGGAAGCCAGTAGAGAATTTATATAAACATAAAGGAAACATATAGTGACATAAGCTACAACAGAAAAATTGTGATGGTGGAAGTAAAGTTAATAGAAAATGGAATATTGAACAAATAATGAATGACGAAAAACAAAAAATAGGGCGGGAAAACATGAGCAATGCGGGTAGAAGAAAATCGGCGAAAAGGAAACGATGGTTTGATGAGAAATGTGTCGTAGTGATAAAAAGAACAAGGGAAACAAAAGTGATGTAGATCGAAAAAAGTACATCAAAACGTTACGTACAATTTCAAAAGATTTGAAGAGTGGAAAACATGATGAATAGTAGAAAAAGAGTGAATTGGTACACCAATACAAAAAATCAATGGGAGGAAAACTTGAGAGACGAGTTGGAGGATGAAATGGTTGAGAATAACGAAGGAAAGAAATGGAAGACTCAAGAGACATGAATAAATAACCCAAGAGAAACTAAGAAAAATTAATGTAGAAAAACATTAAATTATGATTAGTTTTGAGAACAAGAGACTATGAAAAGAAATAAGTGTACCGATGCAGAAGAATAATAAAATAAGATAGTATGGACATATACACGGAAGAAGGGGAGAGTTAAAAATGAGAACAATGACAAAGTGGAGACGGGTCGAGATAAGGTGGAAGTAGCAAGGGTTTAAATGTTGGAGATAGAGGAGCAAGAAAAAGACAACAATAGTAAACAAACAAGAGAAATGGATTGACCTACCGTAGAGAAAGGTCTGCAGAGCTTTATTAACACTTAATAAAATAAAGAAATCAGAAAAAAAATTATAAAAGACTTTGGTTTATAAATGCAATTGTTGGTAACTCAATTGAGTAGGTCACAGTAGCTTAGATAAATAACATTACTCCAACCACCCTTACAACGATTCTTAAAATTATATTATTACTTTTATTCACTAAATAGAAAGAGTTAAGCCATGCCTTCATTAATTTGTGATAATTCGACCAAGTGATAGTGAACGGTTTACACGATGTCAATTCATAAAAACCAAAAATTCAATTAGAAGCCCTAAGGTAAATAATAATACCTATTTTTTACACTAAATAAATTTGACGTATTTAGTATATACCACAAATATATGTTGTTACAAATAAGTAGCTCAACTACTAGAAGCACCAGATACCACCCCTTAGAAAAGGACAGAAAAAATACTAGTATCTCAGGATTTGCTTAAACTTTCTGTTTGAATGCTGTGTTGGTTTTTCATTTGACAAGTCCATCCAGGTATCTTTTTCTTTCTGATGTCTCCTCTTTTTCCTTTACAATATAGGTCATGTGAAATAATTGCTGACACTGATGCAGATCTTCCTGTGCTTTTTGTTTACCAGGACAAAATTGTCAATAACATTGTTCAGTTTCCAAAATTGGTGCTGGAAACCAAATAATCAACAATCTAAACTTTTCTTGACCATGTACCTGGACGTTTTTTATAGTATTCATTTTATCAGTTTACAAATGCGGTAGTTCTACTGGTTTTTTTAATTTATTTCAGGTGCCTCAGAATGTTAAGAGAACGCATTTTTTTATTGTTCTAGAAATATCTTTTGTTAGCTGAATTATCTACATTTTTGTAATTTGTCTTCTAACATAATTAGCTTTAATTAATCATCATGTTTTTATGTAATTATCTTTAAGTCATTCAATTAAGCTCTGACGAAATCGAACTACTTACCATCACTCTTCCTGGAAAATAGTCCTGATTAGTGTTTATATTCGCTATCTTGTTAACGTAATATTGCAGTGACATGAGTTGTAGTCGACAGATCCTATCTCACCTCGTACGTTAAAGCGGACAGGATAATATCTAATGATTATAGATAAAAACATTTAAAATTAATTTTAACCGAAAAACATTGATGAGAATGTAATTCGATAAGGGGTTGATAAACTCCTTTATCATCCTCTAATGGTTGCACGCGTTCGATTACTTGTAATTATTAATAAACCAAAATTTTCTTTAAGACAACAGGTGATAAAGTAAATTAGAAAAGTTCCGCTCGATTATTGGAATCACGTCATCTAAAACTAGAAAAAAGGCGACGTAACCACTATTTGAGAAATCCATGTCTGCGGAACCCAAAAAAATTAAATAAAAATAGCAGATGAAGTCAAGGTCGGCGAGATGGCACAGTGATTGTGTGCATTAAAGAAACAGCTCGAAGAATTTACGAAGGTTGCAATTATAAAAGACTAAATAATTACTACTATTATAACGATAGTCTTTAGTGCTTGATGATGATTTAGCCCCAAGGCAATTGTTGCAAAATTTAATTAAGAATGTGAAAGTCAAAGAAACTCTCTTACAATTGTAACATTATTTATAACGTTTTAACGCAAAAAAAAAATCAATTAAAGGTCACTAAAGTCCATTGAACCACTTTTTCCCTGACATTTTCGAGGTGGAGTTAGTTGATCTTGAACTGATACACTTAAACTTCCCGTTTATTAATTAAAAAAAAAAAACCGATGATGAAGGGATATTTCCTAGTAAAAATGATTTTTTTTTTGGTTCAAGAGTATCTTATAAAGCATAAACAAAATAATAAAAAACAATAGAATATTATTATATATAAATGTATTTTATTGTTGGTACCAAAGCAAGCGGAAAGTTATAATTGCAACAAAACAATGATTTTGCATTTTTCGGGATTTTTGTATTTTGTCAGATATCTTATCGGTCTTTCCCATCATTAAAAATTCTATTTGATTATTTTTTCGAAATGACGTATTTACGGTGGTGTAATTTGGTTATTAAAGTTGTCCTTGTTGTATACCTATGCTGTGGCGTAGATTAATGAAATTTTATATTTCAATTATAATTGCTATGGACTTAAACCATTGCATAATTTAACAATGACTCTTATTAAAGAAAATGATTTTACATTTTACAAGTGGTTTCATAAACTTTTAGAATATACGAATAATACATTAGCTGCACAATAGGCGTCCACCATTTTTAGTTGTTTATCCGGAGATTATTTTTGCAAAAGCAAATGAATTCCAGCATTTTTTGAAGATCAGTAATAAAATTGGAACAAATTGGCTACTTAGGGTTTTCCAAATTAGTTGATTGTCGATTTCAGCCGTTTTTGGTAAAGATAAATTAAAATGACGTTCGCAATCAATTACCAAAACTTTTCATTTCTTTCCATTTCACAGGTTTTCAATTTAAAGCTTCCGGAAATGAATTACGTAAAAATGTTATTAAGTTAATTTTAGTAGTTTTTTATGCGGATATTTTACTATCATTAAACAGCATTTTTTTCTTCATTATTAAAAAACAAATAACTGGCCCCGGCGCAGTGCTGTTTTTGGGCCCCCAACCGCTCCCGTTCCCACAATACAGAAATGCATAGTACCTACTTAGTAAAAAACCGACCCTCCCAGGTTAGCGGTGTCTACTTACTGCATTTTTTCTGTTAAGAAGTAAATCCTAATTGAAAAATTATAAGTTAATGGTTCATAAAATAGACATCATTATTGCAGTACAATAACAACTTTTGTCTTTATCTAAATCTGTAAAAGTCTCTTTCAAAATGCATAAAAGCAAATTGGCAGGTTATCTTCAAACGGTGCGAAGAGCTTCTGGTGGAAAAATCATAATTTTCTTAATTTCTTGGAATTTTTTTGGGTCCAACCACGAGCAGTCATTGAAAATATTTTTACCTCTTCTCAAAACTTGCTTTGATATTATCTACAATTTCAAAAACATCGATCTATATTTCTGTATAATTGAAATGCTTCCAACGTCATCGTTCACTTTCTTTCCAAGCATTTTTTCTTTTTTGTTATTCTTTTCTCGGTAAAATCCACTTCTAATGTTATGTCTATTTTTTCTAAAAGGCTGTTGACTTCCTTTCTATAGTCATTTGTTTTTGCGTAATTATCACATCTTTGCGAATTATTTGGTTAAAGGGTCTGGATCAACAGTCATGCAGTTGAGTAATCAATGTTTTGCTTTGTAAATATTTAGACACAGAAGACGTAACTAGAAATAAATATAGTAGAATTATTGAAATGAAAATATCTTTGAATTTACTCTAGTGACTTATCGAACTTCAGGCCATGAATTTTGTTTTGGCATCAAAATTTCCGGCTTGCTCCACCATCTACTACCGCCAATTTTCTGCAACTTATACAGTTTTTCGTGACCAGTATATTTTTGTCTCCATTTTCCATACAACCATTCTTTTAAGTGATGAACTGAGAAATACTGCGGACTCCTCTATTATCTCAAATAAATTCTCTGCTTCCCCAAGTCGAATCAGCTACAAGTAAATTCAGGACGTGAGCCGTACAGTGAATGTAAATGAGATGAGTTCTCCTTTCTTAAATGAGCTACCTTTCATATTGTTAACTCCATCAAACGAACAAACAATAATATTCGAAACTAAGATAACAAACTTGGATAATTCTGATTAGTTAGTATAAAGCTAAACCGCTGGAATCATGAACTGCTGCTAGTCTTAAAAGTCGTTTATGTACATTTCCTGCGATACATCTTGTGAACTATCGACCATTAAACTATAAATAATGCTTTCCTGAAGATGTTTCAAGTTTTTGTTACGGCCCTGCGAGAATGTAGTGTCTGTCAATTTGTTTTAAATTTTTTGGTAATAATGCCCCTAAGGAATCTCGGCTGTTTAGGCTGACAAAAATTCCCAGATGTTGGTTAAGTCCAATAAATATCTTCCGGTGAATCTTCTCCTTTAGTAAAGTCAAGAACATGTGCGATCCGATGTTTACTTACTGTAGGAAATGCCGACAAAGACAGTCAGGCAAGTAAATTATTCCTATTACCAACAGAATCCGCTGGCATTTCTGGTACTGGTCCATTACTGGTACTAGTACTAGGAGTATTAAACGAAAAAATTTAGTAATGGGTTTTATCTTTTTCATCCTTCTTTTCTTAATTTTTCTCTTCTGTGCTCTTGCTTTGTAATTTTAATTGAAGATACTCATGTTGTTTTCGATGGAGCCCTTAATCTAAGATGTATATAATAGTATAACATGCATACCATGTACATGTAACCAGAAATACATCATTCCCCGTAGTGTAGAACATCCCATAGATCCAAGTAGTAGATTCTATACACGTGTTAGTGTTTCCTTCAGTCACCGATAGATGGCGTTATGCGTTGGCTTTCCGGTTTCGTAATTGATTGAATATCGCGAAATAATGTTATCACACGACGGAACAACGCAATAATTTTTAATATTTCTTTGTATAAATATTACTAGGACATACGATTCAGTTTGTTTGAATTATTCTTTAATTTTAAATTGAGTGTTAGGTGATAGGTAATAACAGAAAACTATAATATTATAATAATATAACACGTATCGCCACCTATCGGTAATTTCGGGAAGTTCATATGCAAATATAGAATCATCTGGCGTTATACATTCCGGGGAAGATGATGTATTTCTGATGTAACCCAATGAGTTTGTGCTGTTATTTCTTTAGCGTAAAATTTACCGCGTTCTATTGTAATTTAAAGAGACTGAGGTTCTGCAGCCCCCCGCTATGACAGGGTGGCGGGTAGATATGCTTTGTTAGCATATTACTTGTGGCGTTAGGTATGTACAGCGTACAGAGAAGAAATTTTGTATTTTATTTTATTATGTTTTTATCACCTTGTTTCGGTGGCGGCTCGAATTTAAAAATATGGAGGTTGCAAATGTACTGAATACTAAATTTGTGGGTTAGTGGGCCCCCGGGGACTATCTGTCCTTCCGCTTTTGGTGGTTACTGAGCCGACCCAGGCTGGGGTTGGTTTTGAGTTTCTATAAATGTTATTGTAAATTAACCCCTTCAAAATAAAGTTTTATACAGTATTTAAATTATCGAGGTTATAATTGATTTTAGGTACACAGGAAGTGCTGTCAGTTTGAAAATATTTTAGAAACGTAGACTAACATAAAAATATAATTTTTCAGGTTTCAAATCTACTTGGTTCATCGTATACGTCTACTAGGTAATAGTAATTATAATAAAAAATCTTCCCTTATCCAGGAAAATACTTTTACTGATAACAGTTTTTGTAATACTAAAGAAAACCATAATCATAATTAACAATATTATTTACAGAGAATGTCAAATTATATAGGAGCATAAAATTATTGTACTCTAAATCGCAAAATTACCTAAAGTAAATGTTATTAATAATGCAGTTATACTGAGAGATCAATAAAAAATCAATTAGGATATGCTGTGAAAGTGAATTGTTGTGAACTTTAACTTTAATTACATGTACATATGTAATTTGACATTTCTATTGTAAACCAAGTTTATAACCTTAAATAGAAACTTAACCAAAATATTATTTATTTACGATATTTTTATCGAAAGACACATTCAATATCTTTCTCTTTTGTTGAGTAGCGAATATCATTTTTCCAAAGTTTTTAGCTGTTGTCATCAAATAAAAATTTTACTAGCAGCGTTGAGTTTTAAATCTTCCCTTAAGTGAAGATGTAGGTAGCTAAAGTTCCGGTTCAAATTAGTACTCCTTCACAGCCCTCTCTAATTGGTTCTTTATTAATCTTAATATTAATAATGAAACAAAGAAAAAACTTCAAGAAACTTCAAGAAATCTAAAATCTACTGAAACACTATCAAAATTGTTGATCAGGATAGATTGGGATAATTGTTATTGTTACGAAAGGGAACCATCTTGTTGTTTTTGTTCTTAAAGTTAACATCAGTTAGACAAATACATTACATTGCAGATGGTACATCAAAAACACATTTTATAATCTATTTGTAGATTAGACACAAGCACCCATTAGCTGATGCACGTGTCGGTATTTTATTGATATTCCGACACCTACCTATAGTTCAATCATTGACGCCATCGACATTGACAATAACCTTAACATTTATAATTTGCTTTACATTATTTTTTCCTCGCAAGTACCAAGAACGTCTGAATATTTACTGAAAACATAAATAGTGTGTAGGTTATATCACCAGTCATGGTTTCCTCAAATTTTTTATAATTGTTATTTACACTAATAAAAATAAAGAAGAAAGTTTTAATTTCGTAAGATTAAATGCAAACACTAATCGATTCTAAGTAGGTATGTGGTGAAAGTTTGCAAAAATATCTGCCTGCAATTCTATTGGTATCTAAAAGGCATACTGTGAATTCAACAGACGTTTTAGTGTACCAAACAAAAACAACAAATTGTCGCAACAAATTTGTTAGACACTTGAAAACGACTGATAAAATGATATCTTAATTGTTGAACTTTCGGAGTTTAAATAAACATTGGTAATCATATTATCAGCTGAGTGATCTTTACGTAGGACTTTAAGTGTACTTGGAGATTAAATTTTTATTTAAAATTGTTCCCCATTTCTATCTCTTCTCAAAATAGGTTTTTTCTAAGGAAGGCGGAGAGCATTAGTTATCTTGAAGGTTAGAGATCAACATGGGTTATCAATCACTTATTATTCTTGAAGTGTTAAAACTTATACAAAGAATATTGTTGTTTATTAATTTCTTTGACCAGGACCGGATTAGCATCTTGGGTATTTTCAAAATCGTTTCATACCATTCCATTTACTTGGAAAACAACTTAGTCAAATCCTGCACTTCTTTTCGAACAATAATAACATCATATCTTTAACACAATGATCTTTTATCACGCTCTAACTTGAAAAAATATTTTTTTAATTTTGATAATCCTTGAAATAATAGTCTAATCAAATGAATAACGATATTTAAATATTAAATAAACTGCGTTTTCTATTTTAAATAGAGAAAAGACGTGAGTCACTTTGAAGATATCAAATGGAAGGAGAAAGACAAAATTGCTAAAAAAATACAGGACGGTTATTTTAATCCAGATAATCCAAGAGAACATTGAGTACAAAATGCGAAGTGGTAATGAAAAATGAGAGAAAGACAAAAGTAAATGTCGTAGAATAAGCATGGGAACGTGCAACATAAGAACAATGCTGAAAACGTAAAAAGAAAAAATAAGAAGAAAATGAAAGAATATGTAATAGAAGATAGAATGACCAAGAGACAATAGCCAATAATGTGCACATGATGCAAAAACTACAGAAAATGAACACATGGAGTTTAAGCAAATAAATTGTATATGCACATACAGGGAATGTAGGAGACGATGAAACGAAGAGTTAGCAAAAAGAAAGGACATGATGAATGGAAATGAAAAATTAATTGTTTAGGGACCTCAATGCCAAAATGGAGAAGGAGGAGCAATAGAGAAATGTAGTCGATGAAGAAACGATAATGAATACAATGAGACAAGAAATAAGCGATACGGGGAAAATATAAATTCCTTGAATCGATTCCAATGTGTTATCTACAACAATCAACTCTTTGAACATTCAGCAATAAAACTTGGAATGCCGCAGGAATCTATACTTGGGCCACTTCTTTCTTGGTGATTTACCTGCCTTTTGAAGGATCAAGTCGAGTGCATACTCTATGCAAATGATGCTACTTATTTTGCAAAGATGAAGACTTAGTTATCGCTGACCAGAATACTACAAAATCTACCAATATACTGGATACAAATTGGTACAATAGCAATAAACTAAGATTAATCTGCAACAAGACAAAATCTGCATTCGCCCCATTGGCGAGATGTATTTAAGATCCAAAGAAGAGCAGTTCGTGTTATTGTGGGACTTAGATATAAAGAAGACTGCAAAACAGAATTTATAAACCATAACATTCTAACGCTGCCGAGCATTCTCATTTTAGAAAGTTTGTGTAGCGCTAAGAAAAATATTTCATTTCATCATATATCATCAGGAATTTATAACTATGATGAGTATTATAAATGATCTCGTGATTTTTATAAACTTGTCAATAATTAATTTTTGAGACACAATTTTAATATGAGATATTTTTAATAATAGGTATATATTATTATAGTTTTTGACGAGTGTAAATACAATTTATACAATTCTGTATAAATACCATAATAAATAAATAAAATTATAAAAAGTAAAAATGCGACTAATAACTGATGTTATACTTAATAGTGACCGCTCTCAGGTAGTAGCAAAGATGAGTGCGAATAACTCACAAAGACACAAGACAAGATGAGACTAAACATAGAACAAAAAAAGGAGTGCATGAAAATGAAAACACTGCAGAAAATAAAAAAAAAAAAAATATATTAAAGAGAGGGCCCTCTAGTGAGAAGCAAATTATGGCTTGATTAGAAAGATGAAGATGTGATAAAGAAAATAAAACAAGGTTGGTATATAGAAAGTGGACCAGAACACGACACTAACAGAATAAAGAATGAACGGGTAATATCTACAGTGGAGGGGATAGAAGCTGAAAAACAACAGCACGAAATATATTCATATGTAAAGAAAAGAATACAAGGAAGAAACGATGGAAGGAGTGTATGAGAGATGAGTCGGAAGGATGAATGTGTTAAAGTAATGATGAGGAGAGAGAAGAGGAAATTAAAAGCGAGTACGATAAAAATGGAAGAGCCGCATACCATTAATAAATATATAGAGAAATTATGAAATAGGTAGACGAGAGCTGAGACAAAGAATCGTGAAAATGATGAGACGAGAGAATGTTAGGGGAGTAAACAAAAAGAGAAATTGAAACAATAAAAGAATGAAATAGTGTAGCATACAGTTATCAAACAAAGAAGAATACCAAACAGGTGAGATTGAAATTTGAAGACGATGATATAGTGAAAAAGAGATAAAAAATGAAAATGATGATAGGGAAACAGAAATACGACACAGCAAGATAGGAGAGGTGGAAAATTTTGAATACCTAAAACAAAATTTGACAACAGATAAGAGGAAACCAAGAAGATTGATAACAAAGTTGTAACTGAATATGTAGCGCAAAATCAGCATGAAGAAGGTGCAAACGAACAAGACGGGCGATAAAATTAAAAATATACAAAAACATGGTACCAGGCCAGATGTTGAGACAATGTGTTTAACAAAAATGTATCAGCAGATTATTGGTAAGAGAAATAAAGGACCGGGTGAAGATGAATTATGGTCAATGGTCAAAATAATAAATTAGGAATGGAGCAGGTGTTAGAATCGGAAAATATGATTGGTCAATTAAGTCAAGGAGGATGATAACGTGGAGAGCAGATGAGGAAGACCGAATGAATGTAAGGTGGGAGGAGTAGATGGTGGCGAAAATAAAATGAAAACGTATGAATAGTACGACTTGATAATATTTGCACCACAGAAAAAGATTTACAAAGAAATATACAGATTTGGGAAGAAGAATTAGATAAAAGAAACATGAAAGTAAATGCGAGCAAGACAAAAGTGATGATAGTGAGTAAAGAAAACAAGAACGTAAATATAGAAATAAACCAAGAAAAGTTAGAACAAGTAGAAGCCTTCAAATATCTAGGAGTAATAATACAGAGAGAAGGAAACATGGACATGGAAGTGGATGAAAGAGTTAATAGTGCAACAAAATTATACCACAGCATAAATAAAACGTTCATAGGAAAAAAGAAATAAGCAAAAAGAACTAAAATGACAGTATATAAAACAATTTATAGGCCAATATTAACATATGGAAGTGAGAGCTGGATAATGACAAAAACAATGAATAGCAAAATACAAGCGACGGAGATGAAATATTTAAGAAAGGTTAAGGGAATTACAAGAAAAGATAGAATTTGAAACGACACAGTACGAGAAGAACTTGAAATAGAAGCAGTAAAGAAAACAATAGAGAAACAACAGTTACGATGGTTTGGACATATATGTAGAATGGAAAATAATAGACAGGTAAAAAACATATGGAAAGCTGGAGTTCATAAAGTCAAAAACAAGGAAGACCGAAGAAAACCAGGAACAATGAAATATCAGAAATAATTAAAAGGAAAAATAAAACATGGACAGAAGCAAAAAACTGGCAAAAGACAAGAAGAAATGGAATAAATTTGTGTACGAACTTGAATGAAATCAGTGATGAAATTTAAATATCTTACACCTTACGGTAAACAAGATTTTTGATTATATATATATAATGCTTTATTCTTTCACGTGTAAACATGTTTGTAATTTTAATATTTATTACACGTGTTTAAACCCCAAAGATTTTATTACAAATATATATATATATATATATATATATATGAATAGTAAACAATTAATTTTTTACAGGAAACATAGATGAAAGATAAAAATATTCACACCATAAGTCCCCAATTCTCTCAGTATTCGTTTTTTGGAAACTGAAGTGACCAAGCTAAAATCCAATAATGAAGTATATCTGAACTCTTCTTGGTGCGCATGTTCTCACTTGTTTTTGTCAAATTTGATTACTATCGCAATTAAACATATAAGATTACAAAGTACAATCGTGTGTAATCGAATTTTGAAGTTAATCTAGTTGCGTCGCCTATTTATCATATATTCATAGAAAGTAGATATATATAACTATTAAGAAAAGAAAACACCAAAGTTGACGTACAACAACGTTTAATTCATAAATATTTTTTCAGAGCCAAGTGGTGCGAGTTAACGACAATGCGACTTTTAACGCATTCCTTGTACCGGAACAGCCTATCATAGCACCGACCCAAAAATCGGTGTCGATGGTACGAGAAATATTTTTAGAAGACGACATGAAGGAATACTGGGGCTTCTACTTGCTTGCGGGTTCAACCGTCACAGTATCAACATGCGTAAGGTATTATTATGTCAACCAGGTTAAATAACTTACTGCTAATTAAAATGTTTAGTGTAGGTGGCCCGGGGCCTCTAATAGTCATCAGAGGACACAAACATTTACACGACTGTGCCTACATCGGCGACGATTCTTCGGAAGAACTAGAAGAAATAGCTAAAGCGATGGTAGATGGAAATTTCAACGAGAGTAATTTTTCGTCGGAGTCGTTGGCGGATACCAACACTCCGCACGCGATGAAACGACATCGCCCAGAGGTGCATTTTCACCATCCATTCCACGTAAATAGTACTCAAAACCACAGTTTATCGTTAAGTAACGACGTACCTGATATCACCGATCCAAAAATGTTAAAAACGCTTCTGGACGCTCTCTCTAAAAAAACCGCCAAAATGAACAAACAATGTGAGAAACTTAAAGAAAAAATTGTGGAAGAACGAAAATCGAAAGTAGTTGCAAATGTAACCAAAAAACCAGAGTCTCATATAGAGAAAATTCCACCAAAGAAAGCGACTACAGAAGCTTTACCAAAACATTTGATAAATGCTTTTGTTAATACGCAGAAGCCCGTTAGTACACTGGGTCCATTTAAAGTGGAACGTCCTTCTAGTCCTCTTTCGTCGAAGCTGTCAAACATTGTCGTTAACACTACTAAAGGAGCGGGACCTCACAAAAATTTATCCCCATCTAATCAATATCACAATTTAACTCTTTCGGAAAAAGATATAGATGTGTTACAATCTTCAATTTCATCTGATCGATTAGTAAAGCCGCCGATTGCGGACGTAGACAATATAACTTCGTCGGAAGAATTATTTGCCGAATTGTCTAAAAAATTAGATTCTTTAGGCGATAGGCAGCATAAACTCTTACAAAGACTAAGCACCAGGAACTTTCCTAACCCTGCCGAAAGCAAACAAAAAATAATAAACTCAATCAAGAACAGTCAAGAAACCGAAGAAAAAGAAACATCATATTATCGACGGCAATATTGGATCATTTAAATGAGGACGACGAGGAAGGGAACGTCGGTATAGAAGAGGTAAGCATTTACGTAATTTTATATTTTAAATCAAATAACTAACTTTTTTTGCAACAAACTGTTTTGCATATATTGACTACGTTGAAAACATAAATTGATTACTTTATACTTCTTAATGTCACAATTTTACGTAAGAAAACTATGCAAGACGCGCACGTATCTTCTATTGGATGTATAAGACATGACGTAAGCATGTAAGTCTCAATAACAAGATTTATGTATTAATTGTAGTCAAAAACTATCATTAAATACTTAAGTTATTTTTTGCTCTTACTGTTTATAATAATTCTTGGTTTTAATGATTCTCGAAGGACATTTTTTTCGTTTTTAAAAATCATTGCTAACTTTACAAATTTTTTTTGCCAGCTGTAACAACAAGCATATAACAAAACTCAGCTTTTAAAGGTATTTTAAAAATTATTTTCAAATTCAAGTTCAAGTACAGTACTTATGAATTTTTCATAACGCATACATTATTACGAAAACATGTAAATTGAAACTAAAAACAATTTTAGGATGTTTTTTTAAATTTCATTTTCTGGCATTTTTTAGATCGGTGTAGGAAAGTTTTTTTATTTACTTTTTATGTCACAGAAAGCGTTTTAAAAATTTTATCTTAAGAAATTCGCCTTAAATTAGATTTATTAACAAACCATACCCTCTTGTAAAGTTATTAAACCATTCATTTATGTGCTTTATAAGCCACTACTATTATCTGTTCACTGAACAAGAAGAGTTAAGCCACTCCCTACAAATGCGTAATCAAATTAAATAGAATTACTTTATTATAAACGAGTTGGACATTCTGTCTGGTTAACTTTTTCAAATAATTAAACTTATTTGTTTTTTTTAATTTTGGTTTTGTAGTTCTCGAATTTTTGTAAATATTTAATGTGTCTATATATACAGGGCGTTCACAAAGATGAGGCATTTCTTTTAACACGAGTACTATGCATTGTTTTAGCCTAACTCTTTTTTTTTCGGCTTTATAAATTCAATCCTGTCTATTTTTACGTATATGAGATCAGTGATTCCAAAAAATCCGCCTCTACTATGGATGTATAAAATTATTGCCGTTATTTTCAACACAAAGCCGTAACCATGGAGTTATTTTATCTTCGTTACCATAAACATTTTACTAAAGTATTTTGAGCTAAACCTCTTGAGAACAATGCGTCACCCATTAAAAGGAATGATTGAACTTCGCAAAAAGTCTGTATTGTTTTATCTACTCCTATTAATTAATAAATCAATATATGGAAAGGGCGACTTTAAACAAATCGCGCGCAAAATAATAAAATCGGCGGTTAATGTACTTACAATGTTTTTTGGTTGACAACTATGTCGGGCAACTATACAACTTGTAACAATGATAATAATATACTCGTCTGCATGTACTTCGCAACTCGTGAATAAAATACTTACTCAAACATTTGTATAATAAACAATAAGTTGCCATAAATAAATAATAATCCAAACGCCATTGCTTTATACCAAATCAAATGTAAACATATTAAGTAGTAAGATTGAGTATAGTAATCACAAAAAGTTCCAATCAAATTCCTCTAAAATATACAGAGTGTTCCATTATAAATGATCAAAATTGACAATTTTTCAATTCTTTTCGCTATTCTCTTGTTTTGTGTATTTTTTTATTCTGACGATTGATGACAAATCCAACAATGTTTCAATTAAAAGTTTTGTAAGAATTGAAACTTCCACAGCCGGAGTCATTGTTAAAACAAAGATGTCTTCCGGGTTGGACCGTGTAGAAAAGGTAACCGATGCTCGGTAAATGGATTAAACCTGCATCTTAATGCATCAAAATCAATCATTTTAATTATTTTAGGGCCAACGGAGTTAAAAACCATTACTGTTTTTAATAAAAACGTTTGTGTTTGTATTAATAATAAATTCATTAAATATAAAAGTAATCAATATACTAATGTAAATATCATCTATATTGTTATATACAGTGTAAGTGTAAAGTATGGAATAAAATTCACTAAATTTGTATCATCTTTTGCAATATTCTCGGACAAGTCAATTTTTATTTTTAAATTTCCATCTTTTGGTACAAATCAACCCTTTCTATCTTCACCAGTGGCGGCGCAAAAGGGGCAACTTAAAATTTTAAATAGCAATGGGGGTTAAACTTACATTTTCTCAAACACCATTTCATTCTCTATGCAACAATGTAAGCATCTTCAACATCGGTCGATTAGAACAGGAAAAGTAACCTTTTCATATTTTTCTACACTAATAATTTCTGGTTGTATTTTCTATTAATAAATCGACGCAAACAACAGTTCCCTGAAAACTTTACACAAATCCCCGCCTATTCGCATAAATCATACATTTCTACCACAAGCAGTAGGGCGATTAGAAAATTTTAAATGGTACTAGTAGTCAAAAGTTAAATTTCGGAAAGATCTTTTCATCTAGTATTTAGCAATGTAATTGTTTCTAAAATTGGGCGATTAGAACAACCTTTTATCTTTATTGTCTTTCAAATTTTTCAAATTTCCCCACGATACACCGCTACTGGTTGAGATACAAATGTATAATTTATACCTAAAAAAATGACTTAAAGAAAGATTTGGATGATACTTTCAGGAAACGATTGCTTGTTTCGATTATTATTAATAGAAAATACAAGCAGACATTAATATTAATGCTGACAAATATTCAAAGTATTTTTGACCCCCATTGCCATTTCAAATTTTAAGTTGCTCCCTGTTGCGGCGCCACTGGTGGAGATAGAAAGAGTTGATTTATACCAAAAGATGGGAATTTAAAAATAAAAATTGACCTGTCCGAGGAAAATTGCATAAAAATAAGGATAACAATTTAATGAATTTTATTCCATACTTTACACTCACACTGTATAATGAGCACTATTAGGACACGAGCAGTAGAATCAGAAAATTACATGCAGGTGTCTTATAGTAGTCATTAAAAAACCACATTTTATTCCACCTTTGAGGATCAATATTTTCTCTTTAATTTTTGAAAGCGAAACTAAGTAGTCATGGTAGTCATATTTTTAACCTATGACTTTATTTATGAATTGGTTTACAGACATTTTGTACCATAAACTAAAAAACTTTAAAAGAAAATTTGTAAGTATTTAATAAATCTACAATAGCCGTCAGTTATAATACTAAAAAAAAGTTTTTAAGAAAGTACGAAATTATTTCACATTGTCAATATTCTGTTTCTTGCTCCTTCATCTCCTTCCAACGTCTTCTTGTATTTATCATTTCTCTCTATGAATCCTTATTTTTCTAATTTCATTTTTTTCTCCAATATATGCCCCATTGCTTCCCTATTTATACCTAATGTCTGATTCCTGATTAACTGGCAAAAGTCAATTTTCCACATCCTATCCACACACTATCTCTCCTATGACCTGTATTCCATCTTTTCCGAAATCTACATGTCAATCCGCTGTAATAATTTATTTTCTCTATTTCTTCCTTTAGTCTTCTCTTTAATATCTCTGCATATTTTATTTCAATTCGATATTTGTTATAGGTACTCATTGTTTTCTCTTTCCCTCCGTTATAAATAATTTTCAACCTTCCTGGGTATTTTATTGTTCCTTTTCAATTTCCTCAGTCTATATTCTCTATTTTAAACATTACATTCTTGTTCTTTTTCTTCTTCCCTTTAAATTTCCTTTTGTCTTCTATCAGCATTCTACAATATTCCTAAAATGAAATCTAATTTATCACATTTTTGTCTGTACCCATTCCCCTATGTACTTAGTTTTACTTTGCCTTTAATTTTCTCATTCTCTCATTCTCCATTTTGTTTCCATTCTTGGTTTGTTCCTTTTCATCCTCATCTACGAATATTTAAAATTTTACCAATTTTACTTCTAATTTTTCTTCAAAATTTACCACTTTTACTATTCCTTTGTTGATCAATAACTTTTCCTCCTTGATTAACTAATAGCTTTTTCTATTCTTCTTTTCTATATTATTGATTTGATTTCCAGGTTACTTACTTCTTTTAACATTTCTTGTTTTTATTATTTACTTACTTTCTCGATTGTTTGTACGTAGATAAATCTTGGTTTAAAAATATTGCCTTATTTTTAACTTTTCTTTCTTTCTTCTTACTTTTAATTATATTAATTGATGATGATTGAAACTTTGTAATTGCCAATACAAAAGATTGATTTTTTTTGTAGCAATTGTTTCATCATTCATCCTTTGTTCATTACTTATAATTTAATGTTTAGTTTCATCAGGTTTTTACCCATTAATCCCATTTGAATTTTTTGAGAGCTTTACAGATTAATTGTCAGCTTTTCACATCTTCAATTAACCTTCTGTTTTTAAATTTTTTTCATATTGATTTCACTCTCTTACTCTAATTGTTTACAAAAACATCTTTTCTTCCAACGTATCCACTACAGTTTCACTTTCTTTCTTTCAGATCTTCACATACTTTCTTAACGCCAGTCATTATTCTATTCTGACTGTTCTTGACTTCTAATTTCTAATTGTATGAATAGGTATTGTTCGTTCCTTATTTTCTCATTTATTCTTATTCCTTTGCTCTTCTCTATATTTTTCTATTTTTCTTTGAATCCCTTTTTTCTTCTTTTAATTTCTTTTTTCACATCATTTTATGTACTATTATTTTTCCATAACTGAACTCTGTGTTCTGTTTTCCAACTTCTTTCTTC
The DNA here is from genome assembly GCA_030710515.1 of Abscondita cerata. Classification (NCBI taxonomy): domain Eukaryota; kingdom Metazoa; phylum Arthropoda; class Insecta; order Coleoptera; family Lampyridae; genus Abscondita; species Abscondita cerata. Next base: position 256,946 of record JALBCR010000484.1, read on the forward strand.
CCATTCTCCCACTAATTTCCTTTTTGGTTTTTTGTATCTTTTCTTTTTACTGTTTCCATTACATTTATCAATGTTTTTGTCATTTTCTACTTCTTATATCATTTCATCCTTTCTATCAAATTTTTTATTTTCTAATTTTCTTCCTCTCCTATTCCTTCTTTCATTAGTTTAAAAATATCTGACTGTTTACGATCCAATTCTTTTCTTTCCCCGTTCTCAAAATTCGATATATAGATTACAATTATTTTGTGCAGTCAATCATATGTCGCCTACCTCCTCTTTCTACATTCAAAATTGTTTAACCTCTTCTTCACACATTTCAAGTGGAAATTATTATTCATTTTCTACAGTATCTAGGCTATCTATTTTCTTAATTTTTCGTTCATCTTGTATATCTTTTATTATTCCTTGTTTTTCTCATTTGTTTTTCTTGTCTTTTTTAAACACCTCGTGAATTTTGACTTATAAACTGACTTTTCGTGCTTAATGGTAAATATTTTTAGCTCACATGAATGGTAATAATTAGTTACATTTTCTCGCTGGTGACGATTGAAATTTTTGTACAAAAAGAATTCTTTTCACGTTTTCGGCAAAACTATTTTTCTTTGCAAAGTTGAGCAGATTGTATTATAACTTTTCATTTCTTCATGCGAATGGTTGTTGGTGATTTTCTATTACTCACTTCTGCGACTTCGCATCATTTTTAAATGTAATATGCGACAAGGCATTTTGTTTTTTTTCAATACTATAGTTCCTGAATACATAACTTTTTTTTTGTAGGACTTAATAGCTGATGGTATAGCTGATGACCACGGGGCCATAAACGAAACAACATTAAACGATCGCAGCAGTAGTGAATTTTGGTCATCGTTTTCAAGTTCCGAAGAAGCGTTGCTTAATTGCGAAGGTCTGATACTAAATTTACCATTAAGTCCACATTCAAAATGCGAACAACAAAGAAACGAAATCGATTTCGAAGAGGCATCTATAGAAAACAAAGTAACTTATAAGTAGTACTTCGTCTATCTTAAGATAAGATAAGAGCGAAATGCGCATCAGGTGTTCTTTCGTTGCGTGTGTGCTACTGTACAAGAAATACTTGGCTTGCTATCGACACACGTTTGGGCATATAAAGTTATCGCTCCTGATAACGATAATGCACTTTAAACGTTCACAGTCGTTACAGTTAACTGTTGGTATTTCTTAGTTTATACGTGTCCATATTATACGAGATGTCGTTAAAACACATTTTACTTATGTTCATCTATCTTGTTCCAATTCGAGTTAACGTTTTTTTCTACTTTCAGAATTCAGAGCAACGGTTACTACTTTTTCGTGTTCAGCAGTGAAAATGAAGTGCAAGTGAATTATATACGATTGAGATTTCAATTAAATAAAACAGTGTACGACGTATCAAATCACGTCTCTTCTTGTGCCAACAAAACCGATTCGTGTGCTATGGACTTAAAATTCTTTTCCAACGAGAAGATGGTCATGGAAGTTCCTATAACAACAAATCAATCAAGATGGAATGAAGAATTTGTTGTTGTTTCTGAGTGTCAACCTCGAACTATAATTTATATTTGTTGCATTATGTCCGTGCCAATATTTATAATGTTATTTGCATTTCAATGACAAATATTATTCGTAATGGTAGTAGTGAAAATAAACGTTAGCGTTAATTTTTTAAAAACGAATAGAATTAGAAATAAAATTATCGTAATAGTACAATGGAAATGTGATATAATTTCTAATGATAATTACATTGGGTTTTGATAATTGACTGCATTTATGTGAATAATTTTAAGTATAGGTATTAATTAACAATAGGGTTTATGGTAAATCGGAATGTGATATTTAAAATATATTTTTTTAGAAGGATTTAATAAAATATTAGACGAAGTTGTGCGGAGGTGTTATTTTATTGATGAATATGGTTGATGTGAGAAACCAGGGGTTCCTTATCACAAAGTTGCAGGTATGATAGGGAGTCTCTCATATTATATGCTACATTTCAGCAAACATTTGGGGTGTTCGCTGAAGTGTGTTTTTCTTTTATTTGTCACGAATCAATTATTATAGTAGATGTAAAACAGCAGCTCTTAAAACTATAATATTGATCTCAAGAAAACATATTGAATCTAAAGTAATTTCAAAACAAACAAATTTCATCTGAAAAACAAAGTTATCGAAATAACTAATAACTGATAAGTAACAACGCACTAATCGTAAGTAAGAAAGTGTCAAATCTTATTTGTGCGAAGATAAGGAAACAGTAAATGAAATACCGTTACTTAAACTACGAAACAATTTATCTCTAAGAAAAAAGTTTAAAATTTCATCTGAATAAACACTCCCTCTTCTTTCGACAAATTTCAATGTTCCGGTACTTCAGCCCTAATTAATTTGGATCAAAAAGGATTAAAGAGCGTGTCGCACAAATTAGATCTCGGATTATGTTAAAAATGGTCGCTCTTTCCCACGCAGTTACCAAACGACATAAAGTCATCTTTTTTAGTTCGATTTATTAAAAATCATTTAAGTGTGTTTTGAAAATTGAGGGGCCATTACGACCGTCGAATGAATAAAAATCCTAAACTAGATGGTAAAAAGCACGTTCTGGTCACGTGCCGATAATAGTTGTAAAGCCACGCGACAATAATACCCTCATGAAAATCTTATTAGGTAAAGATTTTTTTATTACATTTTTGGGCCGCAATAAAAAAATACTTACGAAAGTTTATTAAAATTTTGCTTGACTGCAGATGTGGGAATGTATTTATCCAAGAATCACATTGAAATAGATAACCAGAGATCATTTCCGACTCGTCACTTTCAACCCCTAAGTAGTTGCCACTCATCTATTGTTTGGAGATAACAATGTTCGTATATTACGATAAATTATTAATTTGCATAACAATAAAATCATCACATTGTCGTATCAAAACAAATTTTGGGTGAGCTTAAAAGTTACAATTATTATTTATTTGGCGCACGTTGTTGCTTTTATTTAAGACAATGTTGGTTTATGCTGAATTACATTATAATTATTAAGTTATTTTTGTATGAATTTTAGTTGAAATTAATTAAGCATGTTTAACAAAATGGAAACATCGTAAAAATTAAATTGAAAACAATTAAGAACTAGACTACAATTGCTAAAATTAAAACCAGAAGACGAGGATCACAGAGACAAAAAGAAAATCACTTCTCAAACCATTTCTAAAGATCATCCTGAGTTGCTTATATCAAAGATGTAGCTGAATACGACGACTCATTACAATTAGGCAGTGGTGTTCCACAAAAATCATTGCTTAGGCTTCATATATCTACGTCTCAAAACTTTCGAAAATGGTTAGCTACGCATACGACCTAGCTACCTAAGTTTCTGTCAAAATAATAGCCAACATTCAACTAAATTTCTACTATAATATACCTATTCGCAACACTCGAAAAAATTCATATTTATTTATTTAATACACCCTACAAACAGCAATGTGCCATGCATGGATGGGTAATATACAGATAACACAAAAACTATACATTTTACGACAGTCATAAAATTCTTACATAATTAAGCACTAACGATACATAAAAACTCTCTTAATATCATTTGGAAAAGCACTGTAAATATCCAAACAACCCTGAGTTCTCTTAAATATCCTACAGATATGATTGATTGACAAATTTCGGAATAAGTTAGCACGAAGTGTCAGTAAACTAATATTAGTCTGATGTCTAGCACTTAAACCATGACACCTTTATGATAAGTAGAGAAAGCAGATCAGGGCTATCATACTGCAACACATCATTCATAAACATTGAAAATAGTAGCGTGCCCATCACTGATCCCTGAAGAACACCCAAAAAACGATGACTGGATTGATGACGGTGACTGAAGTAGTTAGTAAGAGTTCAAGCTTAATTCTGAAGAGTTCAAGCTTAGAGACTATGATCTGATAATCAATTCTATCAAATGCTTCACTAAAGTCAGTGTAAATGGTGTCAACTTCAACACCACAATCTAGAGATTGTGCTATAAACTCCATTGTAACGGTTTGTAACCGTAACAAAACCATGTTGAGGGTGCAAAATCAAAATTTACAAAAGTTGCTTAACAATGCAATTGTTGGCAACGTTTAAGGACCGAATTAAAAATGTTAAGAAGTGGATCCGATAGCACAGTTAAACAGTCCTTGATAAAAAAGCTTGATAAAAAAGATTAGATTTTAAACTCCTAGATGCAAAGATTAAAGAGTAATTTGCTTAGGAAAAGCCACTATAATCAATATACAAATCTATATATGTATCAAAGGAGGTGATATGTGCAGTATATGAGTGGCTAAAACATTTATTGTAAAAACCGAGAAAGAATCGACAACTTCCAGCTGAGAAGAAACAGCCCCTTCCTTTGAGGTAACATACTTAGAAATACCTGAGTTATAGTGTTGTTTAGAACAAATGACCAAAACTTTTTTGGGTCTTTTTGAAGATTAACTTCCAAGGCTGCCAGATCTGTACTACTGTAAGTGAGACTGCGTAAGTCTGATGGTGGAGATTATCTCTCTACTAAACAATGGAAAATATTTGTGTCTATTGGATGGACATGTTGTTGGAACAAATTGGTTAAACGCAGAATACATTTTAAGGTACAGCCTTGTTTAGGTCTGCGCTGTCCATTACAGTTCTCAAAGAAACAGTAATAATGTGACTATATAATGACACGTAGTCAGCTCTCTTAAAATTAAATGAGCAGTGTAAGAAGTTCTGCGAAGGTTTATTGTTAGTGTTCCTATCAACAGAGGAAAGAGATATAAGAGAGAAGGATAATGCAAATCTTCGACGACGGAAAAGCAAGAGATTTCTCTACCCGGCAAAATCTACTACCGCGAAGAATCTGTTGCAAGTGCTGTATATAATGTTATACTGAGCTAAACCCAAAATATTACAAAAGTTTACCAGGTTTGATACATTTCTGTTGGCTGAACATTGAAAAGATGTAGCAAATTTGTTTAAATTAAAGTCTTCAACTACTATAAGAAGATCTGGACCACATGCAATATACACTTCTTGAAGTGCATCAAACAATAGTAGGAAACGAACACCAACTGTAGCGTCTATTTAACCAACAGAAAAACACCAAAACTGCACCAAAAGATCGGTAGCGCTGATGATGACAGCTTACCTGTTGAAACACGTGTCCGAGTAAAGTTTTGGTGCAGTTTATGGTGTTTTTCTGTTGGTTAAACAATAGTAGATTTAGTCAGAAGTAATGAACTGGGAGATGTACCAGACAATTAGTGTAATAGTAGTGCTTTGGTTAAAAAGAATGCGAGCCCCAACAACGTCAATTGCGGAGATGTAGTCAAACAAGTCGCTCAGTTTTAGTTTGAGAAATTGAACCTCAATAGATGTTTGGACCGCTGGATTAGAAGAACTCCACCTCCCCGAGAACTATTAATGGCGACAAATGACCGATTCTTTCTAAAACTGTCGGAAATATCTCGCTACTATACACAAAGTCAGTTAACCATGTCTCTGTTATAGCATAGATATCAAAATTATGACTAACGACAAAGCGGTAGAATTTATCAAGAAGTGTGTTTAACCCTCTGACGTTTTGATACAGTACTTTACATGGATTTCCGGCTGCTTTTTTCCAAGAGTGCAGGTAAGAGGATGTAACTGCTACCTGGAACCAACTAAATCCAATGTGAGAGAATGCTTATTATTCTTCTTTTGAGGAAAACCGAAGGAATGTAAGGTTAATGTGAAGGAAACGTTAGTAAAATCAGCAAATGTGATTAAATTTGTAGGTTTTTCTGTAGGGTAAAACAGTAACTTCAGCAAAGGCCAAAAAGTAACTAAACCTAATTCTTTAGGTAAGAAGTACTGTAAAAGTTGTTAGTGATATTCCTTCAGTACAATTCCTAGCAGAACAGATATCAAAAATAAAGAAAGGTATGGACAAAAGTTGAGCTAATGAAAAACGTAAAGATTACTTGTGAAGTAAATCTGTTTTGCCCAAAAATTCTCATCTTTGCAACCTCCTTCCTCTGATTGATTCCATTTGAATAGTTGCTGAGGGAAAGTAGAACCCAAGCTAATGCTATATAGTAAATACTGGGGCAAGGAAGAAGTAAACACAACATTGAGTTAGCACTGTGTTTACGCAATCCGAAGTATCAGCAAGAGATGGAGACAATGGGTTTTAGTAGGTATGTCTAATAAGAACGATGGGGTGACTTTTACACTCCCAATACAAAACTGGGAGCCTATGCCAAGAGCAAACGTAATCGACAGACCTAAAATTTGAGATAGGAAACAATAAACAGGATTATGAGGTAGAAGATAATATTCACCAAAATAAAAGTACGGATAAACACGCAACAAGATTAAATTCACACCTAACATTTGGTTTCGGATTGGGAGTTGTTGTTATCACTATATAAATGTTTGACGTTTCTTAATTTATTTTTTTGTATTTATAAAAACAACTTCCAGGCAACCCTCGTTTCTAAATTTAAAAAAAATACTTTCAAAATAAAAAACAGTTACTTTGTTTTATCTCCACACATACAGCGCTTCGAAGCAAACATGATCCCCGGAAAATATGCCAACTAATTTTAAAATTGGTAGCGGTAAAGGTTTCGTCCAATAGCAACAACCGAGTATACTCAGCGTGAAAACGAAGTTTTTGTCGAAGTTGTCGATTTCATTTGCATCTTTTTATTATTTTGCCTCAAGTTCATCTTTAAAAATCAGTCTTTCTTAAGACTCTTTATAAATAATTACTTTGTAACATAACCTTCAAAAATGTTAGTATTGTAATAATTTTTGTTGTGAATGTCCAATCCAAATTACAGCGACCTCGGACACGCCTGTCCAGGGATCTTGTTTGCTTCGGTTAACTATATATATGGAATCTTCCTGACATCTAATATATTAATAATTTTATTTTTAATTTGCATTTTCACATGTTTGTTTTTAATATTTTTGTTATAATTTATTTCTTGTTTTTTTCTATTTTCATATTACTTTGTGAATATTATATTGATTGACATTTCTAGTAGGTATACGTTTTATTTCCTATTTTTTTGTTCGTATCATTTAATTTTTTTATATGTTTCATTATTATATTGTTACTGCTATCTTATGTGATGTCCGATTTAGTATTTCTGCTAATAACAAATTGACATATTCCTTCTTTAATTTATTTTAATTCAATGCATTTTTAAAACTTTTGCATTCTTTCCACGGTTTCTTCCATACTTTTATCGAATTCTTTCTACTTTTCTTTTACTACGATTTTAAGTCACTATATATTCTTTTTCATCATTCATTTTTATTTATTTTATAAAATTAAAAACTTATTACTGTGGCGACATCTACTGTCGCCTTGTGCAATCATAACACGTTCGATTTTGTTATCAGAATAAAAGAGCCTATGGTTGAAAAAATAATCAACTTATTTATTAATGCGCAATCTCTTTCATTAACATACTAGTTTATTAAATAGGTAACAATTTATGTAGGTCTTGGATAAAATCTAAATGTAGAAATTAGTGTTATTTGGTTTTATTTTAGGAGAAGACAATTCTTATGAGAGCTTCTATGACTAGTCTATTTATTAATCTACCACATGAGCGAAGAGGCGAATAATCACTAGTAGTTCAAAGGAAAGGAACACCAACTGCAGCGTCTATTTAACCAACAGAAAAACACCAAAAACTGCACAAAAACTTGACTCGGACACGTGTTTCAACAGCTAAGCTGTTATCATCAGCGATACCGATACTAAAAATAAAAACAACGGAAAGCTTATATATACTATCTGCTTATCACGCATCGTTAACTTAATTGATTCTTAGATAAGCTTAAATAATTCCGAAAATCCTAATGGGCCGTTATCATCATAATTCATAAGCAAATTTCTGTTTTTAAAATTTCTAAACTTTCATAAGAATCAAGTTCGTTTTTATTATCTACCCTCTTAATTAATTCAATGTCGCCTACTCTATGGCCATTTTCAAGCATATGCATGGCAACACTGGACCTATCTGTGCGATGATATTTGACATGAGCTACGTGCTCTTTAAAACGAGTTTTAATAGGTCTCTTGGTTTGCCCTATATATACTTGGTTACAGTCTTTACAATTAATTTTATATATTCCCGATTTATCACACATTTCTATTGGGTCTTTTGGATTGCCTATGATTTGCTTATGAATTATGATGATAACGGCCCATTAGGATTTTCGGAATTATTTAAGCTTATCTAAGAATCAATTAAGTTAACGATGCGTGATAAGCAGATAGTATATAAGCTTTCCGTTGTTTTTATTTTTAGTATCGGTATCGCTGATGATAACAGCTTAGCTGTTGAAACACGTGTCCGAGTCAAGTTTTTGGTGCAGTTTTTGGTGTTTTTCTGTTGGTTAATCACTAGTAGAATAAATAGTTTATTTATTTATGCAATAATAGTAAATATTATGACTTTCCCAATGATTACCACATTACCTTTTTTAAACAATTGCTTATTGTTTCACAGAACTCACATTGGGAGAAAGAAGGGATATTAATGTAACTAGAGAGTATGGTTTGGGGTTTGAGACGCATCATCGTTAAACATTTTAGGAATCAAGTGATAGCGGCCTCGCCAAAGAAGCCGGTTGTAAACGCTTCAACGTTGCGAAAAAAGCTAAGAGCATTTTTAACGCAATATATTATTTTAGAGTTGGTATTGCCAGAAGTTGCGAACAAAACTTCTAGACCCGTTTGTAAGAAGGAAGAATTTATAGATGAAACAAAAAACTACAGCTTTCTAGTTTTAGGCGACGTTTCGCTCCCTTAATTAATAGGAGCTTCATCTAGCTAGTGCTAGAAATGAGTAGGTGACATTCATATCATTTGAAAGAAGTAAGACAATTACGACGGCAGGCATCCCACAATAAGAAAAAAAATAATTTATTTAAATTGATTTATAGATAGATTGAAAAACACTGAGTGTTACAAAATGGTCCGGAAGTTTTTCTCGCAACTTCTTGCAATACCAACTATTTAGTACAACTCAGAAGGTTATAAAGAATACCTTGTTGATATATCATTTCAATGAATCTAACTGTCCATGAAGTAGCAACACGGCTATCACTTGCTTATAAAGCGACCGCGTGATGGGTTGAAATTCTCTAGCTATTCCCAGTGATTGTTACAGACTTGCATTTGAGCTAAACTACACTCATGAGCCTCAAAATAGGCAAAAACATGTGTATGTAGGTACTGTTCGTAATTCCGCAATTATTATTTGCAATTGTTTTATTCGGTTGGCGGGAATTGAATATTGCGTTAAAAAAGTAGGGTTAAGTTTTTCCGCAATGATCACAACCGGCACCTTAGATACTACAGATTTCAATTTTAAGAATCAACTCTGGATTGGAAACCATTTTCAGGTCACACAACAATACAAATCACACTGTTGTAATCAAAAAGTGCCGACATAAAAGAAACCGAGAAAAACCTGGTTGAAAGGTTTGAAAACGTAATAAAACGAAAAGTAAGAGTCTGTTCGAAATCAACACCACTAGAAGATAAAAATACCAAAAAAATAGAGATTACGAAGACCGAAATAAATAAACCATTTAAAAGCACAAACAAAAATCAAATCGCAAACGAATTACTAAAATATGGTGCAAAGCGTCAAAGCGACTCATTGATTGCAGTAGTAGATGAAAGAATTAATGATGTCGAAAAAACATGCAGGACACACTAGGGATGGTGCAGTAGCAGTGCTATGCCGACGACACAATACTTTTTAGCTGAGTTTGAGCACAAACTTCAATTATTTGTCACAACAAAGAATCATCAACGGAAAAATAGCATCCCCAAAACCAAAAAGATGCAAGCTCAAAGGAGTAAAAATTTCCAGTGACCACAACATCTACCGAGAAACGATAAATATGTCTTGGGACCTAACTTGAAAAAAATAAATACCTAAGACCGGAGACACAAAACTAAAGTAGCAGCTACGTACAACAAATGTGAAAAGTTTAAAATGATAACAAGAAGAAGAATTAGAAACTAATACATAAGATATACATGTGAAATTTGTGAAAGTCAGAAGAAACGAATAGAACAATCATGTCACAAGAGCGCAGGTCCGAATTTTAATATTAATAAAAACGCCCTGACCAAGAAAAGCGCAATCAAAAACGTGAACATCTATATAGAAGAGAAAGAAGAAAAAATTCATCTAAAGTTCTGTTTTATTTGGTCAGAAAATTTTAATAAGTCTTCATTTTACCATCTTTTTAAAGTCATAAATATAAAACTGGGCAATAAACCAAGAAAACAAAAATAAAATAATAGTTACAGAAATTGAATACTGACGAAGATGTTGCTTGGTAACATGATAGGATAAAATCAGTAATAAATGGTAATCGAATATACATGATACACTTAGCTTCATAAAGAAAAATCATTGATATAGTATGGACACGTCAGTAGAGCAGACAAAAATAGATAGTTAAAGAGTATTAGAGTCCAAAAGAAAGCAAGACCCCGAAGATATTATTCAGAGTTGAGGTGGACAAAGCAATGGAGAGAAAGAGATTAGAGGAAGGTGGATGGGAAGACCAAGACAGATCAATGAATCTCAATTATACCAATTGCCAATTCCATAAATTAATCAACTTATTTCTTATCAGAATTACACGATTCCGTTAAAAGTTTGGATCACGAAATTCCGTTTTGGTCAAACTAATTTCTATGTTACATTGTGCATTAATTTTAACATTTAATTCTTATACTTTAGATAAGATTTTTTCACCGACTCGACCCATAGACACCATAAATATTATAGCCAATTTATTAATTTCAAGATATATTTTGCTTTTAATTTTTTTTTTTAATTTTCAATTTTTATAAACAACACAAAGGCTCTATAGTATATTATTATTTTTCACCATATAACTTACAAAGGAAATTTGTTGGTAAACCCATCATCATTTCGCTAGATATGTACATTTTGCAACAAGCACTAAATTTATGTTAAAAATTTGTAAAAACAATACAAATAAATTTTTTAGATTCTTCTATAAACCATCAATTTCAAGTTCAATTTTCTTTTCATTATACCATTTAGTATTAACTACAATACTTAGGAAAAATGGTATTTCAAACTAACTTGTTCATGTGACTAATTTTATATTGGTAAAACTTTAAAATCCAGAACTTTGCTTAAAATTTATTAAAATTGTTTATTTCTTGAAAAATTTGTATACCTTACGATATCGCATCTTCATTGATTAAAACTCCATAGTTTTCTAAAAATTTAAAATTATCATTGTACTTATTGTAAGTAACCTTTTCATCTCATTAATTTTATTATTAATTAATTATATTATTTTAAAAGAATAAAAGAAGATAAAATATACTGAAAGTATTACAGAATATATTTACACAGTTGCACTATCCCGTTAACAATTTCTTAGCCAATCAGTGAACTTAAAATTTAAATTTTAACCAATCCGAAGGACAATTACCTAACAGATTAAATTATCGGGCCATATATTTAAATCATAATGTACCAATCGTTAATAAATAAACAAATGCAAGCGTTTAAGTCACATTGCGGATAAGAAAATTTAATTGCAGGTGGTCGAAACCACACGTTGTTAAAATCACATAGAATAAAATATAATTGAAAATCAACATTTGTTAAGCAACTATAACGTGCCATTTGAATTCATATCGTAACCCAGTCTTCAATTTTAGTTGAATTTTGCGATGTCGACATAAAGGCTATTTACACGATTTTTGTGTTTAAAGTAAAAATCTATAAACTGAACATAAAATCAAAGGTGGAGTTTTGCACACTAACGCCCTAACGTAATTCTATTGGTCCAAATAAGGGTGGCTGTAGTGCTGAGATAAGGGTTTGAAGTTATGTGCATCTACTGATATACAGAATTCATCTCGCTCTCAAACATCAAACCAGAAATTTTAGTATAAGTTTGATATTGTCAGAGTTTGTTATAAAATACATTTCATTCCCTTCTATTACCGATGGTGAGTCTCATTAATATAATTATTTATCAATTTAAGTGGGCGTAAAAGTTTAGCTTCCTCTTGTCGCGATACTACATTATCAAATTAGTCTTTGTTGTGCTGTAATTAGTTATTAAACTATTAATGGCTGTTATTTAGCCTATGCTAACATTTAGCAACGTAAACGGAACAAAAGTGGTATGGATTGGTCAGGAGCAGATGGAGAAAACAGTCCCACCAATTCTTCACCGTTAAGTGCCCGAAAAGATTCTCAACATTATCCAGGATTTAGTTCATTTTCGGAAGAAGACGATTGTCAGACGACTTTTCGTTGCTGGACAGTGATGAAGAAAGAGAGCTGATCTCAGAATTTCACAACATATTTTACAGGTAAACGTATAATTTAACATATTGTTATTTAAAATCTATCTTATCAATCGTTGAAAACATTTGGATATCATAAAATTTTAACACGTTTAATAAAGTTATATATATAATAAACTTTAAAAGTCAGGTGTACGTATTTTTGTAAGGCAATATGTCAAAGATGTATTAATATTTGTATTTTCATTATTTAAAACCACAAAAGATATAAAATTTAGAAAAACTGTTAGCTTTAGTTGATTGTGAAGGTTTCACAACTAAGTTTGATTTACTTACATTTTCGGAGACCTAAAAGATATTATTTCGAAATAGTAGGCTATGCTTTTTTGTAGTTTTAAAATTGTGATAGTAGTGCGCTAACACTGCAGGTGCAAAGTTATCGTTCAATAGCTATATTACAAAGTAATAAGTGATTCTTAGTGTTTTGACTATAATCTTGGAACTCTTTGTTAAGCAGTGATTATAGGTATCATTTCTTTATCTCATCTACCTTTAATTAAAAAAAAATACGTATTATCCAGATAGACCTCAAGTCGTAACACGAAATTTTAATTTGATTTTGACTAAAGTTTACTACTTTTATTTTTTTTTAAATGTAATTTAAATTATTTAATTTATTGTAAAATCAAAAATTGCTAGGGATCGGCAGTGATGTAACCAGAAAATGTTTTTACAGTTAAACTAATGCATAGTTATTATATAAATTAATCATACAAAAATATTTGTAACAATTGTTTGAAATATTGTTTTGTACAGGATGCGGAAGTGATCGCATTACCCAGTAAAATTGGAGACTCGTAATATTAATAAAATTAGTATTTCTGAATACCAGTATGCTCTCATCTTTAGCAAAAGACTCTAATGCTATAATTTTATGCTAACGATGAGAGCATAGTTCTCGAGTTACTAGTATTCAGAATTAAAAATAAACTAGTGGCGGAAAAAAATTTTATTTGTTTATAAAAAATTCACGGAAATCTAATCTTTCTTTACCGTAGTTTCAAGTTTTCTTCATTCTGACATAATAATAATTAATAATGTAAAAATGTAATACAAGCCAGCCTATTTTCAGCCTAGTATGGATATTGCCCCACGTGGAGTCGTTCGCAAAATATTTACTAACAGCAGAGAACGTTGGCGACAGCAAAATGTCAGTGGAGCTTTTGCAGAGTTACGAAAATTAGTACCCACTCATCCGCCTGACAAAAAGCTTTCAAAAAAACGAAATACTGAGAATGGCAATTAGGTTCGTACACATTTACTTATATCCTATTGTTAGGTACTACTATTTCAGTAGCAAATAGTTTAAAGTGTTTTAAATAAAAAACTGGGCTGAGTAGACTGTAGAATTGAATTGATTTAATTATTTTACAGTGTACATAAAGTACAGCAAAATATCAAGCGGTGGCATAGAACTCTGCATAAATAAATATAACCTAAAAATCAACAAATAAGAATGTTTTCTTAGATACCTTAAATTCTAACCTAAATTTTGTATCAGCTGACTATTTTGTAAAAAAAAAAAATTAACAAATGTTAAAAGCACGTTTCAAAACCTACCCAGCCCAGTTTTTTATTTGAACACCCGTTAGATGTTTGTGGTAACTTCTCTTAAAACGATTTCTGTAAAAATAAATCAAATTTTTGGAAAGGCTCTGTCGGATTTATTATACTAGAATTTACTTTCACTTTTCGCTTTGTAGAGAAAGCCAGAATTAATTCATTCTTCTTCACATTTAAACTTTTGGAAAGTGAATTAATAAAATGTTATTAAGCTTACTGTAGTAGTGTTTACTTTTGATAAAGGTATTTCAATTTTGTAACAGTAAGTACGAGATTTTAATTTGTATAAACCAATCTTGTTATTTTAAATGTCAATCAAGGTAGGCGATGACGTTTATTACATAGCATTTGTTAGAGGTATTTTGAAATAACAAAATCTAGTAGATGTTATAAAAATACTATCCTCATCAAAACTATCATCAAAAGTTACTAAACTAACCTTAATGACATAAAAACTTTAAATTAAAAAAATTGAAAGAAAAGAAATTCACAACTATACAGGCTGTTTCACGACGAGCTTACACTATCTATATATTGGGGAACTACTCATACGATTTTTATAAAAATTTACATAAATGGATAACAAGCTATGGCGCAAATTTATGGAAAATATTTTGACAGACGTGCCATTTCCGGTTATACCGGAAGTAAACAGCAACTTTGTTATTTTAAATTGAACACCCTATATATATTATTAACGTTTTGGATTCTACGTTCAATTTTAATGTCACTTTGTTACTACCATATTTTTAGTCATTCATGTAATTCTACGGGAAAAAACAAGAGGAGTTTATGTTCACTCCCTATAACCAAACTTAAACGTTTTGAAACATTAAACATGTATTTAAAAATTTTAATTATTTCTGCCGTATTGTTGCTTATTATAAGTATAAGATAATTAACCGACAGATAAAATAAGTGAACATGAAAAAATCATGCCTAAATATAAGTACTCTATAGACGAGTACCGTGCCACTTTGTTTTGAAGTCACTATGATAGAATCAGAGGTGCAAGGATGGAAAATAACAAAAACTACTTCAATTCAGCATATGAAAACGTTAAATTCATACCCCGTCAACCTAAAATACATGCCAACCATCACTGTTAACCTAGAAAATACATGACACATCTTGTATATCACTCAGTTCCACCCACTTACACTTCGTCACCACACTGTACAGGTGTATACTGATCTTCTGGGCACCATACATAACACTTACATCACAATACAATATTTAAAATGTACCATACGATTAAATAAATAAATAAAGTTCCACTTACAAACTTCCACTCGTCACGTAATATTTTAATGTCGTCCTTCAGTGCTTTCTTTCTAGCATTCGGATCCCATCTTTCGATATCAAGCGAATATAGTGTTATTCGTCTAGGTACAGGTTAAAACTAAACCTAGGTAACTGACAAGTGACACAGTTAATTGGAACCGAAGTTCAGCTCGTATCGTGACAAAAACCCACAAAGTCACATCTTGTCAATGTGTATTTAAAAGTCTGTTTTGGAAGATAAATTTAATTTAAAATTATTTGACGGGGTTTATTGCAAGTTGATTTAGAATATTTTTGACAAACAGCAGATTCGGAATACTTTGGAAATAGAGCAATGACGGTTTGTGTTTTTTTTACGCTCATGCACTTTGCGCAATCAGGCTTG
Organism: Abscondita cerata; assembly: GCA_030710515.1. Classification (NCBI taxonomy): domain Eukaryota; kingdom Metazoa; phylum Arthropoda; class Insecta; order Coleoptera; family Lampyridae; genus Abscondita; species Abscondita cerata. Next base: position 272,608 of record JALBCR010000484.1, read on the forward strand.
TGCGTGCAAATTGTGCAAACAGAAACTCAAATTGTCAAGTCTGTTTTTACGCTCATGCAATTTACGCAAACAGATTTGTAAACTTGCACAAAATGAATCGGTCGCATTTATTTTCACAGGCAATGGCAAGTACGATGGTCAGGAAGACCAAAATTATTATCAATACCTGTTGTTTTGTTTAATTAAAAATTAAAAGTTACAAAAAAAAGAAGGTTGCAGAAATGTTGGATTGAAAAGAGCCACTTTCAGTATTAACCTGATGATTTCCGTTGTTAGCAGTGCATGAACGAAACAGAGAATTTATGTTGGAAGGGAGTCCGGGCAAAACGACGAAAATGTTTCTGTGAACAATCGGTTTAAGTTATATGACAGCAGGTGAACGGTGTTGGTTGGTAGGTTCAGTTACAATTTCTTCTTTAAAAAAAAATTACACTCATATGTATAATAACAATTTCAAAATCAACTTTTTTTGTAAGAATTGAGACTTCCACGTCATTATTGAAAAAAAAGCATTCCGGGATTAGACCGTGTCGAAAAGGTAACCGTAGTTGCCAACCTTTCGCCTCCTATCGTAAGGAGCTTCATCAGGGCAAGAAACTTGAAACAAACAAAAGAACTTTCAAGGTAGACAACTGATAGTCAGGTAATCAACTTGTGACCAAGCCAGATTCTAGACTAAAAGAAGTCTGACTTTTTGAAGACGAAAGTGTGACAAAAGGCACCAAACCTGTGGAAATTTGAGGAGGTTCCGTGCAGAAGTTGGGGAACAAATTTGTTCAAGACTAAAGTATAGGAATGATAAGCGCACCAGTAAAAATCACAAAAATATTCATAATCTAAGTAGGCGAGAAAATAGTCTAAACTTGAATGAAATTTTTCCAGAGAAGTTAACAAATATACAAGAAGGATGAATGTATATTCCTCTGATTGGATATTGATAAGAATTATCAAGACATGAGCATATAGGAAGCCTAATACAAAAATGGAACAAATATCTCAAAAAGTAAAATATACAAGAAAAATTCAGGTTTTTGCCTCAACTTTTATTTGTCAATAATACATCAATGTATACTGTACACTGTCCATACAGTGTATACACCCTCCCCCTCCCCGGTGCGCTTCACATAAAAATAGTTAACTGCGGGCTTTAAGGTATCTCGTCAGTTTTAGCTCTATATACGACTTCTGATTAACATCTTCGAAACTACAATAGTTTCTACTATTAATAAATATTTTTCCAACCTTTTAAGTTTCAACTTTAATGTGTAGTGTTTTAATAAGCTAAATTTATTAGTGATCGTAAACACTGATGTCCAACTTTTAATATATAGTAATGATATTTATGGAGCAAAATAAGAAAACATGATGTTATACAATTTTATTTAACATAAATATTGAACGTAACTTAAAAATACTTCGTCGGACTTCATCTTTTTGAAGTTACAAACTGTCATAAAGTTACAAACAGTAATCGACGACATAATCCGTGTTTCCTTCCCCCTGGGCACTAATTTCGTCAAAAAGGGTGGTCTGGTCCTCACAGTCTTCGTCAATTTCGTCTTGGTTGAATTCGACCTGGCGAAATTTTAGAACCAGTGCCGGTGCAGTGCTTGCACATCATCGAGCAGCGGAGTCCTCCTTTCTTGCAACTGCAAGCCCCTGTACTGCACCCTGTTGTGCACTTGCGTCGTATTACTTTGAGTAAATGATCCGGAGCAGCATCTATTTTGGTTGTTGTGGGGATTACACCTGTAAACAATTAAATAAACAAATACCTTAATTATACAAGGTGTCCAGAAACTCTCTGACATACGAAGACCGGAGATTCTCAGATAATTTTAAGACAATTTAACCTAATTCACCTAGTCTGAAAATGCTTCCTAAGGGAGCTAGAGCTCTTTGAAGATGGCGCCTTGTAAATAGTTTTTTAAATACCTCCAGAACGCTTCTGCTTAGAAAAGCAAAAACTGGAATGCTTGTTTAGCCTTCAGAGATGAATCGATTCCATCAATTGCGAATCGGTCATAGGCGTCCGTTTTGGGTAGGTCAACGATTGTTTTAACGCATAACTTTTTGTCTTTAACTTTTACGCATTTGTGACACTAGATTATTAATTTTTCAGGTATTCTAGTACTAAAAGGTACTCTTACTTTAAGTCATTAGGATACACCGTTTCTAGAAAAATGGATTTGAAAATTTTTTTTTGTCATTAAAGTTAAATTTATATTTTTGAACTAGTTGGCTCTGAACTGCCAACAAAAGTAAAACCTACGTTTTCATTGTCAAATTGTTGTCAGTTCGCAAAGTTTATCTTTTTAATTTTTAAGCTTTACCAGGCGCCATCTTTAAAGAGCTCTAGCTCCCTTTAGGAAGCCATTTTCGACTAGGTGAATTGGGTTAAACTGTCTTAAAATTATCTGAGGAATCAACAGTCTTAGTTTGTCAGGAGAGTTTCTGGACACCCTGTATAGCTCAATAATTTTGAGCAACAGTATTGGTGAGAGGTACTGTAAAATGTAAGGCCATGAAGCTATGAATGTCTAATACTAACGTTCTTTGGCCTAGCTCCAACCCCAGACAGACTCTGAGATATTTTATATTTTACAGTAGAGTTTGGCCTTTTTCTACTGTCCAGTTAAAAAGCTGACTCACAAAATAGTCCGGTTATAAGTTACATCTGTTCTAAATATAAACTGAACAGCGGCTTTTTTACATGCACGTGATTTCATAAAAGCGCCGTTACTACGCGGAGTGAAAGCATATGGTACCATTAGAAAACGCCGAAGAATGGCCTTTATTGACGCGTTCTTAGTCATTGTAAATGTTTTCGTGTTTCCATGATCCTTATTTGCACCAAATCAATAATGATTGGTAACTGGACTTCTTGAAGGAGGAGCACCATAAACCATTCAATTGTTTATTTCGGCAATGAGTTGAATTTCAAATAAATAATTAATATGTAAATGAATAATAATATATATGTATTCATGTATGTTCGTCTGGACAGATTTTGTGTTTTATATACATATATATTTATTATACATCCTACATGTTAATTTATTTATTTGTAATGTCTTCAACTCATTGTTGTGGTGTCCGTATTTTTTATGTGATTCTTCTGTTTAGAAGGCTGATCAAATGCACCTTAGCACACGAAACGTTGCCGAAATAAACAATTGAATGGTTTATAGTGCTCCTCCTTCAAGAAGTCCAATTACCAATCATTAGTTATATTAAGGAAGAAATAATTACTTAACATCAAATCAATAATATTCGTCGAATTGTTTGGTTTTAACTTAATTACATGTTATTTCTCTTTCAATGCAACGGGCTTTCCCAAGTTTTAGCTTAGACGAGGCTAAAACCTAGATTTTCTCTTGTTTTTACATTTTGAGATATTTTCTTCATCTTTCAACTGCTGTGTATCTCGGCAAGTATTTCATCAAAAATGCCTTTGTCCAATGAAATTTGAAGAAAAAATTAATGTTCTACAACTTGTATTTGGAAGCCTTTCTCTAAAATTGTATGGTTAAGTGAAAGACCGAAAAAGTTTTTGGCCCTCAAGTTTCCACAGGCTCGAAAAACTTAGATTCCACACCCCACACCATCCGTAAACAATATCCCAAAATTTTATTAAATTCGGAATTTTGTCCAAGTAACCCTCTCATTCTTTACTTCCCATTTGTTTGCGCAAATTGCATGAGCGTAAGAGGATTACGTACTAGCAGTGCGTTTTCGCTAAATCATGGACTATAAGTAAGCATTTTAATGCGTCCGTTGAATAGTCTCGAAGTACCATAAAATTGACTCAAATTTTCAAGTTATCAGCAATGTTTGATTGAAATTGGAAGATTTATAAAAGGGACTTTGTCGTGGTTGTAGTGAAGTTGATTTGTATTTATTTGTATTAAAATTGTGGTGTTAAATACGCTATAAAATGTACCAATTCAAACATAAAAAAACAAAAAGTAAGCATTTTGAAAAAAGTAAGTAATACAGTGACAATGTCCCAAGTTTTGTCTTTCATAAAACATTAAGTTTTACTTCAAACATTTAAAATTAAAAGCTGTTTTAGGAGTACTTATAGTGCATGTTTAGCGATGGCTCACTGCTAGTACGCATTCCTCTTAACCTGAGAGTACGATGTGTTGCCTACATCGACTAAAAAACTGGTTTTAGTTAAAAAGATTAAAGTATTTACACAACTTATCCATACTTTCTTCCAATTTTAATCAAAGAGTTATAACATTGATTATAAAATGGTTATAGTAAGAATGATAGGCAGCGGTTCAAGGCATATATCGTAAATGAAAAGTAACTATTATTTATTGGTTCGCTCATTTGATTTTATCACTACTAAATACTAATTGTTTCCGAATGAATGTTATTTGCAAAGGAACTTATCTCACTTCCTTATTCAATCAACCTCCAATTTAATAGCGTATTTTTTATACATTATCCTTGAACCAAATCATTGTGAAGGTGGAATGTATTGGGAAGTTGAACCATCAATACGTTGATTAATTATTAAATAAGTACCTTTATATAAATGAGACAAATAAATTACTTTCGATATCGCACGAAAAATATATAATTATTTATTACGAGTTCATTGTTTGGAACCTCCCGGTAATTGAACTTTCTAGCTTTATTGAACCGTTATTAATTGTAAGTGATAATGAATTTTATAGTTTGAAGTAGTATAATAAATTAATATTTAAATAGTACTTATTTTAATTGTGTGCATGCTAACAACTTTTTAATTTCCTTTCGAGAAGTTTATTTAAAACGGGTGTTTTGTTTTAAATGTTATGTGATTGTGAATTTGTCATAACAAATTAAATTGACTTGACGGCCAAAAACTAAACTGTCAAAAGATTTCAATTACACAGGCCAACGAAACAAATGTTTGTAAAAACCTTTTAAACAAACTTACCTAAATTTTATGTATTTTTGAATGCCGGATCTGATAGCAGTTTTTTTTATCACCCACCATTCGCTTAGAATACGACATTGATGACATATTTTAAAAGAGGGAAAATTTTATCTATAAGAATTAAAAATTTGTAGTTCTTTTTATTTTGTTACAATTTTCTTTTACAATAATATTTAACTACTAAAATATGAATATAAGATGTTTATATTTTTCTGTATTTCCTCTCCCTTTTCTCTGTAAAGTTTCTTGAATAGCTTTTCGCCGATGTGATGCGTTTTGCTGTTCTCTGTGAAGTGACCAACAGTAATCACCCATCATTTTGATATTCCATCGTCCCTGGTATCGTTTCTTCATCTCTTTTATGTCCTGATGAAACCTTTCCCCTTGCTTTTCACTCACATCACCTAAGTTCTCAGGAAAGAAATCAAGATGGTTGTGCAACAAGTAGACTTTAAGGAAGACAACCAAGAGTTTTAAACTTTTTATCATATTAGCTACGATAAGTTTATAGTCTGGAGTTTTCACATTACCCAAAAACTGAGTTACAACTTCTTTAAATGATATCCAAGCCTCCTTTTCCGTTTTATTCATCGTTGCTTCAAACTTGGAATCGAACATCAATTTACGAATATCAGGCCCAACGAATATCCTTTCTTTCAGTTTAGCTTCTGATAAATGAGGAAATTTTCCACACAAATATTGAAAGCAATCACCGTCTTTAGGCAAAGCTTTTACAAATTGTTTGATTAAGCCCAACTTTATGTGCAGTGGTGGTAGAAGAATCGTCTTGGGGTCAACTAAAGTTTTATACAAAATGTTTTTCTTACCAGGTGTCAAAGTTTTTCTTATGGCTCATTGGTTTTAGACCAATGTTGATCCCTTGCTCTGCTATCCCACTCACATATAAAACATGGAAACTTCGTAAATCCTTTTTGTTGACCAAGAAGCATGGAGACAACTTTTATATCTCCACACAGCATCCAACCATGAGCTGTATATTTAATTTTCTCTAAAATTTTATTAAGATTTTCGTAAGTTTCCTTCATGTCATTGAATGAGCAACAAGTAATGAAGCATAAGTATTTATGTATTATGTAATAAATACACCTTTTAAACTTGTTTTGATGACTTTATAAAAAGTCTCCAACCTTCCTTTTTGTATTCAATGCCAAATTCATTCATTAGACTGTTAATATCATGGCATTAAACTAAATCCTCGCCTTGCCGGAAAAAATGAATAAATTGTTCATCTCTTGTTCTATAATGATAAATAGATGTTCCAGATTCCAATAAATATTTTTCTTTTAGTCTAGAACCAAGCAATTCTGCTTTTTCCTTAGTCAAACTCAAAACTCTCACTAAATCATTTAACTCTGGTTGTGTAAATAACCGCGGTTTTAAATTTTCTGGAGAGTATTGAAAATCTAGACTGTAAAACGTCATTAATAGACTCAGGTGGCACAGGGACAGGAAATGTTCTATCGACCGATCACCTGAAGTAACGTTAGGATAGACAATTTTGTTTTATTTTTTAAATTACATTAAGTAACATCTATGCTACAAAAATAACAATCGTTTAAATGATTTTTTACTCTCTCCATAGCATGGGTACAGAAAATTTAAAAGTTATTTTCTGTTTTTATACAATTTCCTAAGAACATACTTTATGAGGAACCCAACACTTGTCTTGATTACCGATTTCTGCACCAAAATATGCTAAGTAAACTTTTTTTACAAAGTCAGTAATGTTTCTTTAATGTTTTTAATTACAAAATTACCACATATACAGTGAATTTTTTTAATAAGTATACATTACATTAAATTGTCCTATGTATACTTTTAAAAGAAACGAATCAATGCATTGGCATAGCCTACCACTATAATAAGCTCAAAACAAAAACAATTGACGTTGACGTGTCAAATTGGAAAATTCTAGTATTCTTTGGCATCAGCAAGTAAAGTAAAGTCCTTTGTAAAATAAAGACCTTAATTCTTGAAAAATATATACAACGCAAGAAAAAATTTAAATGGTTCTGTGGCATCAAGGCGGTAGTAGTTTAAGAAATGTGCGGGATTTATACAAAAATTCAAATTTAAAGGCTGCCTTGCTTGGTCTCACATAAAGAAAAAAAAGATGAGAAATGTAGTAACTGATGAGATGGAATTGAACATTTTATGCTTTGTTAAAGAAAACTCTGCATCATGTTTGCGGAAAGTTAGTAGGTATTTTGGTGAATCTAAAGTCTTCATTATTTAGAACTTTAAAAATTCAAGTACAAAGCATACAAATATTCAACCCATCAGCAGCAGTTATTCGATGTGGACAAAGAAAAGCGCGTAAACTTCAGCGAAATAATGTTCATAGAACGAAATCAGGAAATTTTACAGCACATTATTTGCACAGACGAGGCGACATTTACATTAAACGAGGAAGTAAATTCACAAAATTTCGGGTGAGTTTTTAAATTTAGTAAAAAATATGGTTTAATTTCTAAAGTTTAATGTTAGGTATTGGTTCCGTACAAATCAGCACGTTCAAAATTCCAAAAGAACCCAATATAACAATAAAGTTAATGTGTGGGCTGCAATTGTTAATAACAACTTAATTGGACCATTCTTTATTGACGGAAATTTAACGTCAGCAGAATTTTTAGAATTACTAAGAAACATGGTTTTGCCGCAATAGAAAATTTAAATTTAGATGAGCCCTTTTTTCAAATAGATGGTGCTCCAGCTCATTCAACAGCTGCAATTACGAATTTTTTAAATGCTTATTTCCAACAACGTTGGATAGGGCGATTCGATCCCATACAATGTCCACCTCGCTCACTAGATTTGTCTCCTAATGACTTCTTTTTGTGGGGATACTTAAACTCTAAAGTTTTACGAATAATCCTATACAAGACTATAAGATGGCGGGCACTTTCGATAAAGTCATTTCCTTGTTTTTGTTTTAGTTATTTAAGATAGCTTCAAAAAATTGTGCATTTTGTTAATTTTGTTTTAATTTAGTTTTGCTAATGACTATTCCAAGTGTTTAATACATTTAAAACAGTTTAACTTTTGGTATAAAAGGATATTTATGACACAACGTTGTTGAAAGTTACTACTTTATTTATTTATTACGTACAATTTTCGATTGTATGTATAAAATATTAGCACAATTTTAATCTTACTTAAAAAAAATTATTTTACTATTTGAATTGTTATGTCTGATTTCGATAAAATCTGGTAGGCCGTGTCAATACATTGACTTGTTTCTTTTAAAAGTATACATAGGACAATTAATGTAATGTATACTTATAAAAGAAATTTACTGTATAACAAAAACGTTAGGAGAATTTATACAAACACGCCTAACCATTTTTATTTGTGAATAAAACGTACATAGGTTAAATACTGCAATGTGAGGTTATATTTACTGAAAGAACAAAAACTGCTGTGTAATTTATCAAAACTACCAACCTAAAAACATCTGATTTTATTGCCAACCTTAGAACATTAACGTACAGGGTGGGGCACTACCAACGAATTATTCTATAGCATTAAAACGACAAATAATGTTAGAAATTTTAAAGCATACATATGTCAAGATTATTTGAAACCACATTTTAAAAATATTCTGAATTGTACAGGGTGCTCTAGAAAAACGTATCATATCAAAGTTGGGTTATTTTAAATGGATCACTCTGTATTTTTTTCTATTTTTGAATTGTACGATAAAAAATAATGTATGTTCTTTAACATGCCCTATACCTACTTACTTTCGTTTCTGAGATAAATCGATTTTACCTATTTGCAGACCCTCAAAAAAAATTCAATAACTTCAAGATAAATAAGAACAAGTAACTTTGGTTTACACCACCTTACTAAAAGCCTTCAACATCTCTTTTGCAATATTTACTATTATGTTATGATGTACAGGGTGTTTTTAATACTACCGCATAACACTAACGACTTAAAACTTAAATAACTTGCTTAACTTAAATGGAACACCCTACATTTCTGTAGCCTGTTGAAAACTGGAACTAATTACCTTTTAGTCGGTATTAGGGTTACCAACCCCTAATTCTGATAGTTTTCGAGATATTTAAAAATTTGATAGTTTAACAATTTACGATGTACTGGAGTCTAAGTTACCTGTGAAATATCCGCAATATGGACATTATCTTGCAACTTTCAGTTTTAAATATTTACCTTAAAAGATTTATTTATTTTTTCAGAAAAAATAACAGAAATGTGGTCATGCCGGGCTCTAAGAGTCAGTCGAATTACGCACACCGGTCACAATTTACTGATGTTTAACAACAACAACCGTTATTTGGTACATCAAAAATCGATCATACTGTAAACATCGACAAACTTTAACCTGTTAACTAAGAATGTAATACAAATCGCTCTAATAGTAGTACGATAATTTCGAAAACCATTATTTTTAGAATTTTTTTTAACAAAGTTACCAATGTTTACAGTGTCATCGATTTTTGCTGAAACTAATAACGGTTTGTGACAGGTGGGCGTGATTCGACTGACTCTTAGAGCCCGGCATAAGTCATGAGCACATTTCTGTTATTTTGTTCTGAAAAAATTTTTTAAGGTTAATATTTAAAGCTGGATTGGCCTATACATTAAAAATGTTTGCAAGATAATGTTCATTTACTGATATCTCACAGGTAACTTAAATTCCAGTAAATTGCAAATTGTTAAACTAGCAAATTTTAAAATATCTCGAAAACTATCAGAGTTAGGGGTTGGTAACCCTAATACTGATTGAAAGGTAACTAGTTCTAATTCCAACAGGCTACAGAAATACAGGGTGTTCCATTTAAGTTAAGAAGTTATTTAAGTTTTAAGTCGTTATGTGTATGCAGTATTTAAAACATTCTGTACATCATAACATAATAGTAAATATTGCAAAGAGATGTTGAAGGTTCTTAGTACGGTGATGTAAAACAAAACTGCTTGTTCTTATTTATCTTGAAGTTATGCATTTTTTTGGAGGGTCTGCAAATCAAGTAAAATCGATTTATCTCAGAAACTGATAGTTGGTATAGGGACATGTTAAAGAACATACATTATTTTTATCATACAATTCAAAAATAGAAAAAATACAGGGTGTTCAATTTAAAATTACTCAACTTTGATATGGTACGTGTTTCTGGAGCACCCTGTACAATCAAAATATTTTTAAAATGTGGTTTCAAATAATCTCGATATATGTATGCCTTAAGATTATTTGTCGTTTTCGTGCTACTAAAATAATTCGTGCCCCACCCTGTATAGTGCCCCACCTAACAAAATATTTAAATACTTAAAAATATTTTTCATACATTTGTTTAGTAAAATTTATTTTCACTAAATATGGAAATGTGAGAATTAATTGGGTGATACGACCATTTTATTTTTTCCTAAATCAGTACACCAAATTACATAGAAATTAGGTAAAAATTAGTGAAAACGTTTTTCATCGTTGTCCTGTGTTATTGGACGCAACTAATGACACCGGATTTAAAAAAAACACCCGTTATTTGGGTGTAAGATATTAACTGTTGCAATATGCAACATGTTTAAATTGAAATTGTAAATATACATCAATTAACATATATTAAAAAATTAGTTACTAGTGGAGAAAATAATAGTATTGCAGAATTACAAAATTTCCTGGCGTTGCACAAGTGATAAGAATAATAGAACATAATTATGTGCGTAAGTAATACGTACTACTATGAAAACTGTTTTTGCAATACAACTTTTCTGTTTAATTATCCATATTATTATTACGCCATTTGCATTTTCCGTTAGTTTGAAAACTAAATTTGCAATTTTGGTTTCTGTGACTAAAATTTTATGAAGGTATAAATTCCAAATCTTTGTAAAAGTAAAGCAAATATGGCGTTTCACTAAATGAAATTAAAAATGTGTACTTAATTGTAAATTCAACTTTTATATGAACCACAAAGAAAACAGTATAACAAACAAATTGATTTGGAATGTATTTCACTAAACCTTTATAGTAATGGCAAACCCTTCAAATGCCAAAAGAAGATAACTGAAATAAATTTATTAAAACCATCATTGATGCAAGAATATTTCATCAGATTCTTAAATGGTTTTTTTTAAATCTGCATCCGAAATGTTTTGTAGTTTTGCTCGTGTAATAATTATTTCAAGAACAGATTATTTTATAAACTCCATTTAAATCTAGGGTTTGTTGTAGTTAATTTAGCTGAATAATTTTAATATACATTTATATGTACATAAAGTAGCAATGATTATAAAATTAGTGAAGTACTTAGTTTTTTCTTATTAGAAAATATTTAATAAAGAAGACGAGAGACATTGCAAATAACACTAAAATTAGTGGTAATTTCATGTCCGAATTATTTGACTTGTTACATGCAAAAAGATAGTAAAGATAATTTTGAATTAAAATGGTAACATAGATGGGGTTGCACCGTAGTCAGTGAGCGGGTGTGTCGCTAGATGATTTATCTTTGCAGAATTGTAAGGTCTTAGTAAATTGTTGTAAAATCGCCAATAACAATCGATAAATTTCTCAAATCAGGACGGTGCCAAACAAGCTTCAGCCCTTGTTCACTGAAAGCCAGTCCAAAAGTGGTACTTAAGTACCGTAACAAATTTGTTAAAAGTTAACATAACAATAACAAAAATTTAAAAAAATTCCTTACAAAGAAAATCTACAAGATTTATTGCATTTAAATCATCATATAAACTTTAAATACGGGAATAACATCACTAACATAGTGAGCATCAAAACAACTAATCTGCCCATACAAGTCAAACCGAAACAATCTGACTAATATAAAATGTTAAACTTGCGCAACTTGCAATAATAACTTAAATATTCGCACAAAATATCAATTCAATGAATTAAATCGCACCAAAGGTTAATATGCCGTAAAACATACGAAAAAATTTAGATATTTATAAATTCAAAGTCCTTTTTAATTCGGTTTAGTTCATTAGTTATATTAAATAAAAACATAAATACCTGTAGTAGGCCGCGACTGAGTGTGAACCCAGGCTTGTTGAGATGAACCAGAGGTTGTTGTGGCAGATCGGACGACGATGAAGGGGAAGACAAGAAACCGTATCAAAATAATTCTTTTGATAATGCCAGAAATTGGCACGTCGATAAGAAAATTCTTTTTGTCAGATCTTACCAAGTAAGAACGTGAATCTGGTACTGGAATTTAAAATCGCAACATCGTAAAACTGGGTAAGACTTCAAGTTCCCAGCAAACTTCAAAATTTAAATTTTCGGTCGTATGAAGAAACATAAATATCCACAGGCTTGCGAAACGGAGAAAAACACCTAACTAACTAACCCAAAACTTTTTACCCAATACAAATACGTGCGTTACAATCTGCCAGATCTGAACATCAACTTCTATTAAACGGCAATTGCCACACACTTTTGTTCCATTCAGTACGTACCGACCATAAAATTTACTAGATGATGAAATTTTGATCTACATTAAGAAAATACCATCGAAAAGTTGAAACAACAAACATTTATTTTATCTCAAGGTTAAGTCCACAAACTGAACGCGACTTGCAATTAATAAACAAAGATAACGAAATTTTCTGTGTAATTGAATTCAACGTAATCTAAATACCCTTAATTAAGAATTAACAATTATTTTAAAGAAAAATTCCACCAAACGTTACACACTTTTATATTATTTTCAAAGGTATAAGTCGAATTTAATTTGATTATTAAAGCTTTAAAGTGATAATATATTGTTCTCAAATACTCTTGTATTTTTATGAAGCTTCGAAAGCATGCAACAAATATGTTTTAAAACAACATTTGAAAGTGAATAATTGATGTAAGTAATTATGTAAAAGATATAACATGGTCCCTGTACGTTTGAATGAATTGTTTTGTAAGAATAGAACAACAACCTTAAACGTTTGATATATTATGACATCAAAAAATTTATATATAACTACAAACAATGTTTAACGTACCCATGTTCCTTACCAAATATATGTAGGAATGGACTTTATCTTTATCCCCGGGCGTACAAAAATTTTAATAAAGAATTTTTAAGAAAGATCTAAAATACTTCGAAAGTTCAGCCAACACATTCAATTAATTTTATTAAGCTTATTAATAATAATGTATCAATTAATAAATTACAACTGATGATGCATTTTATCTATGTAGTCTCATCAAAATCAAAAATTGTTTTGTATTGGTAGACAGATAATGGTAGACTGCTCATTATTTGCACTGTAATTTATACCACTCAAGAAAATGATTTTAAAAATGTACTCGTATTATCAACAATACTATTATGATAAGTCGATTACTTGAGTAATAACATATTTTATAGGTACTTTTATTTGTTAGTGTTTGTGTATTTTATTTACCAAACCTAACAACGCCATAAAATACTACTAAAAAATTTTAATGTGAGCTGCAAATCGGCGAATGAAGAAACGAATCCTTTATCACTAGCAAATACTATCGTTTGATAGGGCTGTGTAAATTTACTTTCAAATCAAGTGCATCATTAATAATATAACTATGTTTACTCTGCGAACAAGCTAATATCATAATACACACCCCAGAAATATGCGGAATAAAAAATAATAAAAGTGACAAGCAATAACACAAATGGTTAACATATGGTAGGTATATTATGCACCAAGATTGTGAAGTCTGTCATTATTGCCTTAGCACGCAATAATGGACTTCACAACCATGGTGTATATACTATTTTTTCCACTACTAGCCAAATTTAATCCAAAAATAAAAAATAAACATTTTTCTTGTAAAAATCAAGTAGCACAGGAATGCAAATAAATCAAAAAGCATTAAAAGCTACATACGTTGATAAACCAACTGCAACTGATTCACTAAACACTTGTGTGGCATATTTCACCTTCATTTTCTGAAAATTATTTGAAGTAATATTTATTTATTTATTCCTTTACAAACAGGGCAAGCCCCATACAAAGAATATATTACAAAAATATAATAGAAAAATCAAATCTGCAGACAAAATTAAATAAATTTAGTGAACAACCTAGTAGTTAAAAAAAATAGTTTAATCGTATTGAAAAATTAACTTAGACCTATTTTTTATAGAATTATAAAGTAATTGATAAAATTCAAACCAATGACAATTTAAATTGCACAATTTAGATAATCTGGATATTATTGATTCTTTCCTTCCATAAGCTAAAGTAGGAATTTAAAAATAATAATGATTTGCTCTGAGATGTCTAGTAGGTACATGGAAATTGAAACAATTAACAATACCAGAGCAGTCAATAGAGTTAGTTAATACTTTATGCGCAAATAGAAGATCTGCTCTATTTCTAGCGGATTCCAAGTTAGAAATGGAAAAGGTCTGGTAAGTATTAGTGAAATCATGATTCATGTAGTGCATAGTGTGCCCTGTTTTATAAGCAGCGTACCTAAGATATAAATGGTTCAGTGTTTCTAAAAAGTCATTTTAGAATCAAAGATGACTCCCAAATCACGAATATGCTCAATATTTTCCAATAGGTTCCCTGCAAGCAAATACACATTTTTTGGCGTTTTTGACGTTCCAAATCTAATAGAAAAGTACTTATTTGAGTTACATTTCAAGCCATTAAGTTCACACCAATTTACTAAAGCATCAATATCTCTTTGAAGTAAAATGACATCATTGGGTGTTTTGATTGCCTTAAATAACTTCGTGTCATCAGCAAATAATAATATTTCACAAAATTGTATGTGATTCAGAATATCATTAATATACAATAGAAATAATAATGGTCCAAGATGAGTTCTTTGGCCCACACCAGATAATACATCAATTGGATCAGAGATGAATTGTTTTATCTTCACCATCTGCTTATGCTCACTTAGATATGATTCAAACCAAGACAAAAGTGAACCTACAACTCCATATGCATAAAGTTTTCTAACAACTAATTCAATATTAACCAAATCAAAAGCACAAGTAAGATCGGTATAAATTGATTCCACTATAATTCCACTGTTAAGATGCGAAGTTATAAATTCAGAATAAATTAGTAACAGTTGAACGTCCATCGATAAACCCATGCTGGCACGAGATAATGAATTTTCTAAGATACGGAAAAGTTTTAATCTACAAGGTGGCCCATTAGTGCGAGGAAGGTGGATATCTCGTAAAATATTGGGGTTAGAAAAATAATGCTGGTGTGTTTTGCAAATTAATCGATGTATATACGCTACTGAATTTTTGAGCAAACATATTCACAATATCTAATATCCATTATCAGCGTACAAGTCTCCAAGGTGAACCGAAGAAGGAATGAAGTTGATATTACTTAAAGAATTAATGTATTTCTTTGAATTACTACCAATAGATTCTTCTGTTCCTTTTAAGTAATTTTTTTCATCTCTAGCCACTAATAAATTACAATAACTTCTTTCACCCTTAAACTGAGTATAATAATATTGAGATTTAAATTTTTGAAAAAGTTTATGAAGTTTTTTTATTAATTATTGCAGCTTCCAGGTCACTGGAATACCAATTAGGAAACGATCTATTTTTTAATCTAATGACAGGTACATACGAGGATATATTGAAAAATTCTTAGCCTACTATAGAACCAAACAAAATTTCAATGTCAAAATATTTTATTACTCAACATATTCTCCTCTTAATTGGATACATTTATTACAGCGAACCTGCAACGTCTCTAGACCTTTCAAAAATGTTTCTTCTTGCTCTGCAAACCAGACCTCCACACCTTCTATTACCTCCTTGTTGGAAGAAAATGTACGACCTTTTAAACTTTTTTCAGTTGAGAAAGAGGTGATAGTCGGACGGAGCCAAATCGGGTGAATAAGGGGGTGTTCTAGTAATTCAAACCCTAAATCACGAATTTTTGCATGGCAACATGAGATTTGTGTGCAGGGGCGTTGTCCTGCAAAAACAAAACACCTTTGGATAGCTTTCCGCGTCTTTTCTCTTTAATATTTTCCCGTAGAGTGGTCAGTAATGTCGAATAGTAATCTCCAGTTATTGTTCTACCCTTATCCAAAAATCAATCATGATTACTCCATGGCAATCCCAAAAAACTGAAGCAAGAACTTTTCCAGCAGATTTTTGGACACGAAACTTCTTAGGTCTTGGAGAACCAGAGTGTCGCCATTCCATCGATTGTTGCTTTGTTTCTGGATCGTAGAAATGTACCCAAGTCTCATCCATAGTAACAATTCGGTTTAAGAAGTCTACATCGTTTTCAAATCGAGCACAGATCGAACGCGATGCTTCTACCCTTGCACGCTTTTGGTCAACATTCAAACATTTGGGGATCCATTTTGCAGCAATTTTTCTCATGTCCAAATTGACGTGAACCATATGATGAACGCGTTCGTATGAAATATTCAGTGCTTCAGATATCCGTTTTAGCCCAATTCGACGGTCTGATAAAATCATGTCATGAACTGCATCGATATTTTCGGGGACTGACACAGAAACTGGCCTTCCGATCGGTCATCATCTTCAATGGAAAATTTACCTCTTTTGAAGCTTGCATTCCAATTTTGACGGTCGCATACGAAGGACATTGATCACCAAGGGTATTAAGCATATCTTCGTAAATCTGCTTACCTCTTAACCCTTTTAAATACAGGTACTTGATGATGGCTCGATAC
Organism: Abscondita cerata; assembly: GCA_030710515.1. Lineage (NCBI taxonomy): Eukaryota > Metazoa > Arthropoda > Insecta > Coleoptera > Lampyridae > Abscondita > Abscondita cerata. Next base: position 289,218 of record JALBCR010000484.1, read on the forward strand.
TCCAATTTTTCGATTTTCACAATTTCGGTGGACATCTTTTTTCATTTAATTTATTGCGTGACTCTGGTTTACTTTTTTGACGTCAAACTTTACACTGACACTTCTAATAAGTTATTGTTCGTTGCTATGGTAACGCAATATTTTGTTTATACAAGGAACTAGTCTAGGCTAACTAGATATCAATACATCCTCGTATTTATCAATGAACTGATTTATTTTTGTTTCTATCGTATTTACGCAATTATTCAATTCTTGAGAATTTGTAATATTGTTAGGAATCACGATTTCACTAAGCTTAAGGATAATTCATTAAAGTTAGCGAGTTTATAGTCTAGAACATTTTCCTCCATATTACAATAATTATCAATATCTACGATAAGAGAAATTAATAATAATGGATCATGAGATTCATCACACTCAATTAGAAATTCACTACTAAGTTCAGAAAAGAACCATATATATTTGTAAATACTAAATCTAAAATGTTTCCAGCGTTATTTTGTAAGCTATTTAATTGCACAAGGTTATAAGTTTTTGACCAATCACTCAGTAACCGTGCGGCATCTCTAAACTAAATGTTCTTGTGATAACCATTTGCAATTGAATAATTTTCTTCCATACGCCACTTATAACCAGGTATATCGAAGTCGCCGATTAGACAAAACTTACAGTTATTTTGTATGCAATTAATAAATTCCAAGTAAATGTAATATGTAAATTAGTTGATTTAGGAGCCAATCGCAGCGGTTTAGATTTGTCTGACATGTAGAAATTTTTAATGTCTTTCCAAGATGCTTTTTTGTTATTAAAGATTATATCGTATTTAATCAATTTATTTTGCACCGACTTTAATAAATAGGGGACATCGGAGAAATAATAGATTTTCTTATCGTTTACGAGAAGGTATGGTTTTTCTGGTGATACATCTATTTTTAATTAGGTTTCGAAATTTTACTACTGCCCTAACATTGGCACCGCATTGTAGTTGTAGCTTTTCTATGCAGTTTAATACTATCGACTTCAATTTGTCACCTTTACATATCGTATTTGTGAAGATGTAGCACAAGAGTTGTTTAAATTTTTTATATATAACTCTAGCAGTTTGAGCTGGCAAAAAATTTAAAACCTACTTTAAAATTAACATTTTGGGACTCGTAAAAATAATTTTAGTGAAAATTGTATGTATTCCTCTGTATATCTCCTGCTTCTTAGTGGTTTATTTTCCACTTGGGCTGTCACAATTTGTGCTCTGCTTTCGGGAAGTAATCGTTGGGAGGTGTTAACTTCAATTGAAGTGCTTTCTTTTCACGTTGCAATTTAAGAATTTTTCCGTAATTTTCTTTACCTAGTATTTGAGCTGCAAGCTTGAATAGTTTTGGTATATGGTATAGATAGAGATGTTAACGGGCATTTATTTACATCGATTCTGAAAACACTTGTATAAAACATCTAAAAATTTCATTTATTGCTTTGCCAATATACCTTGCATCATTTTAATATTGGGTTTCAGAAATTGACACTTGTAATTCATTTAGGAATGGCAAGTGTTCGCCACATACTCGTTAAGTTTTTAGAGTCGACATTTTTATGCAACAGATCGGACCTTCCAGATTCTGTTAACCATTCAAACCATCTACAACAAAATGTTTGTAATTTACTTAAAATTCTACATGTAACTTAACTCGCCGGGTTAAATCTCCTTTGAGAAACCTGAAAAAACTGATTCTACCATCATATTTAATAAATAAATAAATTCATGTTATGTATTTGGGGTTATGGGATGGAGGCGCGAATTTTAAACTAATGGCATTTTTTTATTCAAATAATTTTATCGTGTTAGGTAATTTTAAGCAGCAAATACGTTAAAGATAATCTCCTGGATATACAAAATTATGTTTCACTCATTTTTGATAAACAACTATTCTTGGATTCTCAAAAAATTTCAATTTGTCCATTATTAACCTAGGTTAACAATAGAAAAAATTATTAACCACTAATATAGAGAAATTAAACTTCTCAGTTGGCTGGAAGACGCAATAATTGTCCACTTCACAGCTAGTAGTGGAAAAAATGTATTATGTACCAAGGGACTAAATAGACATCATTAAGCGCTTTAAAACAATTTAAATCAAAACAAAAATTACTTAGTATATACAGTGACCGGCAAAGAGTTTGCAACAAAGTCCTTCCTAGAAACCTTACCGTTCACTGGTAGACTAATAAATAAAAATTACTAGATTGTGAAGTTTATTTGTAGGTTTTATTGTGTTTTATGCAAATCAAACCCAAAAATGTTGTTTTCTTAATATTTCCGGAAAAATACCGGAAAACTGATGTTTTTAAAATCTCGTTATTTTCTTTTGAATTTGCACATAGATGTATAATCTAATTCTGAACAACTTTTCTCTTAGGAATTTTTCAATATCTTGTTATATAACCTCACTTTTTACATATTTAAGGAATATTTTTTTTAATTTTCCGCCATGACAGTGGTCACATGACATTTGTCAAAGTGCTTTTTTTTGTGATTCAATATGCTGAATTCATTTGCCAAAAGAAATTTTTTGATATCTCAATTACAAAAATTTTTCCCATTTGATGCAAACTCTTTGCCGGTCACTGTATAACATCCCAAGATGTTTTGACATTTTAATATTTCCAAAACCGTTCACGTGACAATTATGAAATTTGGCAGCTATAAATTGATGTATATATATCCGGGTTTTTTCTTATTTTCTCAACTTTTTTCAAATCGTATAATAACAAATGGTACCAATTTGAAAAACAAATTCAACCATACCACACTTGTCATGATTCTAATGTGCAATAAGGATAATATGGACCCTTAACTGCATAAGTGTGTAGCTGAAAAAAGTAGGACCAAGAATAAATAGGCGTTTCGCGCAGAACTGTACATCTTTCTGATACCTACAAACGCCTAAAAGAGTATCGAAAGTGTACGTCGACATGAAACATTTTGCTCAAGAAATAAAATAAATGTCTAACAGGTTCGAACTTAATAATTTTGATAGACAAAGTAAAAAAAAACGATACGTTTTAAGAAAAATCCACGTTTAAGAAAGAAGGGAAAGTGGTGCACTTTCCTTCTTTCGAAGCAATTTGTAAAATTAAATTGTATCTGCATTTCAGTAAAGGTTGACAATTGTTAGGTAAATGTATCTAAATGGTACTACTCCATTCATAGGGACAAAACGATGTAGCGCACGCGCAGGTTCCTTTTAAGACTTGAAAATTCCATGGACAAAGAAACAATGAAAATTGCGTTTTAGAAAAAAAATGTTTTAACAAAAGTTATAGATAATAAATTTCCAACAACTTTTCTCTAATAACTTATTATAATCCGTATGTTCACTATTTTTTAATTATAACGAAAACACATGGTATTTACGTTATACAATCAAAACAAACAAAAATATTTTGCGCAAAAATATATGCAAAATAAAATCTATGAATTTATCGAGGTTATAAAACGCAATGACGTCAGTACCTTTATCGAGGTATGTGCAGTTAAGATTTTTTTTTAAATGTCTTTTTGAGTTTGATTGTTTCCTAATGGCAAACTCCCAGTTACTTTTACAAAGATTTTCTATATAACAAATAATTACATGTTCTTTAAAATTAAATTGAATATTTTTCTAAATATTCCAAAAATTCAAATATCTATGTAGGTTAAGGGCCCTTTTGATTTGACAGATAATGCCCAAACTCACATCACATCTGCACAATTATCAATAAAATCCATGTGGAAAGTTTTGTAGAACGGCGGTTTTCCTGATAGTTTGTTTACATATGGACGGACGATCGGGACACCGATCGGTCATCGGACAAAAATTTTTATAACCTTCATTATAACCTGCTAAATCTAATTCGGCAGAAAAATTTAAAAAAATTAAGTGTTCGATGAATCAACCGCACACTCCTTTGCTTTATTATTACATTATTAGTAACGTATTACTTCAAAAGAGTCGTTTTGTATGTCTTTATTAACTCAAGTAACTAACAGGGAGAACATCAACAACAAATTTCGTTTCCTAGTTTAAACAGTTTTGATACCAACTTAACGTAAATGTCAGATGTACGACATGTTTGTAAATAAAAGACCAAAATTTAATTTCCGTATCATAGAAGTACTAATGCAAGTAAAAACTATTATTTTCAATAAAATTTAAAACGTAGCAGATGAATTTCGGTAAGTTCAATAGTTGCATATAAACTATGTAAAGATCGTGCTAAGGTCGCTTTAAGTGCTGAATATTATCTAGCCCAAACATTGAGCTGCACGACAATACATTTTAACTCGCAAAATTTGTGATTGAATTGAATACTTGTAATGTGGTTCTGAAAAGAACCCATCTTAAGAAGCAATGTCAAACGAATTAAAAATTATTATGAAATAATAAACCGGCCGACGTGCGTACGTAACCTCAATCACAAATATGTAAATAATGACTGAGTGCCCATAAATAGGAAGTGTTACAAAGCAATATCTTGAAAACAGTTTAATATATTTTCATGAAACTTGGTAGGGATAATAGGGAGATGGGGGACATATTTAACCATATTTTGTAGAACTTATGTATTTTCCTTTCTGGAATTCGAATCAACTACTTACATGCACACAAAAATTTCTTGAATTATTTCCTCTGGTTATGGAATTAGAATTTATGATTAATCAAAACTTGAAATTAAAAAATAAATCAATTTTATCGAATAATCACGCTCACTTGAAAATGATAATGTTTACTCATTACGGCATCAAAAGAAAGAAATAACTTACTACGCGATTAACTTCAATTAGCAACATATGAACCTGCCCATTAAAATTTGCTTTAATTAACAAATTGACAAATAATCATCATAACATCAAAATTCTCAAATGACTTAAGTAAACATTATCATTTCCATAGTAATATTAATTCCGAATTAAGTGATCGTGATTATTCGATAAAATTGATTTATTTTTTCAATTCAATTGAATTTTGATTAATTCCATAACCTGGGAAACAATTCAAGAAATTTTCTGTGCACGTAGTTAGTTTTTTCCAAAGTTACCCCCTCACCCTCAAAATTTAAAACTTGGCGAAATCTAAAAATATGGTTAAATATGTCCTCCCATCTTCCTATTACTCCTACTAAATTACATAAAAATATATTAAACTGTTTTCAAGATATTGCTTTGTAACACTTTAAAAAACTCACCCCGTATATGCTTTAAATTACAGACGACAATCATTTCGTGATTTAATGCGTATAAGACGTATTTTTTGAACGTACACTTATTCAGTTAATGGTCTATATTAACATTATCGCACACTATAATCAAAATCGGCAGAGAGGCATAACTTTAGACCAAAAACATTATTTTATATACTATTTTACAATTTGTCGTAGGGGGCGCCACGTGAATCATCCCTGATGATGAAATCGACTGGTAACTTTTTTTGAGAAAACTTCTTGGTATTTTTGATTAGAGAATATGACGTAAACATCATTTCTACACAATATTGGTACTCCTGTTTAAATACGATAATTTCATCTGTTTCCGAGAAAAACCCAGTCAAACAATTCGTAGTGTCAGAAGGGGATTTCAAATATTACTTCATTTATTAAGGGTACGTTTTGGACTGTCAGATAATTTCTGTAGATTTTGATAAGAATTGATAAATTTAGAGTGAAATTATTATCAAAAATAAAGAAAAAATTTTTTTTATCTAACGCCCTGTATCTTTTTCCACAGCAATATTTTATTAAGGCATATTGTGTCTTATAGTCATATTTTGGTCTAAATAACCCGCCCTTAACCTATGTCCCAATAGATATAAATCACCCTGTATATAGATTAACGTTTCGCTAACCATGCGGTTAGCTTCTTCAGAAGTTACTCTAAAGACTGATGTTGTTGTCTTCTGCTCGTTATATACCTATGTTCCGTTACGGTTGGTTGATGTCAATCAGTGACGGTGATTGGTTTCGATGGTTGGTTGATCTTCTGTTTGGTATCGACTAATTTTGTGGCGACATTTGTTATCTTTGTTTTTGTGAAGAGTTAGTTTCCACGTGTTGCTTAATCGGTAACCGTCTTCTCGATTGAAGTTGTTTTATTTTTCATAATTTCTAAGGATTCTCTGATTATCCTTGGATAGTAGTTGTTAGTCCTTGATAGAACTTTAGCTTCCTCGAAGTTGATGATGTGTTTTCCTTTTTCGTGTAGATGTTCTGCGATTGCTGATTTATCTACCGCTCTGTACTTGGCGTTTTGGTGATGTTCTTTAACAAATGTCGCCACAAAATTAGTCGATACCAAACAGAAGATCAACCAACCATCGAAAACCAACCACCCGTCACTGATCGACATCAACCAACCGTAACGGAACATAGGTATATAACGAGGAGCAGAAGACAACAACATCAGTCTTTACAGTAACTTCTGAAGAAGCTAACAGCATGGTTAGCGAAACGTCAAGCAGAGAACGTAGGAAGGAAGGACGAACACGGCTCAACCCGGAAGATAATAATCTTAGTGACAACAGCCGCGAAAGCTTACATTCATACACAAGTTATATGATGATATGTAGAGGAGAAAAAGATGAAGGCACCAAAGGCACAATATCAAAAAAAATTTTTTTTTGTATTACTGCTAATAGATTTTAGTAGTACTGAAGGCTATGTATGTTTGAGATCAAAAAATTGTGAAAAATCAAAATTGTGCCAAAACTCTTACACGAAATTGATATTTTTGCTTAAAAAATAGTGAATACTTTGAACGTTGCGTCAAAATATAAAGTGGGTGGTGTGTCCAAATAATGAATTGGGTGATACGTCCAGGTAGTTGGGGTAAGGTGCCAGCTGTCACTTCAAATTTTTGGTAGTTTGTGTATTTGACGTTGGGTGTAGTGAACGAATGTCTTGACAAACATTTGTACTATCACTACGTATGATGTATTTAATGATGTTAATTTTTATTAAATTATGTGCGCGCGTAGGATAACGATTTGGCTCATGATTTTTTTGTATTTTTGTAGGACAAAAAATGAAGTCTCCAAATTTGCATTAAGAATCATTTTCAATGTCATTTATCTGTAATCCTATTTATTTTGCTGCTTTCGTCAAATTTCTTCCAATTCTCTCCTACCTCTTGCCGATAATAATATGTGATCAGATTATTTGAGGCACTGGTGGCTTTTGTTCCGCTTATATTTATCCTGCTTTTTTTGATCACGACTTGCAGTACTACCTTAAATAGTAAAGTTAATAATGGGTATTCCCGCCCGCACTCCCTTTTCTACTTTAAACCTATCGTTGCATCTCCGTACTTATACTACACAGTACCTTCTAATGTCATTCCCACTAACCTTACTTTTTTTTCTTGAATTTGTAGTAATCTTCTTCTTTTCCTTTGTAGGAGCATCAAATTGATCATAAAGACTATGTAAAATATAACTAAGATGTAACGTACAAGAATGGGAAACTTAATTGTATTAATCATATTTACTCATTAACGTACATACTTGTTTTAAATCTCATTTACTATCTTTCACTTGTACACCTCGTCAAACACGTTTTTTTTTTAAATTTTAGATACAAGTTAACATTTTTCTACTTGTGTATCCTAATTAATTTATTATAATTTTACAATTTTACTATAATAAAATTCATTGCGATACCAGTTTTCTTTACGATACAAATTTAGAACGTTTACATTAATATCTCGCCAAACAAAAAATTTAATAAATCTGACATTTCGTAACTAGTATTACGTTAATTGCGTAATATACCATTATACTACTTTAAACATTTTAAAAATTGAAATCAAAGCGAAGTTGCATAAACAAATTAGAAAATAAATTTGCATAAATATTTGTATGACGCATTTAAAAAAAAAGGTTATTCCAAATTCCAAATCTAAAAAGTTAAATTAAAATAATGGCCTCGATTAAAATCAAAATATTTGAATATCAAAATTTCTCCAAATAATTAGTGTGTTAAATATGATCAAAATTTAACTAGCAAGTACCGTTCGTTATATATTGCGACCCATATTTAGCTACATATAAGCGGTACCTGTATCATTGATATAGAAAATAAAAGTTTTGATAAATTCGAAAAGGTGTGTAGGTAGCATACAAAAAGAATGAAAATATAAATAACGTTCTACTATAAATTTACAATAGGTTTTTCTAATGACGTTCAATTGTAGTTAAATTAATAAATATTTATGATTTTGGTAGATTCCTATTATTTAGGAATTCTGTAGAGTATTGAAGTAAGGTTTCTTGGTTTTGATTAAAGAAATTAAAAACACTCAATTAAAATAGAATCTCGTTTGCGATGCTAATTAATTTGTTTGTGAACTTATGGTTTTACTTTTAAACTGCTGTTCATTTACTACTAGAATTTTTCGGAAATAGAAAAAAGTTTGTTTTAAAAATGAGAACGTTTTGAGTATTATTAGTTATAAACAAATACAGTAATATAATACATCTATTTTAATCTATCATTTCTTAACCAATAATTAGAACTACAGATACGTAATACCGGGAAAAACCAACAATTTATTTTTGAAGTTCAATGTAACATTTCAATAGTGCAAAGTCATGATGTTTCTACTAATTTTTCGTAATGATTGTACTTTATTGAAATATATCTAAGTTATCTGGCTTATTTAAATAAGTTTTTTATTATAAACAATGTTTGATATTCTTCAAGCGCTAATTTACACTTCTATTTACACTTTCTAGTATATAGTTTTTCACTTAAGTGTTAGTGTTAACATTAAACGTATACAATTTATTGTCACCTACAAACATAAACTGAGTATTTATTAGTCAGGTTATTGTAAAACATTTACATTATAAAATATATGACAATTTACTTATGCATCATAATATAAAAAAACAACAATTTCTAATTACTTTTACTATTTTTTTTAAATCATTATAGAAAATATTGCAAGAAGACTTGGTATTAAATGATGCAAAACAACATGCGGATAATAACTTTCAGTTTTTTTTTATGTACTCGATTTGTGTGCCTTTCTACATCTTTATTATATGGGACGTTGTTTATTATACATTATTCTTTGGTAAAATTTTGAAATTGTAATTAAATACTATTACATTGTGGAATAACTGCAGAAAAATCAAACTTTCTCATACAAGAGAAATTGCATTTTTGCACATGTTGCACACTATCTGCCTAAAATTCTTTAATATATTCTATAAAAATCAATGACGTTTATAGTTTGGGGTTTAGATTTCTGTTACATTTTATAAAGTTTATAGGTTTGATTCCTTTATTCACAGATTTCAAAATTATTATTTTTTAAAATAACAAAAGATTTAGTTTATTATACAATTTAAAATATAAACCCCCTAACCCCCATACCCATATTTCTAGATTTTTCTTTCTTCTCCTCCATCACTTTTCTTCTCTCTGTCACTCCCTTCATCCATTAAATTTTTTCCCCTTCTCCCCTAATAGTATCCAACATTTCTTTTCTTCTGGTCTTAATTCATTCCATCCTTCTTTGATGTGTTCAATGTTTACCCATTCATCTTTACACAATCTGCACACCCTCTCTTCAACACTCATTCCTTTTCTTCGTTTCCTGTTCTAAATCTTGCTATAATTCTTCCTTCTTTTAGATCTTCGTCTTCCTTCCTGTCTTCACCTTTTTACCTCTTCTCTTGCATATCCACATCTTTCATAATATTTTCTTCTTTCTTCTTCCTCATATTTTATTTTTTGTGGCTCCATTTCTTTCCATCTTTTCTTGCTATCTCAATGCTCTCTTTCCTGTTTCCATCCGCGTTTCTTATAGTTTTACTTCTTCTTCCACTATACAGGGTGGTATGAAACTAATGGTACATAGAGATATGGGAGGTTCTTGACTTCAAAATATTACGATCTAAGCCAACAAGCCTTATTAAAATGTTGATAACAAAAAAGATACAAGGTGTTAAATAAATTTGGGAGTATAAGCTTCTGTAATGAGAATTCATAATCTAGCATCTATATTGATGTATTTTCTAGAGAGCGCCACATATGCTATGTTTATGATGTAAATGTAGGCTTAACCTTTTCACCCTGAATACCAACGTTTTTTAATTAAAATGCGATTATATCGAAAAGGGATACTTTCTAAGGTAAATAACAAGTATACCTTTTTTTTCGCCAAGATAAGGTGGGCTAAATATTTTTAATTTAAAAACGTTAGTATTAAAAGTAAAAAATTAAGCCTATATTTACATCATCCCAAATGTCCTTTCTCCTATCCCCTCTACTTGCCCTACTATTCTATTTCATTCCTGCCTCAGCTCTCTTATATGCATTCCAGCCTTTATTGTCATACGTAATATTATACCCTAAATATCTATGTTTGTCTACTCTCTCTATTTCATTTAATTCTGTTCAGTTCTAAAGACGTAGTTGATTTCAGGATTAAAAAGTTGGCAATCATTAAAAATGTAATATTAATAAACGACAATAACAAAAAAAATAAACAAATTCATTTCTTATGAATGTAATTATGAATATTAATAACCGTGTTACTAATACCTAGTTCAATTCACAAGAAGCAGTTTAAATTACTAGAATGCCATAAACGAAGAAGAAAATAAAAACAGAAATAGTGCAATCACAAATTGAAACATCATAAACTTTTCTATAATCGATTTTAAATTGAGATGTCAACATCTGTCGACAATGTTACTTTAATGCAAATTAATTTCGAATATGTTACGTTAGCACGAGTCGGTACTAGATGTGGCAATCCTTATAATATTATTATAAATTAGCTATAGTACGATACTTATTTAAAATAACAAGTTGGTCTCTATAAATCAAAATGTAGAACAAAACATTTTAAAATGTAATTTTTTTCAGATTGCATTAACAGCAAGGAACTCTGAATGCATGTACCTGAACCGTGTTAGGAAGCACGGGGTGCATAATTCAATTTAATAACCAGTTTGAATAGAGTTATGTTAAGTTTTGCAAAAAAATAATGCATTAACGATTAAAATAATGTCGCTGCACTGTCATTAAGGATTACATTTTTTTAAATTAAATGTTTAACTTAGTGATTGCGTGTTTAAAATTGTGTTCTACTCCTGTTTTTCGGGAGGGTCTTGATGATTAGGTCCGGAAACCAAAGTGGTAATTTTCGGGAACAACATGATTTGCTTGTTGATCATGGAGTACTGATCACCTCCATATTTTTATTTGTATTATATATAAACGCCTAAAAACAATCACGAATATTGACGGATGTTTTGACGTTTTTTTTAATGAAAAAAGAAAGAAGATTGTGTTATGTGGTACCTACACCTTCAAACATAACTTTTTATTTTAAAATTTATTTTTATTTTCAATTTTAATTCAATTATATGTTTTCCACGTAACCCGTTGCATCAATCTAGGAATTTTGAATTTTGGGGGTGATATACATAGATTGACATCTTTATAGTAGCACTTCTGGCCACAGGGGAACTTTTTTATTGTTAATGGAACACTTTATACAGGGTCATTAATGGTCGATGGTAGGGTAGACATGTATGAAAAACAGGACGTAGGATTCACCTGAAAATTTGGATTTTGGCAGTGTTGCCGCTTCTACTCAAAGGTAGTAACAACTTGCATATTATTTTATTTTTGAAATTTTCATTTTTCTGAACAGTATATTGTATATTATTTACAATTCTGTAAAGCAATGAAATTAACTTCAAGTTGACTGGTTAAATTTTGAAAATAATCGCAATAATAATTACATTTATTTGAAAACAAGTTAATATAGAAGGGAATAATAATGATTCAAATAAAGTCTTGATGTCACTATTTATTCTTCATGGATATAACAAAATTGTAACAAGAGCCTGCAGAAAATGTAATAACATGTATCCTAATTTGTAACCAATATTTTTATGAATATTATAGTTCAAAACTTAAAACAACTTGAAAATTTGCCAAGGTTTGTAACGTCAAATAAAAAAAATAGTGTACGTTTTACCCCATTTCCCCACATATCCACAAGCTTATATTCAAAGACTCTTATATCTAAAGTTCAGAATATGGTTTAGGTAAAACTTACTATGCGGTTCAATCACAAGATGCACCTTTTTAAATTTATAACACTTCAGCCCTTGAAACTAGGTGATTACGTCGCATTCAACATTTGTAAGGCACTCCTGATACGCATTCAAGAAGATTCAAATATTTTGAGAAAAATAATAATGACAGACGAAGCCAACTTCTCAAGTGAAGGCATTATAAATAAAAGAGATCTATATAAAATCGACGAATGATCAAGCAGAAAGGCTTTCAAGAAAATTTAGTTTTGATGTTTTTAGCTTCTTAAAAGATAACCAATTTACGGATAAGCCATTAAATAACAATCTGTACCTCTACATTCTAAGAACAATAGTAGCAGATTTTTTTGAAAATTTAACATTAGAAGATTTCTGTACTTGATTGTATAAACCACTCGCACATAAAATGCATGAACTGTTTCAAATATTTGATGACCACTGCTTAGACATTTGTGGCTGCAAGGTTTCCAGACCTTACACCCCTCGGCATCTACCTTTGGGGTAATTTAAAACAGAAGGTAAACCAGACAATACAGAGAAATACGTCAACGTGTGACCAATTGTATCGAGCAACTAAATGCTAATGAAATACATAAAGCGACAACTGATGATGTACACCACCGGATTTGAAAGTACTTAGAAGTCAATGGGGGTTGTTTTGAGAATTTATTGTCAAATGTTTACAATTTAATAATAAAATTATCTTGTACTTCTATACATTTTTTTTTGTTCATTGGTTGCAAATCGAACTTATCGGCCAATTATTTTAATGCCACTAAACCGGTTATTAACTTTATTTTGTCTTATAGCACTCACGATAGTCGCCCTTACTTAAAACTTTCTATCATAATATAACCCTACTAGGTCTCCCTAGTTCTGGCGCCTCTCGCACCGTAATCGGAAAACCACGTTGGAAAACATTAAAACTAATCTCACTAAGCCACAGTGCGAGCAAGTTACCGTTGCAAATGGAGAACATGTTCCAGTCTTTGGTAATACTTCAATACCAATTGAATTAAAGAATCGAATCAGAATCATAGACAGCTTAATTATCCCTGACTGTTTCAAGTTTAAGTCAAGATGTGTGGAAATTTTCTTCTCCTGATCTAGCGCCTATTATTACTAACCCCAAAAGTAGTCTAACACCACATCACTCGTTGACTCCAGACCACCAACTCCGTTTAAATCAATTATTATCTGACGGATTTCGCGATATACCAAAAGATATTGGTTGTACGACTATAAAACCCAAACCCCATAAAGAAAGTCTATTACTCAGTTAGTCTAATCGTTCAAAAACGCATCAATCTAGAATTCCCCATGGACTTCACCTATCATCTTAGGAAAAAAAATAAATCTTACAGATTATGTGTAGGTTATACAAAATTAAACAAAAAGAATTGTCAAAGAGGCATACCCATTACCTATGGTTTCTATAACTCTAAGCAAACTTAGAAATGCCAAATTTTTATCAACACTCAACATAAATTCAAATTTCTACCAGATTCCCTTAGATGAAGAATCCAAAAAGTACACAGCTTTTGCAGTACAAAATGGGAAGACTACAAGTACGTTTTGGATTATCTAATTCATCAAGCACATGACAACGATTTATCGATTCAATTATTACTTGTTACTTTTAAAAATCCGGTCTTACTATTAATAAAGAAAAATACATCTTCTGCAGACCAAAACTCAAATACTAAGGTCATTCAATGTTAACGGCTAATTTCTGCTCCAGTGTTAGTTGAGTTGATTTCTTGCTTCCATTTAACATTAAATGTCATGCCTCAGGTCGCGGTTTCACAATCTCATCCAGATGGAGAAACTGCTTTTTCATTCATTAGTAAGTCACTCTCAAAAACAAAAAAATCTTACTGTCACAGAAACAGAATGCCTTGGGCAATACAACTTTCAGATCGTAGATCGAAGTAGCGAAATTCACAGACATAACCGATCATCATAGCTTACTTTGCTTTGCAATCTTAAACACCCTCCCGGACGTCGATGGTCCGCGGCTTTACAACAGTATGATTTCTAAATCATTTATAGAAAGGGAAAAGAACACCTTGTACACTTGTTTCTCTCACGTAAGTCTCTGTTATGAATGAGATCTCTAATGACAACAAATCCTGTAATCATCCAATTAACAAATGGTACAACAAACAAAAATAAAACATGTTTTAAATACGCCTACTAAATTTTCAATGTGGGTGGCAAAGATACAGTACTCTACAAATAGATCCCATGGCAATATACGGATTTAACCGAACCTAAAATAGACTCATCGAAAATAGTAAATAGTAAGTAGGAGAAACGGGAATCCATTATTTCAGAAACTTACGACAAGAGTGCGTCAGGATATTTTGGTGTCTTAAAAACTGATAACAAACTCTGTAATACCTATTAGTGACCAAAAATGTGTGTTGATGTCGCACTGGGAACCGCCATTAGTCGTATACGGAAAAATATACATGGATAAAATTCGAAATTTGGAGAATGACAATAAGGCAAACTCAACTAAAATATTTTCAGTCTTCTTTCCCTTCCGGTTGTACCGGAAGTCGACATCAACTTCGTTATTTTAAATAAAACACCCTATATATTATTGCATTTTCAGATTCTACGTCAAATTTTAGGGTAACTTTGTATTACATTCCATGTAACTAGGAGTTATTAATTATTTTAGTAAAATTTTCACAGATGCAAAAGTTCACCCTAATATCTGCAACTTTTTTTAGGAAACTCCATATCGGGTTAATTTTTGATTTGAATAACGAACGAAGATATATTAAAAAATGTAATTTTTCATATCTGCTATTACATTTTGACATCTTGAAAGAGCAATAACTTTTAAGTCAAATAAAACACCCTGTATTTTTAATATGTAGTGTGCAAGTTGAAATTCTCTTTCAATTTGCAATTTTCTACTACTATTGGGGCGTACCAGATTTGTTATCTTAACTGTTAACATGCTGGCATGATTAGAATCACAACCCACAACAATGATTTAAAAATTTGTTGGGTTATGTCAAATTTACACAGTTTTAAGTTTCTCAAATAATACTAATCATGGCCGATTCGATAACAGGTCGGGTAAATTGCAAATAACTCCAAAAGTAGTAGCCGTAAATCCTAACAATGCTTATATCATATATGATTTAAAAGAGAATTTCAACCTGCGTCAACAGAGTAAAAAAATACAGGATGTTCCATTTGACTTAAAAAAGTTATTGCTCTTTGAAGCTGTCAAAATGTAACAGCAAATATGAAACACTTAGAATTACATTTTTTAATCTATGAAAACATCTTCGTTTGCTATAGTAAAATCTGTAACTCCTAACTACAGGGATGTTATACAAACTGACCCTAAAATTTGACGTAGCATCCAAAAATGCAAAAATATATAGAGTGTTCCATTTAAAATAACGAAAATAACAAAAATGAAAATATTTTAGTTGAGTTTGCCCTATTGGTTTTTTGTCATTCTCCAAATTTTAAAGTTTTTTAATGTTACTTCTCCGTATACGGTTAATGGCGGTTCCCGGTGAGACACACTGTTTAAGAAAATGCAAAATTTGTGCCGTTTATAAATCTGATAATAAGTCACCTCCAGGTTTTATGGTTGGTAGGTCATTTGTTAAGAATCCTTGGAAACTAATATCTGCTGATATACAGGGTGAATCACCACCAACGGGTAGGAGATTTATATCAAAACAGTTAAACTTTTACAAGTAGTCATTTTAGTAGCTTGCAGGGTGATAAATTTTACTTTTTAAAATTATTTTGAAATATACAGTATGTCCCAAAAAATGTGGGGCATCAAAGTTACATCTTTTCTTATGGGACACTATATATTATTGTGTTTTTTAATTGCCCGTAAAAATAAGGTATAGTTTCATAAAGGTTTCCTATACCTAAATACAGAAGGTTTTGAGCTACGTCGGAGTATCAAAAAAATTCAATATATTCTAATTCAACAAAGCATAACAAATTTACTCTTACGTCTAAATAGTTAGATATTAGATAAATGTCTTCGATGATTAAATATTAAACATATCTTTAAAGGGTGTTCAGCATTTGCAGGTTAATTCTTCGATCATTTAATATGTAATATAAGCCTTATTTTAAATACACCCTGTATTTTATTAATTCATAACGTTAACAAAAAATTCCTCTTAAGAATGGTGTGAGGGTGTCCTATACCTAAGTGTTACAGTTCTTGGGCAATTTAAAATTTCTTTAAATTAATGGCAGCGAGAGATTTTAAAACAAAAATGCATACGTAATTTAATAAGTTAATAACATTTTAAGACATTACATGTTACATATACACTGTTTTTTGAAAGAAAGAGTTTAAAAAATCCTATGTAAGACAAGACCAAATCCAAACAAGCCTTTATGTATAGTTTGGTAATCGTAGATTGTGACAAAACTGTACCAAAAACATGCAGAAAATTTAATGAAATGTTTCCTGATTTGCAAACAATGAACAAAAAAAATTTATGGAAGTACAAGATAATTTTATTATTAAATTTTAAATATTTCACTATAAATTCTCAAAATAACATGTAAAATAAATAATGTTTTTTAATTTAAAAAGTTATGCATAGGCACCACTGTGATAGATCAACTTAAAAATTTTAAATAATATACAGAGTGTCCTACTTAAAAATAAAGTTTTCGCTAATTTTGTGTGTCACGTTAAAATCACCAATTTTAAACTGCCCTGTATAACATGGAATGAACTTATTTAAACAATTAAATACAAAGCTTTTGTAAGCAGTGACTAACGTTCAGTTTTTATAGGGCTAAATTTATTACTACTTTGGAGTAGAAGCGGCAACAACGCCAAAGTAAAACTATTTACGAAGATAGGTGGTGCCTATTTACAGCAGCATCCAAATTTTCAGATCAATCCTATATACCGTTTTCAATAAACGCCAACCCTATCATCGACCATCAATGACCCTGTATATTCTAACACCTTTTTTAGCGAATTAGTGGCCAACTCCGGAGGAGGCTTAATCATATGTGTTATTACTTTCAAAAGTATTAAAAATAAAAAGAGAAGAAAATTATATTAGTAAAATAGCAGTTTTCATCAATCGATTTTTGTGGAAAATCCAACACAAGATGTTATCCTTACTCAAACCTAATGACACCATTTGGGAACATTTTGTATGTACATAATCGTAATTAAACCAGAGAAATACATACATGTATAATGAGAATGAAAAGTAATTTGTATTATTAATAAATTTAAAATAATCACTTTGTGTCGTTCAACAACCTTAGTCAATAAATTAAATTTCTACAAATTTTGAAAAAGATGTAAACTTATCCCACTGGTAGTTTATAAATTAAATTTTCCAGTTGTATAGAAATAGAAACTGTATGATCTTAAAATAGGAATTTAAATGATCAGCAGTTTCTAGCTAACATACAAACATAATTATTAGTTATTAGACTTTCAAACAACTAATGGATAATCAAATAAATTATGATTAAATCATTATCATACATTGACACAATAACGTAACTTTTGCTCTGGTATTGCCTCTTAATTGCATATTTAAATAGAACGTGACTAATACATCCTGTAGAGTCACATTTTCCCAAGTAAGTGACACTGATTCGACAAAATTTTGTTTATAGAAAAATATACTTCTTCCTATATATGCGTTGTTATATGGTTTCACTTTTATCTTATTTTTAGACGTCGATCAATACACGCTTTAACAAAACGTTTCTGGAAATTAATTGATCGTTAACTTAATAGTCGTATTTGTTTTAGGTACATTCGTCTTTTATTAAACGTTTTGGAATGGCAGCAACGACAAGATGGTTCCATTCAAATCAAATGCGAAGATCATTATCGCCACAACAATAATTCTCAACATATATTAAGAATGCGTGCTCGTCTTCGTCGTAATTTACAAGCACAATCGCATCCTATGTGCGATAGAAATGGAAATAATCTACTTATGATAGCACCAGATAACCATATAAGCTTTAGAAATTCTTCAATTTTGGATATGCCGCATCCGAACCGAATAAAACCGAACAAGAAGAAAAAGAAAACAACGAAGACAAAGCGCTGAAGTTTAATAAAGATAGTTACGATAAATAGATTGTAAATGAGTTGATTAATAAATATTATTAGATAACATTGTCGTGATTGTCACGAAAAGAACAGGTGGATATGAGGAGAGTTGTGGAAGGCCACTTCCTCGGCGTGACGTCATCAAGGTATCGGCCTTGTTTGAGTGTTGTTCGTAAGAATTATTAAAGCAATGGCAACGGTCTTAAGCTAAACACGTTTGAATTGCGCTTACCTACAGCCGTACGGAAAAAAATCTTTTGCGCACCTATGATAAGCGACGATTTTTAAAGATTTACTCTTTCAAAAATTTTTTTTTTATTTAACAACTTCGATGATAGTGCGCATATTTAGTTTAGTGTGTTCAGTGTCTGTGTGTTGAACGGTACGTCGATTAAATGTTCGTAAAGGTGAGTGTTTTTTTTTATTCTGATGAAGAAAAAATAGTGTCAAAGAACTATAGTGCAACTTTCTCTTATTAAGCAAGATCTATTAGTTCCACTTTGAATTAAAAATTCCAATCGTTCACTTTTGTGAAATGGAAAGAAAGTATGGTTTTAACTGAAATTAATGAATCGATATTAAAAAGTATCAGAACATTTAATGTAGGTTAGTGGCCACTCACCCTTTACGACACGCTATGTAAGGTTGAAAAACCTAAGATATTATTTTGAAGTTTATAAAATTGATTTAAATTAACTTAACTGCGTGACCACGAAATTTTTTTTCAGAAAATAACTAAACACGCCACTGAATAATAACATAACTGTTTTCTTATGGTCTAAGAAATTAAATAACGTTATCGCGTTCTTGTTATTATAACATTTTGAAACGTACCTACATAATTAGAATAATAACATTGGCTTCGAAAATTACTCTCCAATTTGTAGCATCATCCCATATCGATTTTTGAAATTCTTTCTGTCTTCGACAAATTTATATCAATTTTTCGTTTCTTCATAGTGGTTACAGTTAATATACGCTTAAATTAGTGAAAGAAATCATGTTTTATAAATTCTAGCACGCACATGTGCTCAATTGAAAATAAAGTTTTTTTCCAACGACATGCTGATTTTGTGTCACAACAAACGCCCAAAAAATCGTCAACCACTAGACATCCGCGGACCAACCGAGTTTGATTAAAAATATAACCACAAAGGAGTACACGAAAGAAGATTACATTTCCGAATTTAAACCACACTTTTACCTATGCTTTGCTATACATTTTTTGGTTCAGTGCCCATCAAAGTCATTGCCAAAAAGGTAGTCCGAGAGTTGGTCTCTTTTAGATACTAATTAAGTTATTTTATTAATTTAAATTATACGTAAAATTGGTACTTGTGGGTTAGTCATAATATCACTTTCCGGATAATTTAGGTCATTACATTACGATGAATGTCTCCCTGTGGTTTTAAGTCCCTCCTTAAAATTACTACACAAACGGAGTGAAAACCTTGAAATACTTCTATTTGGTATTTTAACAATGTTTAGATATTATCTAAGTGAACAAATCTTTGTTGTCAAACATTTGCAAATATTTTACAGGCGATAAACATTTTCCACTTTGTGAATTTTGTGAGCGACTGATCCAATTAAAGTATTTGATAAATTGATCTACTTTAAGTGTTTAATCTAAAATGGACAATAAACACTAGATGTGGTGACTTTTAACAATAGTATTAAAAGTAGGACATTAATGGAGTACTTAGTCTAGCGATTCATTATCTGATTTGATTCAAACCAGTTAAAAATATATTTTGTGAATTTTCTTCGTTTTTAAAACAATTCCAAATGATATTTGTTTAATAAAGTACATATTATAACTATGTATGCTAATTAAGATATAAGTTTGGGTAAAGTTAAATTTAGAGATTTATTTTATCTGGTGTTTATCTCATCTGTTCGTTCTATGTTATTAAGATATGTGAGCGACTGATGTGTTTATAATAACTTTATAATAATTAGTACATAGAAAATAAAGAACACAGTGAATACATTTTTCAACAGATTCTATGAGCGCAGATTATCGAACGATAATTTGTTAACCTTTGAGTTGACTTTTCTATCAATGAAAGTTGGTCAGTTTGAGTAGAGTGAATAACTTGTCGGTGAGTTTCACGATTATTCAAGTTTTACTATAATAAACCATTAGATTTTCAAAAAAATTATAGTTATAATCTGGAGTTATTAAAATGACAATCAATAATTAAACTTCAATAATTTTATCAATATTGAAATTTGTATAAAATACTAAAAAAACAATTAAAAAAAAAAACTGGGTTCAAATTAACTATAATACATCAAAAATAAATTTTACTCCTGTATCATTACACACTTGATTACAATTACTGTAGTACTAACGAGACTTCGATAAAAAATCAATTAAAGTGGTATCTGAAAGTGAATTGTTATAATCTGGAACTTTAGCCACATCCACAGAATGATATGCACAAAACATTTCTATTCTGGGATTTTTATTGTAAACAAAGTTTCTAACCGAGCCTTTTAAATTTAAATTCTCCATTTATTCATACACGATTTATAATCACATTTTTAACAAGGAAAATATTTTTTTAAAATTTATAATAAGAATATCTCCTCCATCATTGTCGATGGAGGGATGGTTTCAAGAATGCAAGCAGCATTTTCTCTTTGGATCGCAATACTAATACTCTGACGTAAATATAATCTACAACGATTATCACTGGAAAGATCTATTAATTTCGATCCTAATTCATCTACAAATGTGATTGCGGCTTCATTCCAATTCAGAAGTCTAGACGGTGATCGATCTTTAGTTTGTCAAAAGTTGGCCTAGTCTGACGATGCTAAAATTTTTACAGCGCCCTTCACCATCTTGTGAAACTTTAAACTTAACAACTTTGAAAGAAATTCGAAAGAAACATTCAGTAACTTGACAAGGGATTCAATATTAAATCTTCACGTCGCTTTCACAAGTCAACCAATTTGTTTTTTATTGATCTCTCATTGTAAAGGTCATGTATACAACTTTCTTAATATAGTTCAAATAGAAGTTGATGTACATATGAAGCTTACAAAATAGATCGACCTCGAACACAATAAAACAATTACCGCAACTACCGGTACTACCACCACCTTAACAAAGTCCAACACCCGTACTTGCTGATGTTTTCAAAAATCGGAATCTACAATTTCAAAAATATCAAGAAACACAAGAGCGTGCTCCTATTTACATTCAACGGCTTAACAATTATTTTAAAAATAGAATGATGGACAAGAGGAGACTGATTAATTTTGGAAAACCAACTATTTCAATCATAATCATTATAAATTACTGAAAAAACTTACTAGCACCGAATGAATCGAATAACAAAATATACAACTAACTTGAGTTCAATGATCAGAAGACACAATCTCACAATATATTACTCTATTAAAGGAATTGTCAAAGTGAGACTAATTTTAAACAACGTGGAATAAACGTCAACAAAGATTCTACAAATTACAAAAACAAAAGAATTATTCTGCGAACACAAACTGAAACCTTCTCAAGAAAAATTTCCGAAACAAAAAAATATCTTATCGACACTAATCCTAGAGTAAAAACAACAACGGAATTACATTAACATAGTTGGTTCCAAGAACAAATTGATAATCACTAGAACAACACCTTGAAATAGGCAATTTTACTATTTCATACAGACACTGGTAAAATTTTCAATACAACTAATGGTCTAAATCTTGCCGTAAATTTTTGTAGTCAGATTACGAATAGCTGTTGCAACGACAATCGTCGTCAGTGCTTTAACAAGAATGGCAGTTGTCCAAAAGCAACAGCTACGAGTTGTATTTGGTAAGAAAATCAAAATAACTTCCAATTAATTCGTACAGTGAATGCTATGAACAAGTGAAAAGCAGAAGCAAGTGATTACACTGACAAAGAAAAACAAGCAGGGTTTTGTGGCTTAGTCCGTTTTCAGCTGGAATATTGCCTCATCTGTCTGAACACTCTTTGTGACTAAAATTAGATAAAAATATCAAATATGGATCATTTTAAAAATTTCGCTCTTCGGTAATGGTAGGCGTCGCTATGATGCAATGTGCATGTGCTTGCCAACTTCCTATAATGTGTTTTACTTCAACATCTCTGAATTGATAAATTTTATAAAACTTTGACTAACATATACTGCAACCCATATGTTGCCAATACCTATCTATCTGTACCTTTTGATAATTCATATTTAGAACTCAGGTAAACATACAACACACGTGTAGAAATAGTGTCGTCTAGATTCGGGTTTAAAGGTCGTCGTTAGTTGGAATTTATTCCTAACGTTTCGCCAACACGAGTGTCAGCTTCTTTAGAAGTGCGTCCATTTTCGATGTCAGATATAGACTGATGATTTGTATTTATAGTGGTTCTGAGAAGCCGGAGCTTGCATCGCGCCGGTCAAATGCGGATTGTAAGATGCCGGGGTCGGATTTTAGATCTGGGATTCCTTCTTTCTGTTAAAGTTGTGGATGTTTGTGGATCTCGATAGTTTTTTTCTAATTAATATGTGATAATAACCGTGAACTGTTGAAAACACCTTAAAACTCTCGAAGAGTATCTTGTGGTCTCTACTACCGCTGAGTTCACGGTGTGTTCTAGACGGCAGTTTGCTCAATGTACTTGAGCCTGGGACACACCAGTGGTAGCAGCCCATGTGGCATGGGGATCACCAAATACTTTTCGACAGCTCTAATTCGCTATCAACGGTTAATGGTTATCACAACAGATTAGTTAGAGAATCTGTCAAAATCCACAAACATCTAAAACACTACAACTGAAAGGAAGAAACCCTGAAGCACTATGTAAGCAGTTTGCAATTGTAAACAAACTAAAAGAATCACTGACAGCAGATTCGTTCTTTAGGGACTGTGGACTATTTACGCTTCTTCGTGGTCTTATTTTAGTTGGTCATTACCAGCATCTCCTAAAGAACTCATTCTTAACTGTAGCCATTAGGTTACAAAGCTAGAGGTTCTTCTTCGCTTTACACTCTTATTTTTATTATTTCACTTTCTCGATCGACCACTTCTAATTTTGACCACAACGTCAAATGTGACCATAACGTCAAACTTTGATTTTGATCATAACGTCAAACTTGACCACAACGTCAAACGACGCCATAGGGCTAAGTCGATTGCGTCGACTAACAGCAATTGAACATAACGTCAAACTTTAAAATAGCCACAACGTCAAACCGTGACCAACGTCATATTCCTAGTTTGATCGTAACACGAGTAATCATAAGCACACCATGAATTCGTTTTTAAGGGGTCGTTGCTATGTTCAGGAAACGTTTTTCGATATATGTTTAGTAAACATATTAATGTTATTTTTTTCTATATACTCTGCACCATTTCCAGTTTGGCCACCTAACTCCTATATATGTGTGAATAAGTGCTCACTTAAGAATTACGTTCACCATGTTAAATTGTACTTACTAGGAAATGTATGTATTGTAAACACGTAAATATGATAATGGTTGAGGCAACGTTTCGCACTATGGAGTAGGCGCTTCTTCAGGCCGGTGACCAATTACATGAGTTTATGTATTAGAGATCGTGAAAACATATTCGTCGCCTCAACCATTATCACCACACATTCGGTACCTTCCATACGGTGTCCAGAGACCTTAATGCGTCTCTCGCAATAATTATTCGGTACATTAAAATATACACAAATATATACCACTATTTTTATTCAAGAAGGTGTGTATGATTTTTAAATATAAATATTATGAATACATCGTATTTTATGAACAAATCATTTTTGTCCAGGAAGAAGTACGACTTGGATCAGCAAAAAAATCTGAGTCTTACCACCACTACTTAAAATCTATACTGTGGATTGGAATTGGACGTTAAAGTGGTATTTGACGTTATGGTTAAATAGATAGTATGACTTTCTGACCACTCCTTTCATATAGGAATGCTTGTGATTAAGGATATTTCGTTTACATTTGGAATTTGAAGATATGGTCACATTTGATGTTTAAAGTATGACGTTAATGCTGTTAGTCGACACAATCGATTTGCTTATTTATGAAATGAGCCTCGTGTTGTCAAGTTTGACGCTATTACCTAAATCAAAATTTGACGTTATGCTCACATTTGTCGTTGTGGACAAAATTAAAAGTTTGACATTGTGATCAAAATTTCAAACTTGACGTTGGGACCGACTGACATTGTGGCCTAGACCCGATTTCAATCTTCACATTTTCCTGTAGCACCACATTTCAAACGTTTAAATGTTGATGATGGTGACAAACTTTTAAAAAAATATGTTAAGGTAAAATAACAATTTGTTTTGTTTAGATCTGAAACATAAAAATATGTTCCTATCTCATCCAAGAGCGGCATCATAGAACGATCACCACCATTTGTGTGAAATGTTGTCACTTTATATTTCTTGACCTACATGGATTATCTCTTCCCCCCAGCATATCATTGGCCGTTCTTCATGTTATCTATCTCTTTCCCTCTTTGCTTTCCTTCGACTGACGATCCAACACACCTATATCTCTACTTATGACACTACCAATTTCATTTATATTTCTGTTTTTGATTTTGTTTCTATTCCGTCCCACTGCTCATATTACTCGATGAAATCACTTAATCTTTAATTTTCTCTCGACGCACATTTAAATGCACTTTCTGTCTTGGGAACACAATAAAAAGTGATAATTTATAAACAATATAAACACAAGACTTAAGATGTCAGTTTTTTGAGCAAAATGCGATACTCTAAAAAATTTGGCCTTTTAAGAAAGGTCGAATGATTTTTGGCAAGATACATTAGCGACAAAATATATGAATGAGAAACAATACACATTAAAATGACGTTCCAACGTAGGGCCACTAGGTGTAGTCTGGTCATAGTCTGGTTATGAGAACAGGCGTTTTACCTGACAAAAATTTTACCATTAAATGGTATATTTAATATATTAGATAATTTATCAGAATAAAACGTTTGAAAATGTTTATCACAAAATTTTCAAAACCTTTTGTTAAACAAAAATCTCTGCTAATAATGATTAACTTGAACTAAATCCGACAAAAAACATACAGTATACAAAAAAGAAAAAACATTTTAAATGGAATTGTTTATGATGTTAGACAAAATTCTTCGTTGAAAAAAAATTTAAAATTGTCACCTAAATCTTAATAATATTCATCAGCTTTAGTTTTCGTTACCTATAAATAATTTTTTTAAATACAAAATGTCATTATGATCAAAATTACCTTATCTGTTGTTTACTTGAAGAGACAAACCTGCAATGCATTGTGTAATTAATTACAGGATTTAGGTACTGTCAATTAAAATTGATAAAGTAACGATTAACTACTGAGTCATTTCTGTTTTTATTTTTGATCATATAAAGTGAGAAGTTACAAGCATTGTTTAGTTCAGTCGTGTTTTCCCTTCACTTATTTGATTTGATTTCAGTATTCATAGTTTGAGTGTATCTGTTACTTAATTTAGTTTTTTGAAAGGTAGGATATTTGACCTTACTTAAAATGTTTCTTTACCTTGAAAACAAACTGCATTAGTGATCGTATTTGTAATGCTACGTAGTTAGTGTATTTATTTATAAATAACATATTAAAATAATTTAGGTATGCTGAGAAAAAATGTAGAAATTTTGCGTCCATTTACTTCCTCTTTGTCATTATAACCACAAACCCAATTTTATTATTTAAATTTGATGAACTAATGGGTTTTTCTTTTTAAGTCACCAAGCGTTTCCTAAATTAAGAGAAATTATAAGAATGTGGTTATCACTTTGGACATGTGCACATTGATGCGAATGATCCTTGAAACAGGAACGTAAACTAATTACGACCGTGTGGGAATTTCATTGTAATTAAAGCCTTGTAAAATGCTTAGTCATTTTTTGTATTATGTCAATGTAAACAATTCTGATTCATTTTACTTTTTTGTTTCAGAAAATGATTGCAGTAATTTTACTCTTATTCTTAAGTACAGTAACCGCCCTTCAGATGGTGCCCCAAAATCTGCTTGTAATACATTGACTCCAATCCATGATGGCGGTCTAGCAGCACAGTCGTCCAAATCTCCATATGAAATAACGGCGTTACCGCAGAAACGAACACGTTTTGGTTACTATTAAGTCTCCTTTAGATTATCCACTAGAGGGTCTGATATTACAAGCTCGTATGCCAAACGGTAAATTGGCGGGGACTTTCGAACCAACGAGGAATGATGTGCATACAATTAACTGTGATAATCCTGATGATACCGTAACGCATAACGAACCAACTCCAAAATCATCAGTCGAAGTGAAATGGAAGCCTCCGTCTGGTTACCAAGGAACAGTTATTTTTAAGTAAGTAAACCAAAGAACTAGCTAAAACAATAAATTCTTACGGGTTTGGACCATGTCGAAATGGTAATCGTAGTTGCTAACGTTTTGTCATCTATCGTAACAGGCTTTCATCAGGGCAAAAACTTAAACCAAACTAAAGAACTAGCTATTAGTATTTTATCTAGACATATTAACGGTAAAACTAAACGTAACAATAAATAAGAAAAATACGTTCTTAATAAATAATTTTATTCACATAATTACTATTGTAGTGAATTAAAGTTATTTTACAAGTTAATAAAAGAATGAAACTGTTGTTTCTAAGTATAACCTGAAAACGTTAAAACCCAAAAATAAAAATTCTCATATTTTCAATAAGTCTTTGGATCTACATCACCTGTAATATATATTAAATAAATTGATTAATAAATTAATTTATAAGTAAATGTGTGTCTTACGACATCTCGTGTATAACATAGACACTTGTGAATAGTACAGTTAACTGATGGCATTTTCTTAAATTAATTTATATTTAAAGTAAGTTAAACCTCTGAAATAATAGAGATCATATCTTTTATCAATAATGCATCTTTTTGTTAAAAAATGCATTTATTTTAGACAATATGTACTTGAACTTTAGATATATTTAATTAACTGATAAGATGATTATAATCAAAAATTTTACAAATACGCGACATTTCATAATTTCATTTGCTTCCGTATTAGCAATACGTATCTTAAATTTGAGAAAATGGATATCAAAGATAATTTGTTAAATTCTGCATTGATGTTAAATTACTAATCTTTTTTTCACCTCACAAAATATTCAACATGCATAAAATGTTAACGAAATTAACAAATTAAAATCCAAAGTTGCCTAACAAAAGAATGTGCACTATTGACAAGTATTTACCATGTTCCAAGCACATGTTTTATCGTAAAATTCAATTAGTTTTAAAATATTGATTAGCACGTTTTGTTTTCAATAAAAATAAATGCAAACAACACGTATTGTTTTGGACAACGTTTCGACTTTAAGTTGATTAATGTTGCATACTACGTAAATTTGAGAATTTTGAAACAATAATGGTCTTAACTTGAAACCTTGAGGCACGGTAGGCACCATCTAAATATTGAATAATTAATTTATCAGCAAAATAATCTAAGATAATGTAATTAATTAAAGTTTGTAAAATCTGGGTTGTGGAGAGTGTCAGCTTGTCTTGATAAAACTGTTTAGTAAAGTTTGTAGGTAAGCTTGGGGATTGTTCGGATTAGTTTGATTTTTTTATTTAATGAATTTATGACATTCCCCACACTTCAACCAATTTTATTTAAAGACGTATGGTAATGATTACTCCATTTAGTAAATTTATTGCCAAATAAAGGAATATGTAATGATGATTGATTTATTAAAATAATTATGTTAATTTATTTAAACAAATCGAATTTAACCGAAATATTTTTCCAAAATTTGATGTATTTATAAAAACTTCGACAAAACAAAGAAAAATTTACAAAAAAATAATAAAAAATCGGTATTTAAAAAAATATTTTATAATTCGACGAACGCGCAACATTGATGGTAATTTGACATAGGTGGCACATTTTTGTCCAAATTCTTTCATAAGCAACATTAAAAGATACCGAGAAGTTGACTAGTTTACAAAGTTGAAGAAAAAAAGACCTAGTGTAAATATTTTTTTTTGAGAATGTTTTAATAAACTACGTTAAACTTCATTCGCCTGGTTTAGTTTTTATTATATATTTTGATATTCTATTAATATAATTTGTTTGGGGACATATACCGGTTGCATAAATTGTAAATAGTCGCTAACAAGCCGTTAACAATTTGTTAGCCAATCAGCGGACTTTAAACTTAGATGTTAACCAATCAGATGGGCAGTTACCTAACAACAGATTTAACTAGCGTTTATGGTAATAGTTTAACAGAATAGTTTAGGTAAGGTAATTCATAGTCATTTTGCAAAAACTTATTTCCGACTATAGATAAGTTTCTGTTTTTTGATAAAACTGCACGATATCAAAGGTTTAAGCAGTCAAGATAGATAATAGTTTTAAGTGGTCGATGTACTCATAAGAAAAACAATCAGGAAAATATTAGCAAGGAATTAGAGTTTGACAGGTTGATCTCCGATATGATTGAGAAACGCAAAGCCGGTTTATCAGAAGTCTTAAGTCTAGACTAAATATTCAATAAATTGCAATATAGTACTTCTCCAATTATAGGTCGATAGTTTTCCTTTCTGGTTGCAAGTATCATTCGATAACAAATGTTGACTGATCTTATCATGTTTTGTTTTTTAATTGTAATACTGCATTATTTATTTATTTTAATACGTCTGTACTACAGAAAAATAAAATTCCTACTAAAGAAAACTAAAATATTAATATTAATAAAGAAAATAAAGTGTTAGTTGTTACTGTTGTAATTTAAGCAATTATAGCATATTTAACACCAACAATTTTATAGAAATAAATACAAATTCAAAATTCTACCACAACCACGACCAAGTCCCTTCTTATATCTACCAATTTAAATCAAAACATTATCGATAACTTGAAAAATTGAGCCAATTTTATAGATACTTTAAGACCGTTCGACGAATTAAAATGCATGATTTAGCGATGGCGGACTGCTAGTACGAATTCCTCTTCAAATATTAAAATAAATATATTTTAAAAATGTATGGTAATTTTTTTTCAATTGAAGTGTATACTATGATGTGTAGTACATATTACATAATATCAGAGAAATATCGAACATTGCGAATGATGAATCCTAGCATTTTTAGAGCAGAAGAATAAATTCTGTCAATATGTACGTTAAAGGTGTGTTGCTTATCAAAGATAACACCTAAGTCTTTAATATTTTCACATCAATCAACGGTTATATTAATGATGTAACAGAAACAATTTTGCATTTCAACAAATTAAGTTTTAGTTTGTTTGTATGTATCACACTTTTAAACTACAATACAAAAAAGTTATCGTTATCGGTATCATTAAAAATAATAGTTCCCCAAGGTTTGACCCTTGAGGGATACCTGAAGTAGCCTGAAAGGGAGTTTATTGCCTCCGCGCAATTTGATTGTCTAAAAACGATTATTATTATTTACATCAAAAGTTAACTTAGTCCTTGGCATAAATGTTAAAGTACCCATGTTCTTGTTGACTACAATTATATTTACGTTTTTTGACGTTTTCTATAATTATACCATTGTATAATTAAGATTGGTTTTAGTTTTGGTATCTTTAGCATTTAAAAGAGTAACTTTAAGTTTTATTTTTTTTTTATTTCTAGCGCTACTGTGGCTCAAAGATACGATACTTTTTGGGTTGGAATACAATCACAGGCCTTGCAAATAGTAGACGGGGTTAAATCGACCGACAACAACGTAAATAGTTCAACAGTACGTATATCAACACCGCCCCATTACATTCCCGAAGATGACAATGTAGCTCAAGTTGAATTCGATCGTTTTTACGAAGGATGTGAAGTAACCACAAAGTGTTTTGGCTCTCCTGATGGTTGCGTTTCAAAAAAAAATTGCAAAGCGGCCGTGTCTATTCGAGTCGCCAATAGTCAAGAGTACGAAATAGAATTAAAAGCAACAGGCGGGCCAAAATGGGTCGGTTTTGGTTTGTCCAACGATGATAAGATGGGTGACGATTCAATTATCGATTGTGTCAATGAACCAGGAGGCGTTAAAGCATATATGTCGTGGACTACTCCTCGACCGAAATTAGGCGTCTTTTCGAGTACCGACCGTAAGTTACCCATAAATTACTAAACAAAATAATTACATTGTTTGAACAGGTCGGGATCAAATTTGTTAGTGGTAGCTTTATTGACGACGTAATCCATTGTCGGGTTTTGCGCCAAGTTAACACAGTTGTAAATAATGTTACATTTGATTTGATCAAGAACAAATACAATCTTTTGGTTGCGTCTGGAACTCTAATGAAAAGTAAAACAAACGCTACAAACTAAATAAAGTTTTTGACGTAACTTTTATTGCAGATGCAAGTGTTGGTTTCCACGATTTAACTTTCTTGCCTAGTGCTAACAGTGACTATCTAGCTGACACTGATAAGGTAGAAGCCGCGTCAAGAATATTGATTCAATTGCACGGTGCATTTATGTTAACGGCTTGGATTGGAACAGCATCTGTCGGTACTCTTCTTGCTCGATATTATAGAAAAACTTGGGTCGGTAAAAGTCTTTGCGGTAAAGATTTGTGGTTTGCAGTAAGTATTGGTTTTTTAAAAATTAAAAGATTAAGAAGTACTAACTTTCAGTGGCATCGATTATTCAGATCACCGCACCTGAGCACTGACATCATAGTAGCTTTCGTCTTAATATTTGTTGAATTAAAAGCATGGTCAGTCGAAACTAATCCTCACGCAATTTTGGGATGCGTTGTTACTGTTTTGTGCTTCATTCAACCAATCGGTGCTTATTTTAGGCCACATCCTGGCACACCAAAAAGACCTATTTTTAATTGGTTGCATTGGCTAGGAGGAAACTCTGCTCATATTATTGCCAGTAAGTGTTAAGAAATTTTTGATAACTTAAATCGACATCGAAAGTTTTTCAGTTGTTACAATTTTTTTTGCGGTAAAGCTGAACAAAGCTCAATTACCGGATTGGTTTGACTGGATTCTCGTTGCCTTCGTGGCTTTCCACGTACTCATGCACCTGGCATTATCGGTAAGTATTCACAACACCTAATATTTTTGAAACCCAAATTCAAATTTTGAAGATACTCGGTTGCGTGTCTGAAAACTCCTCCAATCAACGAATAAGTTCATTTCGATGAAAGAAATGAGCGGCAGTGGAAAAGTTAGCGATCATATAATGAACGTTGATGCTCCAGTAAGTTATCGCTTTGTTATTGTTAATGTGACTACAATTTTTGTTTTTAGTACTCGTCAACACGTAGATTGTTGTTAGGTTTATACATATTCGTCGTTGCTGGTTTGACAATTGCACTAATTGCAGTAACAGCCTTAGCCCCGATTGCAACTTTGATGGTGATTCTCTGGATTTTAGTAACGATTACACATTCGTAGAGAAATTTACGTCTCGACCAAAACGTACAAGTGTCAGTTCTCATTATTTATTTAATTATGCGTTTTACTCTTTTACCATTTTTTGTAATCTTTATTTTTATAATGTTACATTGTTTTAACGAAGAGAAATAAATTAATTAATTAAACAGTAATAAATAATTTATTCATTAACGATTTTTATCGTGGCATATATTTACACTAAAAAATTATTCAAAACGAGTGGAAAATTTTTACATGTTCTGAGATTATTGGCTGTGAACTCTTCAACATTGCGAAAAAAGATAAAGCGCATTTTAATGCCATATATCAAATTCCCGGCCAACCAGTTATAGCTTATAGCTATAGCTATCCAAAGTGACTTGCGCCTGAGCTACCCTACACTGACGAACCTCAAATAAGGCAAAACATGTAGTGTAGGCGCCGTTGCTTGGTGGTCAATTGTATCTAAAAGTACCTTCGTTGATAAATTTACACATGACTTCGGAGTAGTTTTAATGGGCCTGTATCATAACGGCCACCCCGGTTTTGCTATTAAATAACGGCCATCTTGACTACAGCGGCTACTAATAACATTTGATCAAAATGGCTAACTTGTTCACAACGGCCATTCTTTCACGGACATCACACGGCCTCCTTGATCACATGTCCACTGACGCCAGTAGTGGAAAACGTCATACGTTAACGATCATAACGGCCACTTCGGAATCTGATCATAACATGCACCGGGATAACAACGGCCACCAACGCCAGTTGACAAAAATACCCAACAGCGATGATCACAAATGGCCGGTCTTGCTTGGATCATGATCATAAAGACCACATAGATCACGACCCCAATTTTTACATTGCTGTACCTTAAGGGAAGCGTATCTGGGGGAAGCTGACTTTCCATCTGTAGATACACATACAAAATTATAAGTAACTGTCGATACTTACTTAACTACAATTTCAAAATTATGTTCTTTTACTTCCCACCTATAAAACACAATTTATGGTACTATACAGGCTGTCTCACATAAGGATGAACAGTATGGGGATCTCGGAAACGGCAATAGATACAAAAATCGCTTAAATTAGAAAAAAGTTGCCAATTTAAAGCAAATTAATAAACCTGTTTTTATACCGGCTAAATTCGAATGGTTACAAAGATATCCAGGAAAAACCGAATTGGGTGGTTATGGTTTTTGCAAATAACGCTTATACGGTTACAGTTAGACGAATGAAGAGTTTTTTACATTATTAAGACACTTTTTTGAGAACTTCATAGCAGTGTTGCCAGTTTTTTTGTTAGATCCTTACGTCGTTAGATAAATTGTTAAACTCTTGATTATCTTATGAGTGCAATATCGAATATGTACATTTTTGAAATCGTCATGAAATTCCCTTTTCAGCCACGTATAACATTTAGTATTTCAATCATAAAAACTCCATGAGTTATCGTCATTAAGAGATTTTTTGATAAGTAGGCCATGATTTTGACTTATAGTAACGGCATACAATAAATAAACAAATGCTATAGAAACGTCAAAATATTGTGAATTAATATTACCAAACAAATAAATTATAACAAATGTTCAAATAAATCATCATTACTTTCCAAGCATAAATATGCTCGTTTCTACCGTTGCATCTAAAAGCTCCTGTTTAACATTGTCTGGGGGTAATCGTATTGAATGCCTCTCTCACACATATTTGTAAATGTTCATTTTCAAAACCCCGAGAATACACTTTGTTTTTATGTAACCCCAGAGGGAAAAAATGCAATGTAGTTATAGTGAGAGAGTGAGAGAGTTGTGATAGAAAAACTGGCCCGAAAATTCTATTTCCAAATATTCCACATCACATATTAAACCCAAAACGATGTTGGTGTCTGGATGATTAATCCTAATCGTGGGTTCCTTTGTGACCAATAAATGAGAATTGTGTCGGTTAAAAATTCCATTGTTGGTCACCATGCTTTCATCCGTCCAAAATTATTTTAGATGGGAAATTTATTTTTTCCTCACTTTTCTCTTATACCACTCGCAAAATGTCCAACCCCTAACTTCATCACTTTGTACAAGACCATGACAAACTTTATATTTATACGGACGAAAATTGTTCTTTGTTAAACCACGATGGGCCGTTGACTTAGTAACACCAGTACTTATTTCAATCTGCCTACATGATGTTCAGGGGTTACTATAACTGATTGTAAAACCGCATATTGGACATCTCTCTGTGGGCTTCTTTTGGCGAGTATTTCCAGGTTGCCCAAACTAACCATCATCCTTCGAACTTAGACACTAGCCTGCTAAATAAGGATTTACCCATGGTTTATTCCTTTCATGGAATTGGTTTAGATACATACGTTCAGCGTCTAACAATTTCTGTGACATAACATGTAACACGACAACATATCAAATTTTTGTTCATTCGGAAAAGGAATTCATGAGCCATAATTATACACTACTTTAAACAAACTTAAACTTTTACAACGTTAAAAATAATTTTGACGTTTCTAAAGCATTTGTTTATTAATTGTCTGCCGCTACTATAAGTCAAAGAAATCTTGCCCCATTCTTCACTCAAAAAAGTCTTAAATGGCGATAACTCATGGAGTTTCTGAGAGAAATGCCAAATGTTATACATGGCAAGAAAAGGAATTTCATGACGATTTCAAAAAAATGTTCATATTCGACATCGCACTCATAAGAAAATCAAAAGTTTAACAATTTATCTCAAAAGTAAGGACCTAACATGAAAAACTGGCAACACTGCTATGAAGCTCTCAAAAAAGTGTCTTAATAATGTAAAACTTTAACTATATTGCGGTGGTTCCCCACCAATTTTTTTCCGGATATCTTCGTAACCATTCGAAACTTTACCGGCATAAAAACAGTTTATTAAAATTTGCTTTAACTTTTTCCTAATTTAAGCGATTTTTGGCATCTATTATCGTTTCGAGATCCCCATGCTGTTTATGCCTAATGTGGGACAGAAGTCTGTATATGTTGGCACGATGCTCAAAATAACCTTTTAAATTCACATTGACCTGAGACGTGGCTTTGTGCGTTTTAGTCACGATACGAAGTTGGCAACAACGAATTTAGTCACGGTTGTGCCTTAAATTAGTGTCACTTATCAGGGTTAGTTTTAATTGTCAAAATTACTCCATGATATTTTATATTCGTTATTTTGTTTGTTCAGCTGAAGAAACGTAATTTGTTTTTGTGTTGGTCGTAGAAAAATACAGTAAATTATTCTTTATAAAATATTTCTAGATCACCTTTGCGCTTTGCTCTCTTCCTCAAATAAGCAACTTGTAAAGTTGGCTGTTGTGATCAAAGGTGGCCGTTGTGATCAACTGAAAGAGTGGCCGTTGTGAACTAGTTGGCCGTGATATTATAATATTATTAGTGGCCGTTGTGATCAGGCCCCGCTTAATAATAAATAGAGAAAAACTGTTTATTTATTTCATACAATAATTTATGTTTATTTACACAAAAAATTACACTAAAAAAACATTTTAAAACGATATAGCTGGCACACAATTTATGGTGATTAGGTTCAATGCGTTATTATTATTATCGATCATCAAATAAAAATATAAGAGGAAAATCTCATAGCTTTGCATTAAAGAAATAATAATTAATATTGTTTTAATGAAACGTTTCAACAAAAAAAAATTTTTATAAATGTACATAAGCTTATTGTCTATGTATTAAACAAAAAAATTAATTCAAAATAAAAAATGATTTGAATTACAATTGTTAATCAGCTTAATATTCGTAAAAGTTACTGTACTGTCACACGAAGTGGAAAAACTTTAAAACAAAAAAGTACCGCTGTATAATTGTAATGAAGTTTACAGACAATTCGTTCAAGTTAAAGTTTGTTGGTAAGTTTTCTAAAAAAGAAATATTAATTTTCTTTGTAGAACTTTATCATTGTGTGAATTTACAGGAAAATTTTTCACACTGTCGTGTTGATTAAAAAGTATATTATCTAATTTGGTTTCTACACAAAGAAGTATCGTAAAGAGAGTTATTTCAAATGTATTTGTAGTTACGTTACGTACCAATATTTAATTTGACAAATAAAACCGTTAAAGTGCGTAATTCCCGTTAATTACATTTTAAAAAGTGTAATTTTAGTGGTCTTGAGTATTTTTTCTGAAATTCTGTTGATAATCCTTATGGATGAGGTTTATTCAAACCAATGTTTTCTTACAATCCTCTTCCATAACAATTATCAACAATAATTTTACTATATTTAGGTACACACATTCTAGAATATTTATGATATATCCACTACTAGCATTATTCTTCACTCCATTTGTTGCCTTTAATTATGTATGTAAACATCTCTCAAGGAATTGAAAACAAACTGAAACAAATACAGGTGTTAAATAACATATTGAAAATACAAGGTGTCAATTTGAAAATTTTCAATGGAAATATCTCGTAAAACAAGAAAGATGGGCAAATGTCATTTGGCGCAAATGTTTTAGGTACTGGTAGAGAAAACTCACACGGCAATTTTGAAATGTCAAATAGCACACCCACTGTTGTGTCCCAAATTAAATGTCTCAAAGAAGTAGTATTCATCTCCACAATATTATTTTTTCCATTTTAACATTTTAAAACACTTGGAATAGATCTGCATTCTTTAATATTACGTCCCTGTAGATCTTCTATTTAAGCAAGCTGTTTTTAAATATGACAGTTTTCAAATGACCCCAAAGAAAGAAAATAGGAGTGCCAGATCGAGAGATCTCGGTGATCATTCTCTCAGTTCAATCCACCGATTTGGAAAAACATCATGGAAAAAATGCGTAACAGTGCGTTGTTGAAAATGAACCAAATTTTGATATAAGTTCCTGTTTCCACTAATGTCTAACTGATATTCTAGCTCTTCAATAATGAAAGGTTGAATGGAGTTATGCATTATTTCCAAGTAAGTCTCATATTTCATGCACGATGACACAGTGCCAGAGATATAGACACATTGTAGGATTCATTCATACTACTTTTTTGACCTTTTTTTTTGTTTGCCACTGATCATGTTTCTTCAAGTCAGAAGCCTAACTTACTTTCAATTTTAAGTTATTGCTTCTTATAAGAGCAGTTGGTAATAGATCGATTAAAACTCCATGCATTACTTTTTAGATACCCACATTTTGGTCAGACTGGGTTGATAAATGCTAAACAAAATTGGAATTATCCGAAACATCGTTATCTAAATTGTTCTATTACCAATACCACATATAAGAAGGCCCCAGACTTAATATTGGAAACACTAAAATTAACGTGAAAGTATCAGGAGAATAAATTATAATTATAAGTATAATTACGTCAATAGTCGAAAATCATCTTCCTGTATTATATGAAAAAAATTTGTGTTTCAGATGTAATGAAATGATCGTGTTCCGATTTAGAAAAAATAATCCAAATACACGTTGTACAAAATGTAATTCTCCACCAATTTTGTTTAATTAATATCATTTGCTTGCAATTGTACAAATCTCTTGCGTAATTTACAGAAGGCGAGTTGTGGTTGTTTTTAAAGTAAACACATTGTTAACATTAACCGTAAAAAGCCGACTTTTGTAAAGTGCTTACACTATCTGTCGGCAAATGTTTGAATTACTTGTATATTCGTTTCTGACATTTTACGATAACACAAAGTTGGGACAGGAGATGTCGCACCAATGTTATAATTAATATTCTTGTTGAACTAAAGTAGTGTTTATGGTATGCCGATAATTACTTGTCCGATCAATATATATAATGGTATAGAAAATAAATACAATTTTTTAAATATTTTTTTATGTACTTTAGTCCGTTAAAGTCCAAAAAAATGTGTTTTATTTCAATTACATCAATTTAACAGCTGTTGTTAATAATTTGGGAAAGTTTCATAAACCTTAACAAAAGCACTAATTCTGAACCCAAAATCTTTTACTAGTTTAAACATTTTGAAATATTGTTTTTGTATAAATCTTAATGGAAACTGTCCATTTTAAAAAAAAATTTTTTAAATTGTTAAATCCGTCTTAAGGGTACAAATGTATTAATACTGAAGGAGATAACCTCACCGATTACAATTTTTTTGTATTTTCCATGTTAGTGATAGAACTTAGGATTGATAGATTCCAGAAGACGCCGGGCAATTATGATTATATAATCTATATATGGCATAAAATTGTTGAAATTAATAATGTAAATCTCATAAACTTCATAAGATAATAAGAACGGCTAATAACATGTTAAATAATTGTCACTTGACTGGGGCATCCATCTTAGAAGGTGCGTAATGCTTATTGGCTCAGAATCTGTGGAAAAGCTTTCAATTAATTTAAAATTTTAAATAGTAATTGTTTTAAAGCCAACATTTAACTTAGAAATACATGTTGAATTCGTATGGGGCGGGGGTGGTAAAAAAAAAATTTATGCCTGCGGTATCAAGTTTGCCATTTATGAAGTTTGTGGTAAAATATAATACAAATTTATTTTACATTTACGCTAACAAAAACTTTCACACATAATTACTTTTTTTGTATCTGTCCTAGTATACGAGGATATATTGAAAAATTCTTAGCCTACTATAGAACCAAACAAAATTTCAATGTCAAAATATTTTATTACTCAACATATTCTCCTTTTAATTGGATACATTTATTACAGCGAACCTGCAACGTCTCTAGACCTTTCAAAAAATGTTTCTTCTTGCTCTGCAAACCAGACCTCCACAGCTTCTATTACCTCCTTGTTGGAAGAAAATGTACGACCTTTTAAACTTTTTTTCAGTTGAGGAAAGAGGTGATAGTCGGACGGAGCCAAATCGAGTGAATAAGGGGGTGTTCTAGTAATTCAAACCCTAAATCACGAATTTTTGCATGGCAACATGAGATTTGTGTGCAGGGGCGTTGTCCTGCAAAAACAAAACACCTTTGGATAGCTTTCCGCGTCTTTTCTCTTTAATATTTTTCCGTAGAGTGGTCAGTAATGTCGAATAGTAATCTCAGTTATTGTTCTACCCTTATCCAAAAATCAATCATGATTACTCCATGGCAATCCCAAAAACTGAAGCAAGAACTTTTCCAGCAGATTTTGGACACGAAACTTCTTAGGTCTTGGAGAACCAGAGTGTCGCCATTCCATCGATTGTTGCTTTGTTTCTGGATCGTAGAAATGTACCCAAGTCTCATCCATAGTAACAATTCGGTTTAAGAAGTCTACATCGTTTTCAAATCGAGCACAGATCGAACGCGATGCTTCTACCCTTGCACGCTTTTGGTCAACATTCAAACATTTGGGGATCCATTTTGCAGCAATTTTCTCATGTCCAAATTGACGTGAACCATATGATGAACGCGTTCGTATGAAATATTCAGTGCTTCAGATATCCGTTTTAGCCCAATTCGACGGTCTGATAAAATCATGTCATGAACTGCATCGATATTTTCGGGGACTGACACAGAAACTGGCCTTCCCGATCGGTCATCATCTTCAATGGAAAATTTACCTCTTTTGAAGCTTGCATTCCAATTTTGACGGTCGCATACGAAGGACATTGATCACCAAGGGTATTAAGCATATCTTCGTAAATCTGCTTACCTCTTAACCCTTTTAAATACAGGTACTTGATGATGGCTCGATACTCCAATTTTTCGATTTTCACAATTTCGGTGGACATCTTTTTCATTTAATTTATTGCGTGACTCTGGTTTACTTTTTTGACGTCAAATTTTACACTGACACTTCTAATAAGTTATTGTTCGTTGCTATGGTAGCGCAATATTTTGTTTATGCAAGGAACTGGTCTAGGCTAACTAGATATCAATACATCCTCGTATTCCTTTATACTACTCTATTTTTCTTTGTAGTAAGTAGGTAACGTATATATATCTATTTAGTGAAATTATCTACAATTTCAAATGGGTAATTAAAATAATATATATTATAGTTTTTTTTCAAGCCACAATAGTTTTCAATGTTGTTTCTTGTCTGCGCATGGTACATCTGTCAGTAGAAGGGCTCTGAACTAAGTCTACTGAGAGTATTTAGTGCTAATTTAAAAATATCTATTAAAAATGTCTTCATTATTATTGGTTTTTAAGTCTGTTGATGGATGAATGATGATAGTTCTTGAAGGAGCTGGATGAAAGTGTGAGGTGTGATACCTGATGTGGACATTGTCAGTGGTATTATTGTTCTTCTTTTTGTTACCAGATTTCGATAGCAAGGGGCGAGTATTTGTCTTTCTTCTCATGAATGATACTTTTGCGATAGGTTGCTGTCTAGTGGCATAGCTATGTCAATGAGATATGTGAGGTCCTGTTTCTTATGCTGATTGTTTTGTCTGTGTCTATAGTGATGTCCCAGTAGAGTTTGTATTTTTGGTTTCAAGAACACTTTTGAGGAGTGTAATTATAATACGGTGTGTCATGTGTGACAAGGTTGCATGTTTGAGCTATTGCTTGATGATTGCTTTTGGCTGCTATGTCGTGTCTTTCTGTATATTCTGATCCGGCTAATAGTTTACATCTTCCTGATATATGGTCTATTGTTTCTTGGATCTGCAGGTCATATTATAGTCTGATCTTGGATGGAAAGAGTTTATTCTGTTTGTAGCCACTTATATGTGTGCCGTTTACTGACAAAGTCCTGATTGACTATATGGGGTATTTACCATAAAGTTTCTCTTGTTTCCATTGTTCTATTTTTAGTTGTTCGGCGCTTTTTAATTAAAAAATATTGTCTTAGAAAGTTTATTTGGTTTTCATGTAAAACATGAATGTCAATCATCCCTCTACCTCCACCTTGCCTTTTAATTGTCACTCTTTCTTTGCTTAAGTTAGAGTGCATTATCCTGTATTTAATTAGTTGTGAACGTGTTAATATGTTGATATTTTCTAAATCTGTGTGTGCTCAGTGTATAATTCCAAAAGAGTAGGTTAACACAATCTATTAAATAAAATGGAGGTATATAAATCAAACAGATTCAATTCATACTTAAACATAAACTTAATTTTATCTTAAAGTAAATATTTATCACACTTATTTTATGTAACAATGAGTAATCTGGTAAATGAGATTGAGTATTATTTAAAAGGAAAATTGTGATTTGATTTTGATACACCAAAATATACGCAGTTTGCGGGCTAACTTTGATGACTTCATAATTAAATTATCTAGCCTAAAAATAAAACCTCATATAATAGTAGTCTCACAAATATGGATTAAAGAACACGAAGTAAATTGTTATAAATTGAATGGGTATAATTTATTTACTAAGTGTAACAATGTACATTGTAACATTGCAAACAGCAGACTGTCTCTACGTTAAACTATCTCTTTCTCACTCGGTCTCCTTGACTATTATTGCGTTATACCGATTACATGCTTACCCAATCACTACTTTCGTTGCCGAATTTTCAGAGTATATGTATACCATTAAAGATATAAATGTTTGTATTATTGGTGATATGAATATATCAACGTTGAAATGTTCCCCCGAGACAGATGATTACTTAAACACACTACCTATAATAGTAATGGTTTTCAACACGTGTTCAATGAACCGACAAGAATATTTGGAAATTCAAAATCTTGTATTGATCATGTATTTTTACGAACTTTAGACGAATTAAATATTATCGGTAAACCATTTAATTTGGGAATAACAGACCATCATATCATAGTTTGCAAAATATACACAACTAAAAATACTACATCCTACAAAAACAATGATATAATAAGTTTCAACAAAATCAATTTTAAATTATTAAATGAAAGTTTAGCTTCAATTGATTGGAAAAATATATACGAAGCAGTCGATGTTTCTGCAGCTGTAGAAGTTTTTCTTTCTATTTATACAAATTGTATTCAAAATTAATCCTCTATTAAAACAGTAAAAAAACAAAACGAATTTCGAAAACCATAGATGAA
Organism: Abscondita cerata; assembly: GCA_030710515.1. Lineage (NCBI taxonomy): Eukaryota > Metazoa > Arthropoda > Insecta > Coleoptera > Lampyridae > Abscondita > Abscondita cerata. Next base: position 330,817 of record JALBCR010000484.1, read on the forward strand.
TGACCATTTGTTAAGCAGGATTGTATAAATGTTTATCAGCTCAACCCTATAATAATCAATTAAAATTATATTTTGAAACCTAGAGAAACAAACTATCCTTAGACATTAAAAATCACAAAAAAAGTTACTATAACAAAATTTTTAATGAAATTAAAAACAAATCAAAGGAACAATGGAGGGTGATCGATAATCTAACTGCCATTAAAAACAAATAAAAATCTGCGATTAAAAAAATTGTTGACCCCACCACTAACGTAACATATGACTCCTCTGATAAAAGAGCAAATGCTTTTAAAATACACTTTGGCAAAGCATCTAATATAAATTTACCTTATTTAAAAAATTGCCAGAACTTTAAAAAAATTTTTAAAATAAAGTCAATACAAAATTCTATTTTTATGTATGATATAATGGAAACATAGAACATTATTTCGAAATTACATAATAAAAAAACAGTAGGAGCTGACGGCTTGTCATGGTTAGTTCTAAAAGCTACGCAAGAAATTATCTCACCTGTTCTGACATAAATTTTCAATCTTAGCCTAAGTACAGGAAAATTTCCACAACAATTTAAAAATGCTATTATTATCCCAATTTACAAAAAAGGTGGTGTAACTAATATTAACAATTATATACCGATTGCGCTACTACCACTATTATCTAAAGTTTTTGAGAAAGCGGTAAAAAACTCAATTTGGTTTCATTGCTGGGAAAAACATTGAGGGAGCATTATTAAATTTTTTAACGGAAATCTATGAAAGTTTAAACAAAAGCAGGTTTGTTACAAGCCTATTTATTAACATTACAAAGGCATTCGATACGGTCAATCATAGTATTTTATTAGAAAAACTTTGAAATGCGGGTATTAGAAGGTTTTCCAGCTACCTTTCTGATAGAAAACAACAGGTTCTGATAGATGGTTCTTGCGGCTCTACGTATAAAGTATCATGCGGTGTTCCGCAGGGTTCAGTGTTGGGGCCTTTGTTGTTTTTAATTTATATAATTGATTTATGCCTAGATAAATTCAATGGTAATTTTTTGTATAAAAGTATTACTGAGGATTTAAATAAATTTACAAAAAACCAACTCATTTTTAAATCCATTGATTTATAAGTGTACCTCTTGTTAACCAACAATACCATAAAGTGCAAAAAATGCATAATTATAGAAGAAGTAGACAATTTTCAATATCTAGGGGTTATAATTGATCGTAAGCTAAACTGGAAAGATCATATAAACAAATTAAAAAATTAATCATGGTAATGTCTCGAAAATTGTACTTCCTTCGATATACTTGCCCTTTATTAGTTTTAAAGCAGATCTACTTTGCATTAATCAATTCAAGATTGGAATATGGTATTGTTGGTTGGGGAGGTTAAAATTTGACAAGTTTACGCACTTTAATTTTATCCCAAAAAAAATGATACGCACAATGTTATACAAATCATTAAAAAAAAACTTTTCCTTTGTTTCAAAATCTGAACATTTTACCATTGAAGTATTTGTATTTTTATAAGATTACTAAGTTATTTTTTATCAGATGTGGGAGTTGGATGATTAGCCGAATTACCTACGAAAAGGGTTCAAAGACTATTTTCAAGACTTTTTTAACTACGCAGGTCCAAAAATTTTTAGTAAAATACCTGAACATATTCGAAATATGATTTCACTAAATCAGTTCTCCAGATCTGTAAAAAAATGGATTCTAACACTGCCCAAAATCGATTATCTTTTTTGTGATATAGTTTAAGTTAATTTTAAACAGTTTTAATGTATTTCAGTATAAGTCTTACTTTGTACAATACTCATTTCCACTATGAGTAACGGCCACAACATATTATAGGTTTTGTTTCATTATAATTATGATTACTTTTATATACAATATGTGTAGATAGATATTTAATTTTCGCTTGTCACATCTTCTATGTTTTCTTATTGGTACCCCTACACAGAATTCTTGAGGGACTACCTAATTTCAAGCAATTTTTTTAAAGAAATTCTAATATTAATTTAGCACATAGTGTAAAAATGTTTTTCTTTTGGTTTTAAGTTAATGTATGTTGCTTGAAATAAAATAGAAATAAAAAAAAAAAAAAAAAAATGGTACTTTATTTTTATTGATTTGTTTGAATTTTTTTGTTTTAAAAATTTATTAAGTTTTTTTTTTATTATTCAAGTTGCATTGTAAACAATTTAATTATAAAACAATTTTTCCAAACGTTATTTTTTTTTTTTTTTTTTTTTTTTTTAATTTTTTAAAAAAAAATTTTTTATAGAAATTAATTCTTAAATTTTAATATTATTTTTTTTTTTTTTTTTTTTTTAAATATAATTAATTAAAAAATTTTAATATTTTTTTTAATTTATTTTTTTTTTTTTTTTTTTTTTTTTTTTTTTTTTTTTTTTTTTTGGTTTTTTAAAAAAAAAAAAAAAAAAAATAAAAAAAAAATATTTTTTTTTAAAAAAAAAAAATAAAAAAAAAAAAAAAATGTTTGTTTAAAAAAAAATTATTTTGAAAAAAAAAAAATAAAAAAAAAAAAAAAAATGTAAAAATTAAAAAAAAAAAAAATTTTTTTTTAACTTTTTTTTTAAAAAAAAAAAGTGTGGGGAGAAAATTATTTTAATAAAATATAATTTAATTTTTTTTTATAATTAATTAATTATAAAATAAAAAAAAAAAAAAAAAAAAAAAAAAAAAAAAATAAATTAAATAAAAAAAAAAACTCACTTATTTCATAACAAAATTAAAATGTATATAACACGTCAAAATTAGAAAATAAGCGAATTATAAATAATGTCTTCAGATTCAAAAATACAACTAGTTTTCTTGGAACTGTTTAGTTACATAACCCAGCCTCACAAAATTTTCTCTTCGATAACAACTAACTCTTGTCGAAAATTAAGAGAAAAAATTTCTTTAACCGTCCTAACACATCTATCTGTGGAGTAAAAATAATTAACAGAACAAATTACGTTATTCTAACAAACACATTTTAAAGATAAAAATGATTCTATGCTATTAGAAGGGCGTCATTTTGCGAATATTTCTGATTGCATAGTGTGTTGCCTATCCTCCATAACTTTCGATAAAATCTTCCCTGATTAGTAATTTTGTGCTCTTCAATGGTTTTTTATTAGTACCTATACAAATACAATTACTTTTACAACTAGGTATTGGTTTCAGATTTAACTGATAAGAACTTTAGATTTGAGAAAACTGTCCAGCAAATGTAATCGAACGCGTGTTTCAATAGATAAACTATCATCATCTATGCACTATCAGTTTTCTGGTAATAATGTCTTAGCTACTGCAACACGTGTCAGGTTTAACATTTTTTGTGGAATTTATGGTGTTTCTTTTTCTACAAAGAGTTAATATTAATACTGTTCCATTTATTTGATAGAATCTTTGATGACAATAGATGACTGCAGTTCATTATGTCTGAAATGACTATACAATTCTTACGTTTTTCAGTATCCGGATTGCAATTTTTCGTCTATATCACTCTACCTTAAAACTCTTAGAATATGTTGGAATTTAATTTAATCTTTTTTTACTACTTTTAAAAATGATTTTCCTTCATGTCTGACTCATTAGCTCTTCAGTTCTTTGTCAATCTACCTTTATTATTTATTATCAATATGCAATAATGCAATGCGATTTCTCTTTTAATTTTTAACAGTTTATTATTACGGTGTACGTAAATTTTTATTTTATAATTAATTAATGGTCTTAAACTCATTTTTCTTACTTCTTTTTATATTTGAGTACCTAAATTCAAATTGTAATGTAGTTTGTTAAAAGCAGTTTTCTTTTATGTAAAGAAATTCGGGCGCCAACCAAGTAGTAGTTACAAAAATTACTGAAAGGCGTCGGAAGCGTCGACGTTGGCGTCGTGCTTTCTAACGCGCATCTTACATAATTTATAAGCAAAGCTTTTAGCAGAGGGCGCTCGTCCGTAGTTCGATCGGCGGTAGAATGTGAAGTATTGAACGATATACCATTTCGCCACCATAGTCAATTATATCATTGAGATACATGTTCTATAATGATTCGTAATATGATTTTTTCGTCTATAATCAATTAAATACGTATATGCGTTAATTTTCATTCATAATCTCATTAATAAAAACAATTTTGTGTATTGTCATTAGGGGGACTTTGAATCGGCATGCAACAGTTGATGAGGTATGAATAATAACTGGTGTAATTAGTGCGGGTTATGTGTAACAAGCTGGAAAGTGCTTTAGTGGGCCCCGGGGTGGGATGTATGTAAAGGTAGGTGATCCCGGTGGCCTGCTTCGGACGGTGAGAACCTATTAAGGGGCGCCATGGGGGCTGCGGTACTCGTGATAGGAAGCCTCACGTTGCTAGCTTTGGTGGTATGTGGAAATCACGAAATTCCTGAGAACAAACTACAATTTGAAGCCGCTTTTCAAGGTTTGTTTATATTTATTTTATTAATATTCTTGAAACGTTCACGTTTCAATCTGTGCGGGGCGAAAAAGTATTTCTAGTACGTTTTATTGCTCGTACCCCAAGAAATGTCCTTAATAGCTAATTCCTGATTCTCAATGGGACATTATTTCGAGTAACAGAACTGCATGCAAAATACTTTTAGATAAACTTAGAGGATGAGTGTTTGCTCTTTCTATCCACCTTCGTTTGCAGAATATCTGGAGTTGAGATCATCATATATTCAGTAACGATCGAAATGCGTTCGTATGAATGCTAATGAAAGATCCCAAAAAGATTATGAAAATAGAGTAATATAAGAACATACTCAATACATTAGATTAAGAATTTCAATTCCGTTAGCGCATCTTGAACTGAAAACGTCTAGATTTACATTTCTTGTTATTCGATAAAACATGATAGGATTTCCTAAAGCGCTAATTAATTTAATACTTAAAACGAGCTTGTTTTTTTGTGTGTTTAATGTATAACAATGTTAGCGAATAGGATTTACGTCATACAATAATATACTTGCTCTGCTTCAAATTACATAAAACTTTACGAACGCTTTGCGTCATTCCGTTGAAATATTAACAGAACGTTAAAGTTTAAATGTAATTTAATTAATTCAATTTAATTATTTATGGTAATTACTTTATGATAAAGATTAAACTAACGTTTGAAATATTTTTCAAAACTTCAACACGACTACTCTAGATTTGTATATTGTAATACAATTTAATCGGAAGCTAAATAAATTGATGCGAATGTGACGAAAAGTTTGTGTCCATAAAGAAATATTATCAAACACAACATAAGAGAATATATTACAAAAATATTTTGGCAAAGTGAGAATGATTCATACTTATCCAACAAGCATCCTTAATCCTAACACAATATTTAGATTGTATTACTATTACATTTGTATATACCATTTATATTGTAACAGATAATATACTGCAGTAATTAATTGAAGTAGAAATAAGAGACCAGCAGTAAACCAAATATAAGCCAATGAAAAGTATTACACTAGGTTTGAAATTAAAAACCGTATTTTACGAAAATAAATTATACAAAAGTTGAGATAGAGATAGTTTCTTTATATACTTTTGAAACTTCGTTCTTCGACTAGTCATAGTCATAAATACAAAATCTCAAGAATAGGTTTAAACAATTAAGTTAAAGGTAACATGCAGATGACAAGACACACCTTGCATATTATAAACTATTAGTTTGGTATACTTAAAACCATATAAGTTTCCGTCTGACTTATTCTGAATAACTAGCTGAATTAATTTTCATAAACGTTCGTCGACGTTAGTGTGATCTTGTTATGCAGATTTCTGTATTACCGACAACATGTAATTATGGTACATTTAATCAGTTTTTTGCATTAATTTCTACGAATTATTAAATTATTATACTCTAGTACGTGCTATTATTTGAATTGTTGAAAATAGAAATAAAGTTAAATGCAGTTACGTAAACAAAACAAAATGTCAAAATGGAAAATGTCAAAATATTAATATAAGTGTCGACATTCGATTATTACAGTAGCATATATTAATATGGCAAACTTAAATTGCTTGATTCTGTTGTTTTTAGCTCACATGAATAAAGAATAACAAATCATTGTAACACAATTATTATAGTACGGTACATACGCAAGCTTAACTATACTAGTATATTATCAAATTAGTTTTATACGCAGTCTATTGTAGAACGATAGAGTTTGTGCACGACGAGCGAAGAGAGTTCAACAATAGATCACTTATACAATATATGTAAGGTTACTTATAATATGACACTTAATCACTCGACAGTTAAACACAGACATACATAGTGTCCCTGAATAAGTGTAAGAACGAGAAAGAAAAAATCTACGTGGAATAGAATTTAATTTATAAAGGTTTTGGATTGACCAATCATGAAGAACTTTCTAATTAATTCTTTAGGTGTAAGTTATGCTGCCAAGTAATAAACAACAATTTTTAAAACTTTTTTTCACCTTTAACATTTATTCATGTATTCTTTCGGTACTGGGAATAGTTAACCTAACTGAAAATATTGTTAACGGCTGCTACACTTATTCTGGGACACTCTCTATAAATACAACGACACTTAATCACGGCCACAGATAATCATTCGACAATTTAATCACATGTACATTTCATCATAAGTATAAGAAAATATTATAGATGCTTGAAATTGATAAATAAATAAAATTAAATGAGACATTTGCTGAATTTAAAAAAATCATGTTTATGTTTAAAAATATTAAAATAAAATAGAAAAATGAGACAATAAATTGAATTCCGTCAATTTGGTAGTTGTTATAAATAAAGTATCAGATTGCTCTTTAAAATTTCTAATAATCAAATAAATATTGCAAAACTGCAATTGATGAATGGTTTACCGTAATTTTTTTTTGAGAAAAAGTGTTAATGCTAATAGCATCTATGATAGCATCTAATGTTTACGCTTAACGAGTAACGTAGTGTATTTAGTCTTCAATAAGTATATTAATGTGCATGTGATGTGAGTGTCATATGTTTATCTGTTGTCGTGGCTATATGTCTATGTGATTAAATGTTGGCGTGATTAAACGCAGGATGTTTAAATGTTGATGTGAATATATGTCGGTGTCATAAATGTCGGTGTGATTAAATGTCGCTGTGTTTATACAGGGTGTTAGTGAATAAATACGACAAACTTTAGGGGGTCATAATGCATTAAAAATAATGACAGTTTATTACATAAACGTATATCTGCAAATGCTTCGTTTTCAAGAGATACAGGGTTTAAAGTTTTTCTTAAAACTGAATAATGACAGTTTATATAGTAAACTGTCATTATTTTTCATCTAGAATGACCCCTAAAGCTTGCTGCACTTATTTACTAACACCCCATAGGAGAAAGCGGGCGAAGTGAGATGGTTAATGTTTGAATGGCTCTTACAAAGTAAAAATAAATCTAAAAAAAATAAATCTTTGCTCATTCAACTTACATATTATTGGCCTTTATAAGACTTGAAATATTTGCACTCTCAACTAAACGCATCTGCTTGGAATCACAATATTATTTCATATTTTGGAGAAGGCAAAGTGAAATGCAGCAAAGCTAGAAAATTTAACACACTTAATGAATGTAGCAACACTAAAGATATTACTTTATTAACAATGAAAACATAGTTTATATTTTAACTAAAAAATAACAGAATCTTTTTTCTTAAAAAAATGAAAAGCCACCTTTTCTACAATAGGTAAGTGTTAGTCTACATATTAACAAACTGACTGAGCTCCGGAATATGGAAAAAAACCTCTTCGTAATTGTTTTGGTTCGTTTATAATCATATGGAGGTCTTGATATGAATATGACAGTAGGTCCTCTTTTGCAGGCCATCGGAAATATTTTTGAGTTTATTCCATACATTAACTGTCACTCCATCTGTTGCTTTATTTACAACCAGCCCTGGGAAAAGTTGTCCCTCATACTGGATCACAACCCAAATTCCTTCATCTATCATTTCTGATAAGATACTCCGTTTAGTAACTATTTTGTTCTCAGTTTCTTCATCTAAAAAAGTCTTCTCAGAATCACTGTCGCCTAATTCAAGGCTCCTGACTTTCTTTTTTCTAATATTTTCTCTTTTTCTTGTTCCTTCTTCTCTTTTTCGTTCTTTTTTCTTTTGAGTTCGTCCATAAAAGGTGTGCTGGTAGCTACAACGGTTACACCTTTACGACCCTTAGACTTTTTTGACCCCTTTGCAATTTCATTATTTCTGCTGTCCACATGTGGTATAGGTAAAATGTCATGAAGTGAAACAATTTCAATTTTTGGAAGTGTTCTTGTAAGGCGGATTGAAGAAGTAGATGTAGTAGCTTGGTTCTCATTACAAAGCATTGTTTCAGCAGCTGATGTTGTAGGTTGGTTCTCATTACAAAACAAACAATTGGTTGTTTCTGTAGCTGAGGTTGTAGGTTGGTTTTCACTACTAAGTGAACGATTAGTTGTTTCAGCAGCTGAGAAAGCATCATCAGGAAAAACCCGTTGGAAAGGGTATATGCCGGTTTTTTGAAAGCCTGAAATTGCATTTTGTAAGGTGGCTGCCTTTAGATATGCTTCACCAAAAAGGGGTCCAATTTCTTGAATAGTGACCACTTTACCAGGATGCTCTCTCAGCCATATCCTTACAGCCTGCTCATAATAAGCTGAGAGAGGGAACATGAACGCCACATCCAATGGCTGCAAGCTGTGAGTGCAGTGTGGAGGAGTATAAATTCACATTATTTTTCTTTGGCAAAATCTTTTATTGATGTGTATAATATTTTGAGAGAAAAAAAAACGCCCTTGGTTGTTTGGAAAGAATATTTCTGACTGCATCCACCCGGACGGATGTGTGAAAACTTTCGTGTTTGGAGGGAGACTTTTTTTAAACAATGGATTGGCTCGAACGCTCCGAAACATAAATGAAGGAGAAATGTGGTTGCCGGTAATACTGAAACAAATTTTGGCCGTCACTAGTGTTCCTCTTTCAGCTGATGACAAAACACCCACCTGCTTCTTCCCCTTTCGAGATATTATTTTTGACGGTCTGTTCGGCACTGTGCTAATACCAGTTTCATCACAATTGTACACTCTATCAGGAGTGTAGTGATGTAATTCGTATAATCCTTCAAGAAGGTCAAAAAACTTATTAACGTTAACTTTGTTGAACGCAGAAGCCCGTGCCGAAGTCTCAGAAAGCCGTAGAGAGAGTTCAGAATGTCGTCTTAGAAACCCCTTTACCTAATCCTTTCCTGCCTTTTTGTCTTGTTGATTAAAGTTGTTAGCTGTTTTATTGTGTTCGGCAAATTGAAAGGCAATATACTTGAGATCTGAATCGTCAAACCAAAAAGTCGACAATGGTAAGGATAAATTCAACCAAGATGTTTTCTTATTTGGAAGTAAATACTGTCCGAAATCGTCCCAAACCTTTTTTTGATGCTAGATTTTCGGGTTTTTAATCTTCGAAATAATGTTGCTACTGGAACGTGGTAATTTTTTGCAGCTGCATTAATACTGTTAGTATCTTCCCAAACTGCATTTATCGCAACCTGGATACAGTCTTCTTCCCATGCTTGTTGATTACTTTTTCTGTTGTATTTATGAACCATTCTTACCTGCAAAGTATTACAAAAAACCATTCTTAAACATGGCGGGCAAAGTGAAATAATTTCATTTTGCCCGCCACATACCATACACTTTGCCCGCCCTGTATCAAAACAATAAAAACATAAATAACTTTTTACATAACCGTCATAACCAGAGATTATTTGTAAATATGTTCTCAATTCATTATTTTATGTAATCATTATCAGCAAACCAAAACAGGCATTATAACACAAATGTCAAAGCATCGGAAACATCAATATTTACTTACAATTTTATGGAAGAAAACACAAAAACACGAACGACAAATATACCGTCAATAAGATTGCTGCCATATTAGTTTCCGGCGGTGCCAACTGTCTTAATCTACAAATAAATGGTACTAGATGGAAGCCACGGTAACAACCAAAAATTTAAAATAAAAATTTCACTTTATCCGCCCCACCCCTATATGCGGGTTTAAATGCCCTATTTTAAAGTGTCAAGTGATTAAGTGGCCGAACACCATTTAATTTGGTATTTTGCAAATGCATTATTAATTTAATAAATGTAAACGATTTTTTTAAATAAAATTATTATTTGTCAACTGGGGAAATTTGATTCGAGCCAATTAACCTCCATTTGGTTTAATTTACTTATAAACACACTGTCATTTCTAAGTATGTTGCCAATTGTACAAATGACATCCTTACACTATCTCTAAATACATTGATCTTCTAGAATGTACTGCTCAAATATTATTAAACTTATTTGGGTTATTAATTATATTATTTTTTTTTATAATTATTTCTCCCAATGAATGAAGTTTGATGAATCATTTACATTTGATCGTGAAACCTGAATTGTTTTTGAGTTTCCATACACTTTCCAATACAAAGCCTCTGACGATTTTCGTAACAATGACGAAAAGTTTACGGTTAAAATGTAGTTCAACCAATAATATAAAAGTATATAACAAAAAAATTGGAATTATTCGGTCCAAGAAACGTAAACCATAAATTTTCTTTTTTATTGGGTATGAAGACCAAAACTTTAGTTATCTAAGTATTTTTTATTAATCGATATTTCATGGGCCACTTTTCTTTATATAATTTTCTAATAATCAATTAATTAAAACTATTTAGATAATTATAAAGTTTTGTCTTCATACTCTATAAAAAAGAAAATTGATAGTTTAAAAGTATATTTTAAAAAATTGTGTAAATATACATATATCAATGAACGATTTAAATTGAGATGGCAATATATTTTAGATAATTCTCTCGCTCTTTCTACGTCAATAATGCTATTATCTTCTTTTAAGCACACTTCTCCTGATGGTATTTTAATTTCCATTATTGATTTTCTCTTGATTTGAGTTCAATGTCTTCCTTTAGTTATTTATTACATCACCGCATTCTGTTCTATTTTCTCAAATTATTTTTGACAGCACTCCTTCCATGTTTCCAGAAATTTTTCACTTCCATTGGGAGTTAGTTGTTATTATTGTATATTGTTTTACATCCTTTTTTTATTTGTTTCTGATAAGTTTAACTGAATGTGATTCAAAAAGAATACTTTATTTTAATACAAGCATTGTTACAGATGTAGTACATGTACACGTTGACTACGCTACTTGACACTACAGTGGTGAATACGACTACGCTACTACTGGTTGCTTGACAACTTCCGTTGAGTCGCATATGAATGACTAACTTCATACTATTACACCAGATATTACTACCAACTTATTTTTCACTCAACACTTCCTCTAAAAATAATTTTATTATTCAACGACCCCTAATAAACTACGAAGTTTTTCAAATCTAACACGAGGTAGTGGTTTTGTGAGTATATCGGCAATCTGATCTTCTCCAGCAATATGTTCAAGTTCGACAACCCCTTCGTTCACCTTTTCCCTAATAAAATGATATCGGATGTCGATATGTTTGGACTTCTTGTGAAACTCGGAGTTTTTGCTAGTTTGATCGCACTCGCGCTGTCACTATGTAAACACGGTACTAATTGTGTTTTCAGTTATTTCCAACAGCATACGGTTTAACCAAATGGCATCCTTTACGCCTTCACTGGCAGCTATATACTCTGCTTCGGTGGTGGATAGTGCAACACATTTCTGTTTCTGACTTGCCCAAGTTACTGCTCCATTTAAGTATTTACACAACACTCCGGACCTGGAAACGTCTCGTGCATGCATCACCAACCTGCGTAGTCGGAATCGGCATACGCTTCTAATCGTCTTCCGTTCGCTTCGTACAGCAACCCATAATTCATTGTCGATTTCAAATATCTGAAGATTGTTTTCACTGCTTTCCAATGTGCCATTTTTGATTAGCCAGAAATTCCGACACTACACTTACAGCATAGGTTATTTCTGGTCTTGAGGCAACTGAAAGGTACATTAAACTACCCACAGCTTCACGATAAGGAACGTGTGGCTCAATTTCGTTATCGTCACCTTTCTCTAAGTAACCACTACACGGTATTTTGACAGGATTGCAGCCAGACATGTTAAATTTGTCTAAGATTCTCCTTATATATGCACTTTGCTTCACACGAACACCATCACTTGTCTTTGTGATTTCTAATCCTAAAAAACAATTTAAATTACTTGTAATTATTTTGAACTCACTTTTAAATTTCTTTAGAAAGTTATCAATTGCATTCTTGCAGTTTCCAGCAATGAGTCCATCGTCAACATAAATTGCAACAAATAATTTATAATCACTAGCAGTTCTATTAAATAAACATGGATCAGCATCACTTTCTTTAAATTCCTGACTATGTAGCATAAAATCCACTAATATCTTATTCCAGCAACGGGGGGATTGTTCATAAATACTTTTATTTAACCTGCAGACACGTCCCGTTGTATCTTTAAAACCAGTAGGTTGATCCATATAAATTTCTTCATCAAGTTCACCATAAAGGAAAGCAGTCTTTACATTAAATTGCACTAGATTTAAATTCTCTGCCGCTGCGACACTTAAAAGTACCCGCACAGTATCGAATCTTGCAACTGGACTGTACGTTTCCAGAAAATCAACTCCAGCCTTCTGTGAGTATCCCTTGGCAACCAGCCGGGCTTTGTATCGCTCACTAGTTCCATCAGGGCAAATTTTCGTTCTCAATACCCAACGATTTCCAATTGACCTTCTCAGGCAGATCAACAAGATCCCAAGTACAATTTTCTTTTAACGATGCCAATTCTTCTAACTTTGCGGCTTGCCACGCACTAGAATCATTCTTATTTGTCTCTAAGCCATAGAAATTAGAATGTTCTGCATATAATAAGTAGTCTTGTAAGTATTGAGGTATCTTGCACTTACGTTTTGACACAGTCTGATCATTACTTGCACTTTCTACTGTAACGGCTTCCTCTTGAATTGAATCCTCTTCCACAGAGTCACATTTTTAATTAACACAGGCACTGTCTTTGTTGTAGTTTCTTGTGAACGGTACTATTTTCAATTTTGTTTTCTTTGAGAACTTCTAACATAACCTTCTTTTCTACAACTGTTTCAGCTTTGAACACGACATCACGACTCAAGATTACCTTGTTCTTTTCTTTCAAGTAAATTCGGTAACCATCTTTCTCACCTTCATAGCCAACAAACAGTCCTGCGATGCTCTTTTGTCAAATTTCTTCCTCTTCTGTTTTGGGACATGGACAAAGCATTCCGTGCCAAATACTTTCAAATGACTTCCCACATCCAGTTCTTTGTTGAGCCATAGTTCCAAAGGAGTTTTGTTTTCAACCCGTGTTGGTCCTGTCCTATTAAGTGTATATACAGCTGCGTTGACAGCCTCGGCCCACAATTTGATAGGAATGTCCTTCAAATAGATCATACTTCGAGCGCATTCAACAATTGTCCTGTTCTCCCTCTCAGCAGATCCATTCTGCTCTGGAGAATATAGCATGACTTTTCGAAAGTTGATTCCACTGTCGCTCAACAATAATCGTACGCTAAAGTTATCAAACTCTTTCCCTCCATCACATAATAATTCCTTTACAACATGTCCAGTTGTTCGCGCTTCATTTAAGAAAACTTTTAGGAAATCCAATACCAGACATTTTTGTTTCATGAAAAATACTCGCCTGAAATTACTATAATCGTCTTTAAAGCAGACAAAGTAACCAGCACTTCCTAAGGACGGTTCTTGCATGGGACCACATACATCAGTATGAATAATTTCACCGGGAGCAGTTGGTTTAATTGTTCTGGTACCATACCTTGCGCGACAATGCTTGCCATACATACATCCGTCGCAAAATTCCCCATCCTCATCAACAACGATGCCCCTTTTTGAAGAAATTTCTTCACATGCCTTTTATTTTGGTGGCATAACCTTTCATACCATAACTGCAACGTGTCAATTCTCTCGGCTACACACACTTGTGATTCAGTAGGTTTACACACACGCATATCAAGTTGATACAAACTATTCTCTATTTTATTTATTATTTATTTATTTAAATTCATACCCTTTTTCTATTGCTGCTCCAATTGAAAACAAATTCCGACTTATTTTGGGAACGTACCAAACATCTCTTAGGTGACTTTGTTTCCACATACCATTAACACGCACTTCAGTGTTTATAATTCCAGAACCATAGGCGTGGATTATATCATTGTTCCCAACAACAATTTGCTTTGGAGTGTAGAATGTCTCATATGTGAAGAACATGTCCTTACCGTTGGTCATGTGTGCAGAAGCACCACTGTCGGCCAGCCACATTTCCGATTGGTTCATTTTAGTACCATTTTCATTAGCTATAAAGGCTTCACCAGTTGGTTGTGAAGATTTCTGGGCTTGCATTTTACAGTTTTTAGCAAAATGACCGATTCGGTGACATTTAAAACACTTCAATCTTCTGCCTTCCGCTTTTGGTTTTCCACCATTTCCTGTCTCCTTTTGATATCTGGACTTTACTAACAGAGCCTCTGCGTTTTCCTGTCTTCCGGGAGTCTCATTTCAATCAACCGAAGCCGTTCGGTTAACTTATTGATTGTGTGTTCTTCCACAGGTACAGACTCCCAGACACTTTTAAATTCAAAATACTCACTTGGAAGAGTAGACATGACACGACTCATCAATAGTAAATCTGGTAATTCGGTTTTTGCTAATCGCTTCAGCTCATCATTCAGTTCGGTAAAATTTTTCTGCAACCTTGCAATGTGAGTAGTTATATCTTCGGTTGAATTTTTTCGCAGGAAGTGAAGAACTGCTCTAACAACCTATCAACCCTTTGACCAGAGCTTTGCTCGTATACGGACACTAATTTGTCCCAGACTGCTTTCGCTGATTCACATGTAGTCACTAAATCAGCATTTCTGTCGTTCATACTACTTATTAGTATCAACTGTGGTAAAGCATCTGCCTTGATAAATGCCTTCATTTCAGCCTCGTACCCTTTTCTTTGCGCGTCTGTAACGGTATCGCCACGTGGCTCTTCCGGTTCACTTCGATCACTGTATCCAGAACATCATGATGTTTCAGCATCAATTTCATCTGTTTCTGCCATTTGCTCCAGTTTCCAGCACCTTCTAGCTTGTCTACTTGGGTTTTGAAATCCATTTCCGTCACTCGGTTTCCGTCTTTCGATGCAAACCACGTTTCCAGAAAAAAAATTAGTTTCCTTTTCAATTCAGTACACACGCACAGTCACAGAATGTCTAGGCCCATAACCTGATGAGTTTAACTGAATGTGATTCAAAAAGAATACTTTATTTTAATACAAGCATTGTTACAGATGTAGTACATGTACACGTTGACTACGCTACCTGATGCTACATTGGTGAACTACAGACTACGCTACTGCTGGTTGCATTGACAACTTCCGTTAAGTCGCATATGAATAACTAACTTCATACTATTACACCAGATATTACTACCAACTTATTTTTCACTCAACAGTTTTGCTCACTCTTGTTATTAATTTTTCCCATACCAAAGACTACTCTTTGCCCATACTTTCGCTAGCTGGTTTTAGCTCTTTCTTTTGTCCACTTTGGCTTTCCTAAATTCTGTTGTCTCATCCTTTCAGAATTATTTCCTTAAAATTTTCATGCATGTTTTATTTTCCACTACTTGTCTAGTATTTTTATTATTAACATGAACGTTGCTATTTATATAGAATCTATTTTTTTTTTTTTTATTGTAGTTAATAAATAAACCAGTCAATTGTTTCACTTCCATCACTAGTGTACATTCTACTAGATTCTTATCCTCTCTCTGTGTTTGTTTTATTATTTCAATATAGAATTATTGAAATTATTAAAACTCAACTCCAACTGAAATAAAAATTCTGGAATAATAGAATAAACTTTTATCTGATAATTGGGTGTTCTCATAAAATTTATATTTAAGAAAATTGTACTTTAGTGTTAAGTCATAAACGTAACAGGAAACCCCAGTACTATAAAAAAAATATAATGTGCTCAGTATTAAATATTTTCATTTAAAAAATTTCCAAAACACTATCTTTTCAAATAATTTTTTAAACGCATGGACATTGATCGTGACGTCAATAGTCGTATAAATCAAATATAAATGGCGGCTTGTTTATGTAAAGCACCACTAATTTGTTACTTAAAAAAACAATTGCATACAAATTAAACAACCCATATTATGTTATTTATACGAGAACTGACGTCACGGCACACTTTTACAAAAAAATACAATGTAATTAAAAAAAACTACAACTGGCTAACGTCTTTAATGCGTATGGGCTTGGATTTTACACATTTTATAAAAAGATGGAAAATACCGAATGGACGAGTTGCATAGAAAAAATTATTATTGGATAGGATTTTAACGTGCTTTGTTTTTATATTTTCCATCTAAAGGCGTGACTGAGATCTATCATTTTTATAAATTTAATTTATCGAGCAATACTTTCATCGTTTTTGGATTTATTGTAAACAGATCTGTAAATAAGACACATTTTTTGGATAAAGTTGATTGCGCTTCACTCAGCGAGAGCTTTTTTAAGACTTCCTTAAATTTTAAGATGCTAGAAAAAATTTTAATCAAAACAATTTATTGAAAGAATGGTTTTTTTAAGGATCTTCTTACGGTAGAGTAGAAGTGAAACAAAACTGTCTTAATAAGTGTAGTGTTGCCGACGTTTTGCCCCAAACCAATTGGCTATCTTTTCAGAATGTTATGTCAATACATTTTCGTTATTTTTATTGACATAATGATAGTTAAGCCTTAGTAAAGCTTTCATTTGTTTGGGGTGAAACATCGGCAATTTTATTTTACTTCCACCCCAGGAAGACCCCTAATAAAGAAAAAACATGCAATAGAAATTGTAACTTAAATGGGTCTACTTTGGAGCATTTCGGAAAAGTGGGATATGCGAGTTACTATAGAGTTTACTTTAAAATAGGAAAAAGTAAAGTAAATTTAAAGTTGTAGCACAGTAAGTGGAAGAGTGTTAATAATTATTCAAAAATGTATAGGCGAACTGATGAAACAAAACGTTATTACAATAATAAACCTTGATAAGAAACCGTTTTAAAGTGGACAATCCTAGGTAAAAAATTGGAACACCGATCACATAAAATAAATCATGTTTTTAAATAATAAAATATGTATTATCTGTGACGTTTCATAGGGTATTGTCTTTGGTCCTTTGTTATTTTGTTACTTTGGGTAAAATCCCAGCCGTTTAATTTACCTTCACAATTCCGATTCTGTTAACCGAAATAAATATAAAAAAACGAATAATTAATTAAAATTCAATTTAAGCATAAAATTATATATCATATGATACTTAAATTATAAGAATCCGTAATACTTTTGCAAAAAATAGTTTACGAAACATAAGATAAAATGTGGTTTTAAACGAAATTATTACAAATCTTTGAAATTGAAGAAACTAACAAAAAAGTCAAAATTCGGTCGTTATAATGAATTCACGAAGCTTCAAATAAAATTTTTTTTAATTATAACCTCCATCTTTAAAATTCAAGACCGAAACAAACGTTAAAGTCATGTATAATGTATAAAAGAGTGACGAGTGAACTTTAATTAACAAATGGTTACTTACCATGAAAAATTAAATGAAAACTAAACAAATTGGTGCTCCATTAAATAAAATATACTACAACTGCAGCCGACTTATCCTGTAAAGTTAATTTAATCAAGAAAGTGGTTCATACACAAGAATAAATACTAGCTATATTTATAAGAAGTTTTATCAGGTTAGTTAGTTTGTAAAATGAATTACAAGAATCCATTAAAAATGATACAGGGTGTTATTTGAAAGAAAATGTTGATTATCGTAACTTTGGCATACGTTAATGTAATTTTAATGTACACAATATAGTTTAACATGCCATTTATGGGTTTATAATTATTTTTCACAAATAAAAAAATGAAACACCATGAAACCAAACTAAGTCACCCGGTATTCGCGATTTTGGGTAATGTAATAAGGTGACTAAAATGTATTAATAATCTGAATTACCATAACAAACTTTATGCACTCCAGGGACTAATGTATCAACTAGTGCCTCTTCTTTCGAAGACTAAAGTACCATTTTAAATTTCAAGGTAATATAAATAGTTTACAATTTAAAGAGGATATATGAAAAAATCTAGCCTACTATAGAAAAACAAACAAAATAAATGTCAGAATATTTTATACTCAACATATTCTCCTCTTAATTGGATACATTTATTACAGCGAACCTGCAACGCTCTAGACCTTTCAAAAAAATGTTTCTTCTGCTCTGCAAACCAGACCTCCACAGCTTCTATTACCTCCTTGTTAAAAAATTACGACTTTTTAAACTTTTTCAGTTGAGGAAAGAGGTGATAGTCGACGGAGCCAACGGGGTGAATAAAGCGGGATGTTCTAGTAATTCAAAACCCCAAATAACGAATTTTTGCATGGCAACATGAGATTTGTGTGCAGGGGCGTTGTCCAGCAAAACAAACACCTTTGGATAGCTCAATGCCTTTTCTTCAATAGTTTTTCCGTAGAGTGGTCAGTAAGTCGAATAGTAATCTAAAGTTATTGTTCTACCCTTATCCAAAAAATTGTTCATGATTTTTCCACGGAAACCCAAAAATTTGAAGCAAAACTTTTCCAGCAAATTGGACACACAAAACTAGGTCTGGAAACCATAAATGTCGAAATTCCATCGATTGTTGCTTTGTTTCTGGATCGTATAGAGTACAAGTCTCATAATAGTAAAATTGCATAAGAAGTCTACACGTTTTCAAATCGAGCACGATTCGAAACGCGAGTTTCTACCCTTGCACGCTTTTGGTCAACAGTTCAAACATTGGGGATCCATTTTGCAGCAATTTTTCTCATGTCCAAATTCGACGTGAACCATATGAGAACGCGCTCATATAAAATATTCAGTGCTTCAGATATCCGTTTTAGCCCAATTCGACGGTCTTATGAAATCATGTATGAACTGCATCGAAATTTTAGGGACTGACACAGTAAACTGAAAGTCCCGAAAGGTCATCATCTTCAATGGAAAATTACTCTATTTGAAGCTGCATTCAATTCTTTGACCGTTGCATACGAAGGACATGTTCACTAAGGGTATAAGCATATCGATGATGGCTCGATACTCCAATTTTTCGATTTTCACAATTCGTGGACATCTTTTTCATTTAATTTATTTCGCGACTGGTTTACTTTTTTTGACGTCAAACTTTTACACTGACACTTCTAATAAGCGCATCATTGCTATGGTAACGCAAATTTGTTTATGCAAGGAACGGTCTAGGCAACAGAATCAATACATCCTCGTAAAGTAAAAAAACTTGCTATTTCTATAGCAACATAAACCACGAGACCTGCATACATTAAACATTTTTAATTTGACGCTTTTATAAAAGTTACTTTTTATTAACTGTGGGTTTTTATTAAACAATTGTATAATTGAAACTATAATTTTCTTTAACTGCAATTATTTTTTCCAAAGTTATTAATTATATCTAGCAAAAAATGTATAAAACACAGGACTAAGTGAGTTAATCTCGACCTCGCTTTTCTCAAGCGAAGTAACTTCGCCCCAGAATTAACAAAGAACTTTAGTCCCTTGTTACATAATATATTATTACATTATTGTCCATTTAACAAAAATTTATCTTTATTATCAAAACAGTCATTTAATCCCCTGTATAAACTGTATGTCCAAGACAAGAATGAACAACATGGGGATCTTGAAAACAGTATAAGATACAAGGTCGCTCAAATTGCAAAAAAGTTCGCCAATTGAAACCATTTCTTACGAAATTAGGTTCTAAACAACTATGTGTGATACATTGCCGAATTTGTAATTAAAAACACTACCAAATACAAAGTATTTTTTTTGCAGCCATACAAGAAAATTAAGTTGTTGATAGTTTTTCCGAGATGAAATGTTGGATTAAAAATTTGAAAGCACCATTTTCTAAAGCTCTAAAAGTGTAAATGGAAAGTGTTTTTAGATTTTTAATATTTTTAAAAATAAGCGCAATAAATACGAAAAAAACCCCAAAATTGATTTTTGTACAATCTCAAAAACGAAAAATATTATTAAACTTTTCAGACACCATGTAAATATAGTCTAAATTGCTCAACTTTTTTGCAATTTGAACTACCTTGTATCGTCTATCGTTTTCAAGATCCCTATGCTAATTTTAAAGTTCTTAACCTTCTAGGTGGAGGTAGGGTTGAAAATAACGGTCTTAGGTAACATAAAAAGCCGACGTTTCGCCCACAACTGCGAGGGCTTTATCGAGGCTAAAAAGTAAAAAATACACTCAACTGTAAATCAAGATACCTATGCTGTTCATTCTTATCTTATGGACACGATGTATAAGTACTCAACAGAAAAAAATGTTGACAAAAAAAATCAGTAAATATTAAAAGTAAGGCAGTTATTACTATATTTACCACATACAAATTTATTTTTGAAATAATATTTTACTTTCGATAGAAATGAAGTAGGTAGTGAAATACTGTACACCAAAAAAACACAAGAAACTTAAATTCAAGTTAAAAATACTTGAAATTTACGAAAGTCAATATTTGTCTTTGTTCCAATTTAGTATTTCAAAGCAATTAAACAAACAATCAGTTAATCTCTGTGTAATTTTGGAGCTTGCTTGAATTGCGTTAAAGTGGAAAGACGCAATATTTACAAAACTTTTACGTCTCTCTCTCTAAACCTAAACCGCACAAATTTATATTCAAAGGAAATCTATATGGCTTTTTCTTGCTAAGCAGAAAGAAATAAGACTACAGATTTCAGGTTAAAATGTATTTAAATTGTCGCATGTTCTTTTATTTTCAGAAACTAAAATACATGTGCATTAGAAAGGCATCATGCAGTAATTTCTTTAACACAATGAATAATTCATTAGAAGTTCGTGAAGTTCCATCATTAAGAAATGTGAACGCTTTTGCTTTATTTACGGTTCTTAAGTGTCCAACATTAAATTGTTCACGGCACATCCTCTGCATTTGCATTACATATTACTTCGTAACTACTTTTGTAGAAAACTTTTTTTTTCGAGCAAACTTTTCTCTTAAAAAAAGCAAAAGTAAGAAAATTAAAACTTAATTTAATTACTCCGATAATTAAACACGTTTTTTGCTTACAGCAAAAGAATTTTGAACGCACACTAAAATCTTGTAAGATTAATGCTTTAGATAAATTTTATTGCATAATGGTTGCGATGTAGTAATTTTTATGATTATTATGCATAATTTATCTTGGCTTTTTTAATTTTAATAAAAAAATGTTGACGTTGACGTTATTTTATTACACATTGTTTTCGAGCATGTACAATTTTTAATGTGCTAATAAAAAAAATTTTTGTATTTATCATACAAGTACGTCGATTACTTTATGTTGGTGGATAAGGGTTAAACATTAAAGAGAAACTTCAAATTACATAAAAAATTTCAAACAATTTCTATCAATATTTCATTTATTAAGTAAAATCCTCGAATTATTTAATTAATCGCAGGATATGAGTTCCTTTATTATTTACAAGTGGTAATAATTTACAAGGTAATAGTATTATGCATACTATCAAATGCCGTAAGTAAAACAATTTTACTTATGTATGCAAGCGTTATTTTTGGTATCCTTTTTAGAATTTCTGCTTAAAGGACCAACCAAAGAATAACTGGAAGCAAAACTAGCCTATAAATTGCGTTTCATTTTTTACTTGTACTGCTGGTGTTACTTTTCACAACCTTTCGTTCTATGACGCACCTTATCACAGAAAGCGGTATTCCACTTCGACACCTGTTTGTCGTGACCATAATAGCCAGTAGTTAACTAATCAAATTTCGTTTCTTCCTGTACCCTGTATCGTATGACGTTCGCGTACATGAAATAAAAAAAAATTTGACAGCTAAGTACAAAACAAACACCAAAAATTTAGTAAGTGGTCCGTGGAGTAAAAGTAACAGTTGTCATATTGGGATTTTTAATCAGTTTTCATACAATTTCTTTATTCATAATAAATAATCGCTATGTCAACTCCGAAATGTCAGATTTGCACATAATATATGGCAGAGCTTTTGGAAATTGTGCTAAAGTTGTTTGTCTATATTTTCAAATCGGCGGATAACGAATAAAAGACGTTTTGTAAACGTTAACCGATGCCTTCGTGAAAGTGATAAAATTATAAACATTCTATCAGGAACACATGTTTTAGAAAAAGAGTGTTGGATGCAATTGACGCCGATCTTACAACAAACTCTCGTCAATTGGCAAGAGTCAATGATATTTAGTATTATAAAACGAAATCATAAGACATTTCAATTATTTTAAGATACAAGCTTTGAACATTAGTGATTTTCAAGCAAAAGTGAATTTTTAAGTTGGTTTCTACAAAAATTCAATAATGACTGAAATTATTCATGGAGTAACTTATTAACTGATTTTTAACTTCCATAGCAATCATTACTGCGATTATCAAAATCCACTCGTTTTCATTAAAACCAATCATTAACAGCAATTCAGTTATAACGTACAGACTAGTATGCAATAATTTAATTGGTCCATTCTTTTTTCCACAATTTAAAATAGTAATTCATACACCAATTTTTTTGATAATGATTTACCCGAGTTACTAGAAGATGTCCATCTGAATGGTAGGGGTCGGATGTGGTTCATGCACGATGGTGTGTCTCCTCATTTTGCACTCACTGCTAAGCGGTCATTAAATCGAAATTTTTAATGCAAACTGGATTGGACGTAGAGAACCGGTTCCTTGGCCTGTACGTTTACTTGATCTAAATCTTAAGGATTTTTTGGTCGTTTTTTCTGGAGTCGTTTAGAAGACATGGTGTATTCACTGGCAATTACAAACGTCCAACATCTCCAGCAACGAATTGTTGATGTTGATACTCAAGCCAGATCGTCTAGAAATCGACACTAATTCAACCAATGCCGACCAGTACTGAAACCATTGGAAGCGAACATTTGAGAACTTCTTGGAAGCTGCCACCATTTCGAATGGAAAGGACAAACTGAATCTCCTAGTCAACTACGTAAGTTGTTCTGTCTTCCAGTATAAGTGAATGCAGGATCAGAGTGAAATTTTTGCCCGCCACACATTGTCTGCAGAAAGCAACATGTAAATGAAACTATTGATCAATACTTACAGACCTTGAAACAACTAAGTAAAGATTGCAACTTTAAAGAACTATCTGCTGATAAAAATAGGGATGAGTATATTCATCTTCCTGCATCGCAAATACGTTAACGACTTTTAGAAAACACAACATTAACTCTTAAGCAAGCATATGAATCAGCAAGGTCTTTTGAAATGACTCAGCAACAATTCGAATGTTATACTTCTAATTCATATGTAAATTCGACTACATCTAATCAACATGATAGTAATACTACTAGTTCAGAAACTGAAGTAAAACTTGGTTATACAACACATCATTTTGGGAGAACGGATATACACTGGAGTCGAAGCGTGTGTCAACTTAATCCCCTTTGGTGTAACTAATAGCGTAGCTTGTTTCCAATGAACAATCAATACAATCATAAATAACAAAGAGTTAAAAGATAGTTATGCTTTTTGGATGATGTAACAATTTGTGGAAAATCAAAAAGAAGAACATGATAAAAATGTTCAAAAATTCAAGGATATTGCTACAAAATACCGTTTCACATTAAACAAACAAAAATGTAATTTTCACATGAAAGCGTTAATATACTTGGATATACTGTTGAAATGATACTATTAAACCCGATGCTGATAGACTGCGACCACTTATTGAATTACCAATCCCTAATAACTAGGCTTCTTTAAAACGAATTCAAGGAAAGTTTTTTAACTATTCAAATTTCCCTGTGCAGACATGTCTTCATCCTCTGTCATCAAATGCTTGAGTGAATTGTTTTCAATATTTGGCACTCAGGATATATTCACAGCGATGGTACGTGTTTTACGTCAACGGCGATTAAAGTGTTTCTTAACTAGTCATGGTGTTGCTACAAGTCGAACTACTGTGTATAACACACAAGAAAATGATCAATGTGAAAAGATAATGAAACAATTTGGAAAACTGTTCAACTTTCAATCAAGTCTCAAAATCTAAATATAAAACAGTGACAAAAGTTTTATTTAACTCACTTCATTCCATAAGATCTTTATTATGTACTGCCATAAATTCTACACCTCATGAACGATTATTCACTCATCCTAGAAGATCAACAAATGAAACATCAATCCCTACATTGTTATGTATCCCTAGTCCAGTTTTCCTGGAAGCAATACGTAATT